>OX101755.1:129336518-129936518 GCA_944452675.1 Tachina lurida
AAATATTGTTGTCATGAAATTTTCACTGGATTTGTAAAATTATCATTAGATTTGTGAAAAAATTTTAATGAAATTGTTTCATTGGACTTATGAAGCAAAATTCTTTTGGTGTACATATGCAAATAACTTTTGAAAAAAAATATGAATTTTTGTCTATTCGTACAATTTCAAATCCGAATAATTCTGTGTCAACAAGCTAAAAAAGCTTAAAAGTGTTATTATACACAGTTTTTAAGCCTTTCCTGCTGCTACAATAGCTAATTAATTTTATGCCATCGCTATTGAATGGGATAGACAGAGATAGGTCTTGAATATCAATTTTAATTAAGCATATCATCTTAAATCTTATAGCGTGTGCAAATAAAGAAAGCATATAATAATCATTCTATTATACGAGTAAATGAATTGACATTTCGTCGGTTGGTTTCTGGTTTGCTGCAAACATAATGTATTTTGTATATACTGTGCTGCAAACCAGAAACCAACCAACGATTTTTCCTATGAGAATATTTTCAAGGTTGGAAATCATAACCGTATTATTATCTCATTTTATCTCAAGCACTTATTCCTTATTGCCACAGAATTGATTACACCATTGTTATCACAGAGGGGTAATAATTATTAGGCAATCTAATGAAATTTTAACATCCAGCACTATCTAATCTTATCTAATTATAAAAAAAATTGCTAAGTGAATAATCTCTTTTATCATAATTATTAACTTGCTTAATTTCCTAATTGTATGATGATTTATTACATATATGCAGGTATGCATTTCTTAAAGGGTTTAACAATAACAGCCTCCCAGAGTTGAACGTTTTGCTGAAATGCAAAACCACATAATTAACGAAAAATTCAAAATCTAACTTTTAAGTAATTAAACTGTGCAACAGTGAAAACTCCATACTGTCCTGACAGTATAGATTCGATAGTACTAGCAAGAGGTAGTACCGTCTGTACATAGCTTTAGTTACATTATTGCCATATATAGTTCAGCGCTAACAACAAGTTTGACAAGCTAGCTGCAGCTAGCTTGTCTTAATCCATTTAACATCAAACTTTCCTTATTAAAACATCCTTTTATGTTATGTATAAATAATATATACATATGAGTTTAAATATTAAATAAAACCACACGCAAAAGATTAAAATTACTGATTTAAAATTTCACAAACGTGCGAGAAACATCTCATTAAATATTCTGAAAACAATAAATTTGCTTATGTGTTTTTTGCTTAAATCATTGCAGTTGTTATTCAAATAAATTCAAATATATTTTATTAAGATAAAGAAAAAATTTTGTACAAAAAAAAAATTATTTCATAAAGCAAAATAATGGTTATTCAACTGCAACATTCATTGTTCACAGACATTTAAAAATTATATAAAAAAAAAATTCAGTTTATACGAGTATGTATTCCATTTCATGAATTAAAATTCTTATCAAATTTCAAATAACATCACAATTACAAATTAGCAGACTACAATACTCCTAATTGTTCTAAACGTTCAATACTGAATTTCAATGTTTCAATTGTTCTTTTATTGCTGGTGAACATTAATTGAATTTTCTCTTCGGCAAATTTTGTATCTTTTAATTTGTCCAACGAATTGTCATGGGAATCTGTGGCAGACATTGACATCAATGGGAAAAATGCAAATGCAATAAAAAATCCATAAGCTTCTCTGGCATGAATTTCTTGATGTATTTTTTCCTTTGTAGGTCGTAATTCTGTGGGATACGGCAATGTCTCTAATGTTTGCATTAAGGTGTCTGTGTATGTATCAATCAATTCAGAGCGATTGTGCTTCAAGACTTTTAGCTGAACGCTGGTATTCAGGAAATAGTTGACATCAAAGCCTAGACTGCCATAAAAGCTTAGCTGAAAATCTATCTAAAAAGAGGAGAAAGAGAAATCTTTTAGAAATGGAATGTTAACAAATGTTACTATTTTTATTTGTGTAATAAATTTTCCTACAACTTGGAATCAGTACCTGTAGAGCGATTCACTCACTTTTTTTAAAACGATAATGGCATCGTTAAAACAATTGTAACGAAAATTTATCGAATTCAGTAACATCTTTAGCGATATTGGGTGTAGGTTAATGTCAGCTGTGTCGTTATTTTTAAGCGACAAAAATTCATGTGCTGTTAATTTTATCGACAAAAATCATCAAAAAAATAAATTCAGTAAAGTGCGACTTTGACTGGCGCACGAAGGGTTCCGTACGTTGGTCTTTAAGCATTTTTTTAATACAGATTTTTTTTAAGTTGTTGACGTTTTTTCAGCTGAAATAATTTTTTTTTGTTTTTTTCTCTTGTTTTCGTTTTAACGATTTTTTTAATTTTGGCGATTTTTTTTAATTTGGCTTTTTTTCATTTTGACGATTTTTTTCATTTTGACGATTTTTTTTAATTTGGTGATTTTTTTCATTTTGGCGATTTTTCATTTTGGCGACTTTGAAATTTTGGCGATTTTTCCGGATTTTCACGATTTGTTTTCGTTTTAGAAATTTTATTAATTTGGTGTTTTTTTTGTTTTGGCGATTTTTTTTTGTTTTGGCGATTTTTTTTCGGCTTGGCGATTTTATAATTTTGGGATTTTTTTGTTTTACCGTTTTTGAAAATTTCAAGAAGTTTGCTCTTACGGTTTCCAAGATACAGCAAGTTGTCAAAATTACATAGTCAAAATTACATTAACTGATGGTACAGCCTTTAATTAAAATTTTTTTAAATTTTAGTGTTAATTTTTGTAGTCTGTATACAAATACAGTAACCTTACAAAATTCAAGTGTATATACAATTGTATATATATTACATGGGATTTTAACATTTTTCGTTGCTCGCTTTGGAACACCCTTTAATTTCCAACTCTCATGTATTTGTTGTTGTAGCGGCCAAAGGTTAACGCATTGTGTCCAGGCCCGTAGCTCTTACGGTTCTCGAGAAAATACCCTGTGACAGACGGACGGGCAGACGGACAGCGTAGCGAAAACAATAGGGTTTCTTTTCAGCTTTGGTGTACGAAACCCTAAAAAACAGCTATCGTTAGTCCTAGTTTACACTATGCAAGTCTTATTGCTAACCTGATTAGTTTGAGGGAGAGAGATACGAGGGGAACAGAAATGTTTCTTTTCCCCTCGTCTATCTTTCCTAACAAACTAATCAGCTTAGTAATAAGACTTGCATAGTGTAAACTAGGATTTAAAAAGAAGTTACAGAAGCGACAAAATGTATAGACAAAAATTACGATTGTCGGATCGTTAAAAGTTACTGGATTCAGTAACGTTTGCTACGGTAATGTATCCCTATAATAAATATAAATAAAATTCATCGATTTTGCTATTCAGTAACATATATTAACGATATTCGCTGTCGGTTGAACTAAAAAAAAAAATTAAATCACGAGCTCAAATTCACTTATATTTTTTGCTATTATTCATGGGGCTTTTCGATTATTTTGACATTTTCTATACAGCTGGAGACTAACGTAAAAACGAAATCACGTAATCACATTAACGTTATCGCAAACGATTAAATATATCGATAAATATTACGATTTTTGGTTCACAAAATTGGGTTTACCCCTACTCTCTTGCAAGTTCATGCTTAGGCGCAAGACAGAGGATGAAACAAATAGAAGGTGGGTCACAAGAAATGATTGCGTGATCACAAGGCAGTTATGGACTCATATAAATAGGAAAAATACGTCTTATTTAACCTTGAAGAATAGGAAACAAATCTCGATTCTAGTGTCTGTGCTAACCGGACACTGTCTCATAGGTAGGCATGCACAAAGGTTAAAGGTTGAAGAAAATGATTTTTGCCGTAGCTGCCAGGATATCGATGAAGAGGAAAGTGTAGAACACTTTCTTTGTCACTGTCCTGGACTTGCAAGAAAGAGATTGGCCTCAATGGGAGCTCTTGAGTTCAGGGAACTTTCTAACGTTGCTAGTGTTGAACTGCAACGTATTAACAGCTTTATATTGAGCTCTGGTTGGTTCGACGATGGGGGCTCCGCATAAGCAGAGTCTCCGTAGTATCACAATGGACCAAAATGGTCTAAGTGAGTCCGGGTTTCTGACTGCCACCCCTACCTAACCTAACCTATAGAATCCATGTACTGTTTTATTTGAAGCTTTTTAAAAAATTAATTTTTACGAAGGATTGTACGAGCAAACACTCATTTTAGATTAGTCGAAATACGGCAACCACGATATGTTCTTATCGACTACAAGATTTTGGTCCCAGATTTGAAAAATGTCACCATGTGCTTTAATCTATTACAAAAACGTCGTAGTCGAAGTCGAAAAACGTCAACCACGATAAGGGGGTCTATTTCTAAAAATTTTGAGCAAACAAACAAATTAATTGAGCATTGAAAATTTTCATTTTTGCTATTTGCATATATTTAAGAACTGTCATTTGAAAAAATACCAACATTTTGATACAAAATAAAATATTTCTGTTTTTTTGCAACAAAAATACCCACATGTGGGATTTTCCTCAACTTCTGGCAAGGCCGTAGAGTACAGTGCTGCATTTATGAATAGGCCTATGATATTTTTCGCGATTGTAGTTCTATAATTTTTGATGGTTTTTATATTTTCAAGCCGATTTTCAATGGTTTTTAATATGTAACAATATCAAATTAAATTTAATACTTACAAATCTTACATCCGTGGGCTTATTTTCATCTTCCGCATCGGAACAAAACATTATATTATTCACCCATAAATCGCCATGATTCAAAACATTTAGTTGACCTTCCAAAGGATACACAGAGTTTAAAACTCGCTCGCTAAAATTCTCATGATAGTTCTCTAATTTCTTTATTACATCCAACTTCAATGTTGCATCCTCTTTTAGAATTTCTATCAGTTTCAATAGCTGACCACCAAATAAAAATTTAAAGGATTCGGATTTGCATGAGTGCATATTTAATAAGCCAAAAGGATAACGTTGCAAGATGTTAGAAAAGACGTCACTATCCTTAAATGCCAAGCATTAGACTTTTCTTTTTTTAAATTACATATTTTATAAATTGACTCACTTACTTGTTCATTTAAACTTAAGGATAAGGCATGATATATCGCCAACTTCTGTAAAACCATAATGGAATGCAATTTATCCAAACCAGTTTGACGACTTTGCAACCTAAAGCCCAAAGTTGCCAGATTTTGAAAAACCAAAGTTTCCACCGGCTTGCAGGTATTATGAATAAGTCTACAAATTTTTTTTAATTATGGCATAATTTTCATCATGTATTTTTTATTAATTTTTTTACCTTGGTCCTATAACATAATCTTTTGTCTTTATTTTCATTAATGTCTCCATTTTTGTTAAAACATTTTTATAAAAATACAATTCTCTGTTGTAAATTTTTAAATTTCTCAAAAGCGTTTGCTTGTGTTTGGGCATACTTTTCACCACAAAATGTTCTATTTGCTCTTGATCATCATCTAAAATCTGATATTTACAAGTAATTTCATAAATATCACTGCAATAATTTTCACCCGATCCACATAAGAGATTTAAAATTTGAAATTGCTTTATTTGTACTTCACTGCAGCATAAATAATTCTCCAAAGCTGTTTGCACAAATTCACTGTTAAGATATTCCGGGATTTGAGCTACAGTTTTTGCCATCGTAAACTGTGATTGCAAATCTTTAAACATACTAAAAGATTTAATTGAAAATCATGTGGTATTTATTAGATGCAGCTGTTGTTTTGAATTAATGTTTGCTTGTTTGCTTTGATTTCACAATGTTTTATTTTTTATTTTTTTTTTGGATTAGGGGCAAATTGTTTGACTTCCATTTATTTATTTTTTTTAGATTGATTAATATTGCATTTTAATGTATTGTTCTATGCCAAGGACTGTTCTAAGATTGTAAACCAATTATCGTATTGATAAAATTAAGCTTTCCTTTCAAATTTTGCTGGATTTCTATTGATATCAGAGTGCAAAACAAGGGCAAGAGCATTAAATAGGCTCCAGCATTTAGTAGAAATCATAGAGACGCAGTACTTAAACTCTTTATTTAAAGAAACATATTAATAAAGATTAAAAAAGATAATTTCTTGAAAAGTATCGTTCTACATCATCTAGAGTCTATATAGAAAAATTTGGAAGCAATTACTTTTTCGTTTTTCAGCGGCAGAGTGGCGTTGGCTGAAGTAGTTAGCACGTTGACTACAAAACCACCGAAGGTCTTGGATTCGAGCCCGATCTTCAACAGTCATTAAATAACAACACCACCCAATTTTCTGATGTGCATAGGCACTAGTCACTGAAGTACTCTGGCTTCAGCGGATACTAATCAGACCAATAAAATTGCTATTAAACACAGCTTCAAAAATGTAATACGCCTCATTGACACCAGAGGCGCTGCAACCCTGCATTATTAGAAACGTGCAGAGTTCTCAAAATAATGAAGCTTTCCTCAATCTCTTCCTAACACCTAGTAATAAAAGTAGGCATTCATTGCCTGAATGTTACTTCTCTTTATAAAAAAAAATACCTGCAGCACATTGGATTAGGTTTTATCAGGTATTATTTTTATAACTAACATCAAAGTTGCAGTTATGTCTCTTTGAAGTGTATGCTACTTCACCTTTAAAGGAACGCTCGGATACGAGGCAATACCGGCAACTTGATGGCAGGCGATCTGAAACGGTGATGGGTTATGCTTTAGAATATGAACATCGAAACTCTGTGTCGCCCCACTCTCGAGTGTCCTTATAGCATATTCTATAAAATAAAATTCTGTAGCCTGGCACGGATGCAAACAGTAGATCTAAACTTTTCAATTCTATAAGAATGAAAATTCTAGAAATGCTGGCTGCTATCAGCTGACACTGAAGTTTTGCTATTCTTTTAAAGGCTGCGTCTCCTCTACATGAGTTGACCCTTAGTATTCATAATTTATTGGTTGCACAGAACAATAAATCATTTTTAAATCAGCGGAAAAATTTTTCAATCGTACACTGCGAATCACATACATATATATACAAGTATATATTGGTTTCTTTGGCTCCTTATAAGGAGCAGAAGCCTAAAGATTTTAAAATACCTGTGGAATGATACCCATTCTGAAAGAGTTCAGCGAACTACTTTTTATTTTTTTTTTTCGTATTTACAAAATGGCGTCTGTTGGCCGCCATATTGGGTTTTGTCTTTAGTGACACTCCCAGGATTAAGACAAATCGATTGATGCATATTGGCGCAGCTATAAATTTTTTCAAGGGGGTTGGGTTGCATTATGGCTGGTGGTTTCCATCAGTGGTATTGAAATAAATTATTAGATGACATTTCTAATTATTCTAGGGAGCGCAACAACAATTCTTGGGGGGCAAAGCACCCCCCGAGAATGGCCTTTCTACGCCTATGTTGACATAAGAATCATCAAAACCGTTACACGCGTTCGTTTTATATAGTGCCGCCAAGGAACACACATACATATCGTTGCCTTAATATAGAAAGGCCCTAACTCATTATTTTTTTAAAATCGAGCTTTTTGTATAATTCGATCGAAGAATATCTAATGTATCGAAAAATGTAAAAATCTCGGTTTCAAAAAAAAAAAAAAAATAACTAGTTATGGCCTTTCTATATTAATATATACATATACATCATAAAATAAACCAAATAAAAGTCAACCAAAATAAAAAGAACCAAATGAATTTGAGTTTGTGATTTTACTTCTTTTATTACAACCGACAGTGAATATCGTTAAAATATGTTACAGGGTAGCAAAATCGATAAGTTTTTGTTACATATATTATAGCGATACGATTATCGTAATAAAAGTTCCTGAATCCGTGTACTAGGGCCTGTTTTTCAAATTTAAAATTTTCGAAATTTTCTCATGCAACTTTTTAATATATTCATTCAGTTCTATTCTATGTAAATTTAAAATTTATTCGTATTGTAATTTTCTGCAAAATTATTGATTTTGGGTTATGCCCATGTGGCAAGAAACGAGCGATTGTATTTACATAAATTTTTTTTATAGTGCAATTTTAAACTTTTTACAACAATGTTTTCCGATATAATTTATAGCTACATATATTAATAAAGGTTACGAAAATATTAAATAAATTAATGCAAACTAAATTACTGGAACATGCATATACGAGTATGTACATAAATTTGCAATGTCATTTTCACTTCAATTGCATAGAATGTCATCTATTGCTTAATGAGAGAAAAAAATTGTTGACTCAGCATGACTATTTAATTTTCAAATTGTTACGATTAATGAATTTAGCTTATGTAATTAGTATTGTTATTTCAAATAAATCTGTTTGAAATTGTTCTTTGGTTTTTCAAATAATTAGGAAGAATGTGAGTATAAAATCATTATGTAATGCACTATTATTATATTCACGTCATATCAATTGCCAGACAGCTGCTTAAAACAAGGTGAAACGTAAACCGGTACTGTTTTTAAATTTATGTGTGTTTAATAAAAAAAAGTTAAAATTTCTTGAACAAAAAGATAATTTTTGCTAGAAAAAATCTCAATTAAAATGTTAATTACAGCTTTTGGCGTTTTAGGTGACGATATCTGCATATTATTGCTTGTGAGCAAGCATGGTCATTAGCGCAAAAACTCATTGAGTAGCATTTAAAATTTTTACTAAGCATTTTTTTACAAAAAATAGTCACGCTAATTTTACTTGTATCAAAAAAAATTTTATTTGTTTAGTTTTGATTAGGCTAATGCTAAGTGTACACATCTTTCATTTCTTGTTTTTTTATATAGAAAGCAATGCCATACAATGAAAAATATCGGAAATGACAAACGTTGCCACTAGTACACACTATTGCGATGTCACAAACTGCCATGATGTGTACTCGGCATAAAGTTCGTATCGCTATGTAATCCAACTTACATGTGCTAATTGTTAATGAACAAATAACTTCAAAGTTAATTGTAAATACTCTGACAAACACTAGCAGAACGGAACAACTAGCTGTTTTCGAAGATCGGTGTGCTCGGTATAAAGTTCGTATCGCTCTGTAAGCCAACGTACATGTGATAATTGTTAATGAACAACTAACTTCAAAGTTATTTGTAAATATTCTGACAAACACTAGCAGCAGAACGGAACAACTAGCTGTTTTCTAAGGTCGAAAACATTAATTTCGTATCGCTCTGCAAGCCAAATTACAAACGATAATTTCTACCGAACAATAACACCAAAGATAATTTTAAATATTTTGACAAACACTAGCAGCAGCGTAACCGTTTGACCGACTAAAGTGGCAAATTGCAACTTTTTCGATATAACGATTCCACTTTTTCGACTTCCTTGTCACTTTCTTTCCTCCTTTTTTTTAGGGTGAGTTATATAAAAATACATTAAAAATAAAAAGTTTAGTGTAGTTTTCTCGTTTTTTTTTAATTTTGCCCTTTTTTTTTTGATAAATCCCCTTTTTGGTGCCACTTTTTGAAAAATGTCATCGGTCACCCTGACTAGCAGAATGTAACATCACTGTTTTCGAAGTCTGCCACACCTTCATTATCAATATTCTTTGTGCTTTGGGGGTACTGTTTTGCTCTTTTTATTGCAAAAATTTTGGCATATCTGGTGGGGATAGTGTTACAACCACAAAAACAAAAACATGCATTCAAAATGTGCAATAATTATATGAATGAATTTTTTCCAATTAATTTTAAACACTATAATTAGAATATATAAATTAATGATTTAGTGGGTCATATATATAATTTTAAAAACAGATAATCACCCGTATTGCGTATATCGAGTCGAATATTCATCTACGAGAATTTTGTCATAGAATAAAGAAAACTTATACAAGTTTTGTTTAATCAAGTACAAAATTGTCGTAAACGAATATTCGACTCGACATACGCAATACGGGTGAATATTTATATTAGTGCCTACAAATTATGCACATATCGTCACATAAAATAAAAAAAGGCCGTAACAACGAAAAAATATACTTTTTTCTTTTTTATCTTAAAATTTTTACTTTGTTACATGTTTAAAAATACCGATTTTATACATTATTCAATTTGTCACCTAACAAATAAATAGTCTTAAATTTATAAGGTTTTTTGCTTCTCCTGTAAAAAAGTAAAACGTGTATTTACGGCATTTGGATTTTAGGTGACGATATGTATGTACTTACGAGTACAGACATTTTTACATGTACATAAGTGGTTTATTTATTATAAACATTAATGATAATTAATTTTTGAGTGATATCAAAATATCTGCCCACTTACTTTACAAATATATACATACATACATACACACCCTCTAGTCAGCCTAGAACCATATGTCTCTATATCAACACTATTTTCTCTGGCGACAATTGCACTAGTTGAAATGTCGACAAATTTCCTTTTATGCGCTAGTAGAGATACGTTAGAGACAACAGTTCTAGTGTATTTCTGGTGACATTGTCAATGAACGCGTCAATAGTTTGATTTTCTTTTTTATTATGCTATGCAATAATGTTAAAAACTTACGTAAATATGTACTTATGTATGTTTTTAAGTTTGTTGCCCCACCCCTTATAAAATTGTAGACGAGACTCACTAAAATCTATTAGTGAATTTTTAGTTCAAATGTCTCCATGTGGTCGTAGGAGAATAGTGCTAAAGTATACTGGTAGATTTTCAATGACAACCCTATGTTATATGTCAATAGACGATTACATTGGTTGGGGTACACCTAGTCAGTAGTACTATTTACGATGTCACTAGCAAATCACTACAATTTTACTATTGACATCGAGCGAGAAAATATTAATATTGTAGACTAGAGCAACTAAAATTTACTAGTGAATCTTTGGTGCCGTTGTCTCCATGTGGTCCCAAAACAACTAATTAGTCAGTAGTGCTACACAGTGCTGCCAGAATGATGATTTTATCATATTTTTGATGATTTTCGGACCTAAATATGATTTAAAGATTTTTTTTCTCGAACGATGATTTTTAATTTTGTAAATTATGACTTTTACTCTCAATACATGTACAATTTTCCTTGTTGTTTAACAATCTTTATCAATAGCTTTATACATATAAGGAAACAATTTTAAAGCCCAATCAGAAGTGACATAACCATGGCCATAGAAAACAGCCGTTCGAACCAAATTAATGGGCAACACTGTATTTGATTATACGTGACTTGCCATAACGCCATAACTCTCACCATAGAAACCAATTGAATTTTGGTTTGGTTATGGCTATGGCGTTATAGCTTTGTCACGTCTAGTTTAAGCTTTAGTCCCAGCGAACATATTCGTCTACGTGGAAACAGGCCGGTAAGGACAACTCTCCCTCCTAGCGGTGGCAATTTAGCACGTTTCGCACTAGAATTACCGCGTTTTAACTATGCCAAACGCGCTTTTGTTCCATCTTAGCGCGTTTAATAAAAAAGGCGCTAAGCTAGCGCGTTTTAAATAAAGTCAATATCATTTCAGTTCAATATTTTTTAACTTTTTTTGTATATATTTAAAAATGTTCTAGTATCCAAAACTCTGAAAGCAATTTTTGAATTAGTTAATGATGCAACTGTAGCAAAAAAAAAAAAAGTATTTTACAAAGTTTGACAAGTAAAATTAAAAGAAAAACTAAAGATTTCGATTACTTGGAAGGCGATTCTGATTCTGTATTAAATGATTTTAGTTATTTAGGATATAATTTCGAAGAAGGAATATTGTAAAATGTGAAAAAGAGCTACTAAAAAATTTCCAAAATAAAATTCTTTCAGTAGCGAAACAAAAAACAAGTAAAGTAAAAAAAAGTTATTTTTCAAGGTTATTTTAAAAAAGGTGGAAGTTGTGATGTTGTTTTAGATAAAAAATGATGTACATGCGTCCATATTTTTCAAAAATTTACTAGAACTCTCTAAAAAGCATTAAAAATATAACAATTTGTTATCATAAACGCGAAATGAGAAATATGTATATAACATACGTTTTCATTAATGAAAATCATAGAATACATACATCTGTTTTTCTTAAAATCTAATTTAGCGCGTTGGAAAATATTGCGTTTTGGCTATAAATAGTTTACAATGCTGTAACTTAGCGAGTTTTGAGAAGGGGAATAGCGCGTTTGGGTTATAAATAGTTGGCATCGCTGACTCTCTCCTCCTCTGGGGCAATTTGAAAGAAAAACAAAAATAAGAAAACGTGACTTAACTAGCAAAACAAAAAAGAAAAAAGTCATCTCAGAGAAGTGACGAAAAATCAGTCCGGAATATACTCAAATCTTGGACAAATCTATACCAAATCGTTTAACAGAAGTCCATCTTCGCCAAGGAAAAGCAATTTGCCTCTAAAACAACTGTACATACATTATATGATAAGAATATTAGTAATGTCGAATACTTTTTTTGTTTCAATTTCATAACAAAATTTTTTTAACGAAATTTTTATACTATATACTTATAGGGCATTTACACCTGAAAAAAATTTAACAGCTTTTAATTCAAATCTTATTGAAAATCTATACCGTTTACACCAGCTTTTTGTTGACATTTATCAAGATTTTTTATACAAAACAAAGCCCATTAAGTGAAACAATTTCCAAAACTTCAACAAAACAACTGCAATGTATCCAATTCACACAACTTTTTAAGCAGACCATAGCTAATTCACTCATCTTTCTTATAATATGTTGTACAGGATAGTGAAAAATAAATAAAATCATTAGATTTTCATTAGATTTTCTACAAATCTACTGACGAAATAGATTTCGTTTTGGGAAATCTAGTAAAAAGCAGCAGGATTTAGCTCGAAATCTCGTAAGTACAAGATTTCGATACCATTTAAATGTCCTATTATAAAATAATAAGATCATTTTTATATTTTTTATTGAATACAAAGTTCCTCAATAAAATGCTTTCTAAGATCTTTTTATAAAATCAGACAGTTAATAGTTTTTTATTGATGAAAACCAAATAACGTTAGTGTATGTCCAATAGTTTTTTTTTCACTGTAAATATATGAACTGTTGTTACATTTTCTATTAAAAAAATTTGACTTGTGATGATTTTTATCTTCAAAATATGATTTTCTTTCCGAAAAATTATGATTTTCTTGGCAAACCTTCTGGCAGCCCTGGTGCTACAGTCTAGTGGTGGATTTTCAATGACAAGCTAATGTTAAATGTCAATAGATGATTATTTTGTCTGGGGTACACCTGGTCAGTAGTACTACTGACAATGTCACTAGTAAACCACTACAATTTCACTATTCGCATTTCCTGCAGGGTACATACATACGCACTAACACAGGAATATGCGAACACATATGTACATACATACATATATATATATATATATATATATCTATATGTATGTACATAAGTATGTAAATATTTAAAAACATATTTCATACAGACAATTTAAATTTTTCATTCAAACAAACAAAAATATTATGGTAAATCGTCCTTTTTTTATAAAATACTCTTTTACACAAATATAACAGTCTGTTGTATATGGATGTATGATGTGCTTGTATACACCTGTGTACCACTATTGTTAGGATTGTCTGTATGTACATACACACACATAAGTATGCATACATACATACATACGTGTGCTGGCATGTGTAAGGTTGAGTTTGTGTTGTGTGAAAAAATAGACCGCTAATAGTTAAAATAAATTTGGCACTTTGCCAAAAATTATGCAAAAAGGCCAAAATCAAAAAATTAAAATGTTTTTGTTGTGAGTTAGTAACAAATTTTCATGTGCACATACATACATTCATTCATAATACACAAGTTCATACGTATGAATGCATGTATAATGTACCTTTTCTTTTGCTTTGGTTTGGTTTAATGTTGTTGTTTTTATTTTGTCTAAAACTGTAACTATGGTTTAGTAAAAATTTACCATAAAATATTTTATAAATTTAATTTAGAGTAAAAGCTATTGGCCTGAAGATAAACATTTATATGTGTGTATGTATGTATGTATATAAATATGTATGTATTAATTAGAGTGACCCTGCAAATAATATTGGACTATCATGCTCCCATGTAATGCAGTCATCGGCCATGTCGTTTTCACATTCAGCATTCAATGCTGCACGATGAGTGTGTTTAAACGATTATGATCGTTCTTCTTAGGCACTTGCATATTGTATGCGAGTAGTGTTTAATTATTCCATATGGTGTGGTTTTTGGGGGTAGTCCGATGTAATGCAAAGTTGTACCATGTGGTCCATCCCTAGGACATAGCAATGTTCAATTGGTATTGTTTTATCCTTGTATTTAGATTATATTTATATATTACCGGCCCTGTGGTGCGATTCAGTAAATTTTAACGATCCGACAATCGTATTTTTTGTCTATACATTTTGTAGCTTGCAATAACGATTTTGTGATTCTGTAAGTTCTGATATTTTCTGTTGATTTTTGTCGATAAAATTAACAGCAAATGCATTATTGTCGCTTTTTAGCCGATGGCCTTAGCAGCCAGTGCTATCAATGTATATATTAGTGTTATATTTTATATAATTTTAATATCAAGTAAATAAATAAATAAATAATCTTTACAAATTTTACTGAATAGCAAATTCGATAAATTTTCGTTATAATTATTTTAACGATGCGATTATCGCTAAAAAAAATTTTGTGAATCACACTAAATTTTATTGATTAATCTGTAAATTCATGTATGGACTAGTCCGTTATTTAGAGGGAACACAATTTGGCAAAATTTTTAAATACATCTGTCAGACGTCGCTTGCTTTTGACATATTTTTACGTGATTGTAAAACTTACTTTAATGATCGTGTAAGCACGAACTACATATTGCATGACCAAAAATAAAACTACATAGTTTTGCAGAAAATCAATTTCACGTTTTAAATTTACATGCAACTTAATGAAGATATAGAAATATTTTCTTTTCTCAAGATGGCGTTTACAAGTCCACGATATACAGCAAATTTAAAATTTAAAACCATGCCTGCAAGTTTTTTGTCATTCGTGACTTTTCTTTTTAATACTGAATATTATTAGCAAATAAGACTCTATTAGTAATAATTGCAATGCAAATAATGTTATGAAAAACATGTGTAATTGAAGTGCTTATTGAAATTTGCTAAGAATTTGTCATTCGTTATTTGAACATTTATACCAAATATTCAGGCTATTGTTGAATAAAAGCAAATTAAGATTCAATTGTAATAAATTGGTTTAAAAATAATTCAATTATATAACAACATTTGCTTTAAATTTGATTGTGAAGAAAACAAAAATATGTAAAAAATTGTAATTCGAGACTTGTAGATTTCTTTGGATTTTGTTGTGTTGGTTTCTAATATTTGATTTGTGTGTTTTGCTATTGTTTTGGATTTTGAGGGAGAAGAAAACTTAATTTAAACGTAGCAGAGATCCACAAACGTTATAGAGAAAAATTACAACTAGACGAAGAAAACAGAAGATACAGACTATAAGCCAAAGGCAAGGAAAAGTTAGTGTGAATTATTCTTAAAAGAGTTAATTTTATTTATTTTTATTTTTTTGGGTTTGATATAAAGAAGATCTAAGCCACAAAAACGAGGTGAACTCATGGTGTATTAAAATGAAGTAACGAATGACAAATATATTGGGGGATGATATGTTAAAACAAAAATAAGACATAAAATATATACAGCCTTATTTATAAAATTTATTAAGGCTTTATAAAGGCTTTTTAAGAAAAATTTGGTATACAAATTTGTTTTAAAAACCCTTTATAAATGAGGCTGATATTGTTTAGGAGGCTGTTATGTTTCCACAACCTACAGACAATTGCCCATTCATTGCATATTTCAAAATTTTCATATAATAAAGTTCACAATTAAATATTTTTTCTTTTTTGTTTGATGTTAAATTAATTTTTACCCACGTAGTGCCACACATAAGGCAAAATTTCTGATTGTCAACAACTAAATTTCTAATATGGTAAAAGTTCTAAAAGTCCTCTTCTACCATTGCATGTGAAAATGAATGTCGAAAAAGTTGCAATATCCGTTTGGTTTAATTAAGACTTATTTAAAATTTGGCCAATCTGGTCACCTTAAATTTAACACAAATATTAAGCTGTGGTTTCTACAATACAGACAAACTCAAAAAATTGAACGAGTTCCATATATTATTTGTAGACTAGTTGACTGCTTGTATTGTGGAAACTGAACTGAAACTAATAAAGAAATGTGTATAGTTGTTTGTATGGATATTTATATCCATATCGTACCTTATTTCGTCATCATTTATTTTATTCACCTTTGTAGACCTGACTAATACATGTACTACTAGCAAAAAGTTGATAAAAATTATGCCAAATTACAAAAATCTTATGTAATAATTTAAGTATACATATTTATTTAATAAGTGTGTATATTTTACATACATTTTTCGTTCAGTGTAAATGTGTGCTTTAATTTCCAAATTTGTGTGGCATACCGCAATATTTTTGTGCCATAACACAAATTTTCTTGCATATCCCAAACATTTTTATTTTTTGGGTGATTAGTGGGGCTTGGTCCCCCTTGTCAAAACCTATTCATATAGAAGAAACAAAAAAAAAAGTAACCGAGATCACTGACTGACATTTGAAATGCATCATAGTTTTACTGCATAAATTGTATTTTGTATATAGCAACGAAATTCAAAAAAAAAAAAAAAAGAAGAGAAATATCATAGGACACCCGGTTATAGCTAAGCTGCTTAGCTATAACAAACAAACTTATTGTGTTAAATAACAATGCAATAAAATTATATTATATGATGATGTCAAATTCGCCGCAAA
Source organism: Tachina lurida (assembly GCA_944452675.1). Classification (NCBI taxonomy): domain Eukaryota; kingdom Metazoa; phylum Arthropoda; class Insecta; order Diptera; family Tachinidae; genus Tachina; species Tachina lurida. The sequence continues at coordinate 129,353,313 of OX101755.1, forward strand.
TGTATCAAAACGTTTCCATTTATTTCCCATTATTTTTTCTAGCGGCGCACGATTAAATTAATGTATTGTTTGTGGCCGGCGGCGGCTGTTAGCCAGCTTACAGCCGATCGGTTGTGTTCTCTGGCTTGTGCTCATGTGCAAAACCAATACAAAAACAAATTGAGCAATCGTTCTCACTGTTTTTGTTTCACTCACTTCAAAGAACGAAACAAAATCAAACAATTTGTTTCGTTTACTATATTCGTACTATGCTTTTAAGTACAAAGAAATCAAAACAAAAATAAACTTATAATTGTAATAGTGTCGTTTATTTTTGTTACGAAAATCACGCCCTAACTCCTGTATCGCGCCATAAATAGCATAGCTATAATAAATATAATACATTTTATAACACAACACACACACACACACATATGCCAAAACATATCCCTGCAGAAAATGCGAATAGTAAAATTGTGGTGATTTACTAGTGGCATTGTCAGTAGTACTACTGACCAGGTGTACCCCAGCCAATGTAATTATCTATTGACATTTAACATTAGCTTGTCATTGAAAATCTACAACTAGACTGACTAACTAGTTCTTTTAGGACAACATGTAGACATTGGCACTAAAGATTCACTAGTAAATTTTAGGGGCTCTAGTCTACAATATCGATATTTCCTCGCTCGATGTCAATAGCAAACATGTAGTGATTTCTTAGTGACGTTGTCAATAGTACTACTGACTAAGTGTACCCTAGCCAATGTGATCGCCTATTGACATATAACATAGGGTTGTCATTGAAAATCTACCAGTGGACTTTAGCACTATCCTTTTACGACCATATGGAGACATTTAAGTGACCCTCGTCTACAATTTTATAAGGGTTGGAGCAACAAACTTAAATACATAGATACATACATATGTATGTACTAAGTTTTTAGCATTATTGCACAGGATAATAAAAAAGAAAAAAAAAACTACGAGTATTGACGCGTTCATTGACAAAGTCACCAGAAATACACTAGAAGTGTTGTCTCTAACGTATCTCTATTCGCGCACATAAGGAAAGTTGTCGACATTTTAACTAGTGCAGTTGTCGCTAGAGAAAAGAGTGTTGACATAGAGACATATGGTTCTAGGCTGACTAGAGGGTATTGCTTTAAACTTTGTTGTTATTACTGCACATACCACCAACATATATGTGTTCATACATGCAAACAATACTTATGCCGAGTACAGACTATGTCATTTTTTGACATCTTAATAGTGTGTACTAGTGGCAATGTTTGTCATTGCCGATCTTTTTCGTTGTGTGGCATTGCTTTTCATATAAAAAACTTAATGTAAACTGTGCATTGCACACATTTTGAAAATGACAACACAAGAATTGCTAGATCTGTACTCAACATTACATGCATACATCTATTCTTGCATTTATTTAAGAACATATTTTGAATTTGCATGTGTATAGTATGTATAATATTCAGATTATGGTCGCGCTTTTATATGCACTCGAATACAAACATTTCAGCTATACCAACTGACACAGGAAAAATGTTACATATTTTTTTACTATACATACTTATATACTTCCACGTATATGAATATATAACAATATTTATATATATTTTTGTTATTTTCTACCGCAATATAAATATTTTTGTTATACCTATATACGTTTTTCTTTTATCTGTTGTTTTTAATTTTTGATTCTGTGGTTTTTTACGAAAATTTTTCAAATTAAAAATGAAAAACAATAAAAAATACTCGATATCTAAATACAGCGTGAATAGTAAAACGAGCACCAAAAAGTGAAGCATAAACTTAGGCGCAAATTTCCAATATGCAATAAAGGTGGGAAACAACAAATACATTCATGTAAATGGTATGTATGAATGTATATATGTATGTGTGTGTTTGCTTGCTATAAAATACATCCTCGCGATCTGTGCTAAAATTTAATGCCATATTATAATTTTATAAGTTAACAGCTTATTACTTAAAAAATCTTTACTTTCTTAATTTGAAGCTAACGATAATACATATACATACATATGTACATACTAGTGATGCACGAATATTCGTATTTGTATTAGAATTGTCGAATATTCGGCCATTTTTAGATATTCGTCTGAATTTGGCGAATACGAATACGAATATTTTTCAAATAAATTAAATAAATAAATGCATAAATCCTAACCAAAATTTAAATAAATTTTTATTAGTTTGTACAAATCCATTAAATTTTTTATATTTTTTGTATCATTTTCAAATATTATTTAATGACGATGATTAAAATGTTGGGTAGTTTTTATTAACTTTAAAGTACGCCAACAGGAGTATGAAGTCCTTTTTCATAAAACTTTTTTAATATTTCATATTAAAGGCGTTTATAAATTTCACATACAATATTCGTATTCGTATTCGTATTCGCGAAAATCGTTTCAAGTATTCGTATTCGCGAATATCAAAAATTGACAGTCGTTACATCACTAATACATACATATCGTCGGGTTTCTTCTCAAACCACGTAAACGCCAATAACTAATTTTTCAGAAAATCACGATTCGAAAAGGAAATCATTCGTACTTGTATACTTATACTTTGTATTTAAGAAATTTATTATTCGACATATTGTTATGTCTATTTTAATTTGAAATTTATTTGCTGGTGGTTCAGCGATGTCTATGTGCATTTCATTGTTGCTGTAACAAATCGTCAGTAGACTTCAACCACACATTTTGAACAGTCACTAACCTCTTATCTTATGTACAGACTTTCAAAAAATATTTGAGAATTCACAAATAATAATATTTTTGAAAATCACAAAAGAAAAATAAGCATAGTAGGCTTAGAAACTTATACAAAACCCAGCAAATAATTTATATTCGATATGAATCTATTCTATTTTTCTAGAAAATATACTTTTGTATTCCTAAAATGTTTTCTTTCGCATCGAAAAACATAAAAACCTCTCAGGTATTCCAATTTCTCTGGCGTCAAAAAAGTAACAACTCAAATTCGAAAAATTTCATGTTTTATCCATACATATTACGCTTTGTATGGGAGCTACTAGAAGGAGCAGAGATAGAGTTGTGAGTTATTTAAAAGAAATATTGGTTATGTAAAAATAAATGGGGTCGGTCTCAGAAATTGTTAACTCCTTTGGGGTCCGAAAACGAATTTCGTCTCAGAACGGCTTTTTGTACAGAAGCCATGTTTATATATCCAGATAGAGCTTTTGCATAAGGGAGAAAAATTTGGGGGGCTACCGCGTATTTCGATTCGAAAGAAATAACTTACGAATTCGAACGAATTGTACTGTGTACTACGATTTTCGTACTACTTCTTTCGAATTTACGAACGGTTTTTTGTACTCTATCGAAAACTAAAAATCCCTTTCGAGACAGCAACTCTGTATTACGAACAATAAAAATCCCTTTCGAAAGGTATACTCTGTACTACAAAAGCGAGCGTCAGTTATGCAAAAAACGTTAGGAAATGGTTCGAAAGGCATTTTGTTAGTTTGTTAATTGAGAGAAAAATAAAAAATGTAATTATTTAAATATATTTAATATAAATAAAAGTGTGTTATAAACAAATTATTCTTAATGTTTGATTTGCTAAAACATAGTGCTTATTTATGTTGTTATAAATGTTTTAATATTTGTGATTTTGAAACATTCAAGGAATACTCCAAAAAAATGACACAAATAAAAGCAATATGAAGAAGTGATAAACTATATGTCTCTGTATCCATACCTCGTAAAAGGGCATCTAAATGATCCAGATGCTAAAAATAAATCGCATAATAATCATCATCGTCCAACGACAGGAAACACAATCCATTATAAAAATTACAACAAGCACTTAATTTTTCACACAAAATACTTATAATATAAAATTTTTTTCCAATCCAAAGATTGTTTTGTTATGGGATATTTTTTTTTCATTTTGGTACTTTAGCATCAGTGCTACCAACTTTTCATACAATATCCCATTTGTTTTTAAATACAACTCTGTAATCGTTTCGAACGAGTTAAGCAGTACGGTTTAGCAATCGATTCGGAAATTTCTTTCGAAAAATTTTACTTTTCGAAGCGAAATACGCGGTAGCCCCCCTGCATTTTATTCAAATAATGGGTGCTCGACGAACTTTTGTGCTGCAAAGAATATATAGTTTTTGAGTTACTCGACGAAAAGTGTCGATTTTACAGAAGTTACTGACTTTGAGAGCCTGACGCCGCACCAAAAGTACTCCAATTGGCCTGAAACTTTCCAGATTTTTTCTTTATCTCAAATATAAAAAATTGGAAATAAGATTTTAGTCTTTCCAACTTTAAATAGAAAAGCCATTCTATTTTTCATACAAATGTCATTGTATGCCAAAACTTTCCAGCCACTATTTTTCAAACATATTTTAACTGATGTCATTACGGATACAAGTCTGGTCGCATATTGCGGGCGTTATCGCTTCAAACGAACCAATTTTATTCGTGTACAAGTATCTGTGATCGTCTGGCCCGATGTTAACTGGTCCCACCAACTGCGGAGCATCACCTTGGCGTCATGATAGAAATGCAGAGAGTTACTTGTACTTTTAAGGTACATATACATATTAAATGTTGCTTACATTTTTTCTAAAAAATATGCAACTTTGAAAACACTTCTATTTTTGTGCTCAAAACTGCTTTTATAGTTGAAGTGTTATTGAGAGAAAAAGTTTAATTAAAATGTATTTCAATTTTTTAAAACATGATGCATGCAACAAATAACAAAATGGGAAAAAGAAAACAATAAACAAAAGTAGCGGTTTAAAAAAAAAGCAAAGCAAAGCAAAATCAACAACAACGAAAATAAAAATAAATTATTCGAAAAATTGATGTCATTTAGTTATTTGTAAAATGTCTGTTTTGCCGATTCTTTATAAATGGTTCAAAACAATTAAATGGTCCCTAAAATTTTTGTAGTCATGTACATTTCATTATTGAAATATTTATTTAAGTTGTGTTTTATTTTCTTACTTTTTTGTTTTAATTTATATCGCTTAACAACAAAAGATTGCTGTTTTATAAAGTTTTCTTAGTATCTTGCCTAAAAAAAAAAATTACTTACATACACATGTAATTTCAAAAGAATTATTGATGCGAACGAACAGCAGTCAATCGTTTCTTAGAAACCCACCACACCGTACAAATATTTCGGCTTGCAGAAAGTTGATTTTCGGCGGTACAAAGTACTTAGTACAACATAATCGAAAAAAAAACTAACTGCCTGCTCGTTTCTCCATTACTTAGGAATTTGTTTGCGATGACATCCATCCATATATTCGACCATGCCATCCTGCAGCTTGCAACCGCGAGTGTGCATCATGAGCTGAAAAATCATTGTGTTTGGCTTCTTAAAATCCAATCATCATCCAATACATCGCTAAACTATTTTGAAAGGTATTTCAATTATGTAATTTTTGTCATTTTGTGTTATTGCTCGTCTTTTGCTTTTTGTCTTTCTGAATTTTAGTTTCCCTGCAAGTTGATATCAAATAAAGAAATCAAAATTCTATAATTTTTTTTTGAAGCAAAAAAAAATATGAACATGTTAAAATGTGTTCTCAATTATAAATATCCATTACAAAAAAATTAAACAAAAAATTTTGAATGTATTGACATCAATCAGTTCTTATTGATTGTATTTATTTATGCGCCAAAAATTATTAAAGTGGTCTGCGTCATACCATATACAGTCGCACAGATAATAATACGTATCGCCGGAAATGTGCTGTAAGACACAGAAAAACGAATGAATTTAAAAATGAACATAGATATGTATTTATTTCGCCATTTAAAATCTAAATTAAACAAATTAAAATTTATAAAAAAAAGAGTACAAAAATACTTTTGCCATTTGAATATACATATATGTATATGTGACAAAGCAACACTCTTGAAACTATCTTCCTAGAAACTATGCAGCTTTAGTTCCGGCTGCGCTCAGGGAAATTTGGGACTGTTCTTGTTTCTAAGCAGCTGGACTCGGGTTTTCAAAATATAATATTAAATTAGGTATCTTCTCGACTCGAATTTAACAAAATACCACCAATATAGTTAAGCGAAATAATAATCAAATTTCTACTTTCTGGTTTCCCAATCGTTTTCACAAATTTTCTTGTGAGTTCGGATTTTCTTGTGAGTAGTCTCAGGACACCCGGTTATAGCTATGCTGCTTAGCTATATAAAACAAACTTAATGTGTTAAGTAATGATGCAATAAAATTATATTATAAACGTTTCCATTTATTTCCCATTAGCTTCTTTTCTAGCGGCGTACGATTAAATTAGTGTATTGTTTGTGGCCGGTGGCGGCTGTTGGTCAGCTTACCGCGCATCGGCTGTGTTCTCTGGTTTGTGCTCATGTGCAAAAACAATACAACAAGAAATTAAGCAATCCTTCTCATTTTTTTTTGTTTTGTTTTTGTTTCACCCACTTCAAAGAACGAAACAAAACAAACAATTTGTTTATAACTGTAATAGTGTCGATTATTTTTGTTACGAAAATCACGTCCTAGCTCTTGCGTTGTGAAATAAATAGCATAGCTATAATAACATCCTGTTGTAGCATCCGAACTTAGAAGCAAAAAGAACGCACGGTGTCGTGGGATACCGGGTAGGAACGTAGTTCCTTACAGTTTAACTTACCTTAGAAATTGCCCCTTACCCCTTAATAAGCTTTTTTTATAAAATATACATCGTTTGTATCCTTCCTGACTTATATCTGTCCATGGTTTGAATTTAATCAAAATCGGTTCGACAGTTTCAAAGAGGCAGAAATTGCCCCACAACCCTCCTCGTGCTCCAATTTTTATAAATTGTATAGCCATATGCTTTCGTAGACTCAGATCTATCTATGTATTGAATTTCATCAAAATCGCATAGATAGTTTCAAAGAGGAAGACATTTCCTCTTACCTTCCCTCGTGGTCCTATTTTTGAATAAATCTAACGCCTTTGTCTTTTGGACTCATATCTATCTATGTTTTGAATTTCATTAAAATCTGATAGTTAGTTTCAAAGAATCAGATAGATAGTTTCAAAGAGGAACAAATTTCCACCTACCTCCCCTCGTGGTCCTCTCTTTGAAAAAATTTCTTCCTTTGGACTCAGATCTATATATGTTTTGAATTTCATTAAAATCGATTGGATAGTTTCTGAAATTTCTGTCCTACCTTCCCTCGTGCTCCTAGTTTTTAAAAAACATATAACATACATATGTGTGCATCTATAGTACTTAGATCTCTTTTTATTCTAAACTTCATGAAAAGTGGTTGCGTGGTTTAGCCGTTAAAGCGCAACAAACAAACAATAACTTTACTTTCGCATTTATAATATTAATTAGCAGAGACACCTTCAGCCATCACTGCCACGAATCACTTATCCAAGCCACGAATCATTTAGCAAAGACACAAACCTTACCGGAGATTCCCAAAACCAACGCTAAAGATCCCTGGAGTTACCCGGCACTTTCCCGGAAAATTACGGCAACACTGAAAATCTAAAACATCCGCAGTGGCAGCACCATCATGCTATGTAGTTGTTACCAGTATTTGTAACCAGTATTGGCCAGTATTTTTTTATTTTCAAAAAATGTTTGTCTTACATCCATGGCGCGCCATAAGGAACTTACGTTCCAAAAATTTGAAAATGGATGATTTAATTCTGAATTCGAATAATATAACACATGCTCAATCAAGCAAAATAAAGAATCATGTTGAAATCAAAGTTATTTCCAGTTGAAACAATATGAATTTAATATAATATAGTATTTTATTTCATAGATTTTTTAAGGGTTTTCATATAAAAACCTTAATACACTTACAAAAAATATCCAAAAACATAGTTTTTTTTTCGAAATCATCCTATGTTTCACAGGGTGATATTAAATTTTTCGACTCGAAAAGTTTTCACATTCGTTACAGAAACGAAACACTGATTAAGGATATTTTGTTTAATGTCCATTTAACATTTATTTAAGTTTGTATTATTTTTATTTAATATTTTGAAGCGAGGGCGATTCCCAAAAAGTTTTATTAATGGCTTTAATATAAATTTATTTTTAGTTGAATTCCCATTCCAATTATGCCTACATAAAGGTCGTTTTTCCTTTATATTGTACTAGCTTAACCCGGTGTGCTTCGATACCCTTCCCCTCCCTGCAAAAAAAATAAATATATGTATATATGGCATATTCTGAAGATTCCCTGAAAATTTCATCAAAATCGGCCCAGCAGTTTTAGAGTTCATACGTTACATACATACATACATACATACATACATACATACATACATACATACATACATACATACATACATACATACATCCTGTTTTATAAGTATAGATATGTAGAAAATGCTAAAACTAAAAAGGTTTCAAATATACACTATTATTAAAAAACCCATTTATAAATCGTGGTCCTGGATTTACTTTGGGTTAGGTTTGCAAAGATACTCCCTAAACAGTTCCACTCGTAGATATTCGGGTTCAGTGTGCATCCTTTTTATTTTCCACTTGATTCCCCTGGCTCAAAGGGTTTTCTACAGCAAACTTTTATCGATTTATGTTATACTATATTTAATAAATATTTAGTAAATTCACAAAGTGTTGTATTGGGTCATATTTTTTGTATTGCATACACTTTTATGACTGTGATAGAAATCTTGCTGATATTTTTCATATAAAAATGACAACAAAACTTTATTGCCTATGTTTTTTTGGTATGTTATATATTTTAAAAATTATTTTATTTTATCTACAAGAATTATTTAAAATAATTATAATTTCTATAATTTTCGATCATTTAAATTTAACATATATGACAATTTTTTATATGGTCATACAACAGGCCGTTCACAATGATGCTATTTGGCCTAAAATAGTAATTTATTACTTATGACTTTAGAAGACTTTGTGAATTAGCTGATTATATTTTACTTGTGGTTAAAATTTCGAACAAAACGAAAATCAATAATTTTTACATAAAAATATGTTGGTTGATGACCTATTTATGTGCAATATTCATGTTTACATTTACAAATATGTATACATAGATACATCCATTTATATGCGTGTGTGTATCTAAGTATAAACATAGTTTTATTTAAATTTGTGTAAGAAAACTGTTTCCCCATTCTTTTTATGTTTTATTTTTTTTTTTTCAATAAAACAACATGCTATTTTATAAATAAAATAAAATGAATGAGTCGGTTTGGTTAGCACCGGTAAAGATAGTGAATACCAACCCTTTGCGACATGATTTGCAAATATGTACTGCTGGTAAGTTTAAGGGTATTCCTTAAAGCTAAAAGTTTAAAGTTCTTGAAGGCTTGAAATTTACCAAAAATAAAAAAATAAATCATCATCATCATCATTGTTAAAGTATTCCGAAAGCTAGTTTAAAAATTATATTAACAAGCCGATTTCTACTTTCGATTCATAAAAAAATGGTTGAGAAGTGTTTCCTTAATTGAAATAAATTGACAAAATAGCAGATTGTCCCAGTCCAGACTTGCAATTTTTGTTGCAGCAATTCTTGAATATGTGGGAGAGTGTTGAAATAGAAATATGTATATTTATAATTTAAGAAATTTATTCTTCTTATATCTCATTGGATAATGGAAAGCCTACGAAAAATGGATTTTTATAAGTCAGAGTGTGACAGTGAACGAGTTTCCTCCTCCTCCACGTCCCGACAACTTGATGGAATTTAGATCACTTCATCGGTACACCAGTTTGACAGTCGTGTCCCATCTTTAGCTAGCCCGTCCGCTAAATCGTATCCAAGTGCGCTTCTGAGAGTGAAAGTGAGTCCTTAAAAAAATATACTTAAATCAATAGTCTCAGTTTTAGTAACTGCGTATAATCGCAAACAATTCGTGCGCTCGCATGGGGTTTCTCAACAATTATGACTATAGTCGATTCCAACATACAAGAGTATCTCTTGTTGTTGGAAACGCTACAACTAAAAATAAAAAGGCACAATCGTATCGAGTGTATTGCTGTTTCTCATGCTTATACTCAGGCTATGGATATTTAGTCGGACAAAAAATATACGCACGATACTCGGGATATTTATTCATCATTCGCCAAACGTATACATACATTTGTGAGTATAAAATGGAATGCAAAATTGGGTTTGGCTGTTTGAAAACATGCTTCATGTGTGTGTGTAAATAAAATAGCCCTGTATATATGCAGAGTATTTTTATACTCATGCGTATGAGAGTAGCTTATGCAGTCTATACCTTTTATATATTGTTGTTATACGTATATGGTTTAAAATAAATTGATTTACTGTGGTTATATATGTAAATAAAATAGCCCTGTATATACGCAGAGTATTTTTATACTCATGCATATGAGAGTAGCTTATGCAGTCTATACTTTTTATATATTGTTGTTATACGTATATGGTTTAAAATAAATTGATTTACTGTGGTTATATATGCGAGTGTCTCCATTGTATATTATATAGTACCTTAGACCATTGAATGCCCCTTTTATTGCTGAGATTTTAGCATGTATTAGACTACACTAAAACTATTCTCTTGCCCGAAATGGGGAATAGTTGATGTGATATATTTTCATTTTCATCGTATGTTTTTGGCTTATTTAAAAATACGCACTTAACTATTAAATTCTCAATTTCCAATTCCTTGTACAATGAGCGCCACCACACCAAATTAAAATTCTGTTAATAAGCGCTTTGGACGATAGCTGTAGATCGAAAGTTGCTCATAATAAGTGCCACAATTATTTTTTCTTACAAAATCTTTAAATAAAACTATTTGAATATAGTCAAATATTGAAAAAGAAGGTCACAAAAAATTCCATTAATCGAATTAATTTGGTTTGTTCAAGAATCCTATTATTATTATTAATACTATTTATTTTAAGTAAAACTCTTTTTTTTTTAAAGCAGAGTTTTCCACTTTGTAGGAAATAAAGGATTATAACCAAATGTTTCAAGAATTTCCAAATAATATGCCACTTATATGTATTGGCCTCAAATAAACACACTTGTTCGTTCATCCAAAATTCAGTCAGTCAGCTGACCCATTAAGCTTTAATTCGGTTTGATTCTCGTTAGGTTTAGGGTAACACTTTGGGGTCGAAATACTTCTACTTTTATATAGTATATTCAGCCTTTCTGGAAATTCATTTAAAATTTTATTTGTATTATTTACTAAAGCATTTATCAAAAATTTTTTGGTGGTTAAATATTTATGTACATAAGTATGTACGATGGCGGATCAATAAGCCCGTGACTTTTTGAATGAAACCGTTTTGTTTGCAAAACAAAAATTTATTTCTCAACATAATCTCCTTTTAACTCAATACACTTAGTCCAACATTTATCCAGTTTTTGTATCCCTTCTAAAAAATAAGATTTTTCGAGGTCCTTAAAATAGGCATTTGTTTGGTCGTTCAAGCTAAATCTCTTTCCACCAAGCCATTTCTTTAGGTTTGGAAATAGAAAGTAGTCACTAGGGAATTAAAAAGGGAGAATATGGGGGATGGGATACCAATTCGTAGCCTAATTCATAGAGTTTTGCCATTGAGACTGCACACTGTGCACTCGTGCATTATCTTGATAAAGAAGAACTTTTTTCTTGGCCATATGGGGTCGTTTTCTTTTTAAATCCTCATTAAATCGGTCTAATAAGTTGGCATAATATTCGCCATTTATTGTTATCTATCCCCTTTTGAAGGTAATCGATGTGGATTATCCCGCGTGAGTCACAAAAAACTGTTGCCATCACCTTATTGGCCGACAAAAGTCACCTTGGCCTTCTTCGGAGCAGGTTCACCCGGAGAAACCCATTGTTTAGACTGCTGATTGGTCTCCGGAGTACAGTAATGGATACATGTTTCATCCACAGTTACAAAACGGAGCACAAACGCATTGGGATTGCGTTTAAACAACTCCAAACAATCCTTTGAAGTTGTCACACGTTTACGTTTATGGTCAATTGAGAGCAAACGCGCTCTCTTTCTTAAACCCAGCTGATCATTTAAAATCAAAACCACACTCAGTGTTGCCAGAATTTCTAAACATAAAATCTGCAAAATTCAAAAATTTTTCACGAAAAAATCTGCAAAATCTGCATTTTATTTTTAAAATCTTCAAAAAATCTTCAAAGCAATTTTTTAAGCAACTTTTTTTATATTTTATTCCAAAAATTTACATAAATATGGATGTACATGTGTAACATATATATTTTTTCATTAACCCATATTCATAAAATTTAAACTCAGTTTAAAATGCATTTTATTTAAATTTTCTAGAAAAAATTTTATTAAAATAACTTTCAAACTGCCGCATTGGTTGAAGTCTACTGATAAGTTTGGCGGCTTTTCCACACGCAAAGTTTACTTTGCAAAGCCTTGAAGAGCAAATAATATAGAATGAGATCTCTTTTCCCTTCTCTCCTACAAACTCAAGATTTTGCAAAGTAAACTTTGCGTGTGGAACACCCGTCTTTCTCAAGTAGAATCGAAATGCATATAATCAGAATAATCTCGCTTTATATCAGATATTCGTTTCCAGAAGCTTGCCAAAGTTACTTCTTCATTTTCTTTAATGATGCCTCCTAAGTTCAAAAATGTTAACTCTCTAAACTATGAGTCGTTCACATATAAAGAAACAAGAAGTAGTAGCAGTATTATGAAAAATGTAAAAAAATTTAACTATAATTGGAGTTAAAAAATCTGAGTTTTTAGCCCAAAAATCTTCAAATCTGCATTTCGTCTTTTTTGGAGGGTAAAAATCTGCACAATCCAGATAAATCTGCATTTCTGGCAACCGTGACCACACTGCCATATGAAAGGCCTATGGCATCATCAATCTCACGCACTTCTACACTTCGATTGGCCAACACCATATCGTAGATTTTTTTCAACATTTACGGGTGTACTGACCTCAATTGGCCGTCCAGAACGTACAGTGTCATTTGAACTTGTGCGACCACAACGAAAGTCGGTAAACCACTTTTTTTACCATTGAAATAGATAGTGCAGAGTCCCCATAATATTTATCGAGCTTTTCGTTGGTTGGATTGACGGTTTTTTCCGCAAAAAATAATGTTTAATTAGCACACGAAATTATTTTTTTTTTAAAAAGGCGAGATAGTCTGTTATCAAACACAAACTAAATGACACAGCTTGGTCAAATTTAGACAGGAGCCAAGTGACAGTTGCCTCTTGACAGGAGCAGTGTTGCCATTTCAATCGGGAGTCGGTATATTCAAAAAGACACTGAGCTAATGATCCACCCTCGTATATCTTTGACTACGTTTATAAATACCTATATATATATATATGTATGTATATCTATAATTATGTATGTATATGTGTGTATGTGTTTCTCCTTATGTATTTATTTAAGAAACTCATTTAACTTTTCCTTTGATTTAGTTTGTACTCGTATTCTATTATACAGAAGGTGTTTCTGTTTAACTTTTTATGTCCGCCCGTCCTTGATTATCTACATGAGTGGGTGTATGAAAAGTTTTGGGTTTTTTTTTAGATTTTAGCATACTTTACTTAAGCAAAATTTTACCCTCTTACTGTTGTATAACAAACGACTTGACCATTATTTCATGTTGCTTAACTTTTTATAACAAGTTTTACCTTTAACAACTACAACAATAAATAAACTCTTCTTCAAAGCCTTTTATGCCACACACTCAAACGGATGAGCTGGCTTTTAGGCTTTAGATAAGTAAGTACACACTTTCTTTTAGTTATACCTAATATCAAGAAAAACATGCTATTACTCAACGAACATAAATCGTATCTACTTTGGGTTGTTCTTGATTGAGTTTAATTTTATGCGGGGTCAAATAAAATCGAAATTTCAACACCATTCATTTAAGCAAGGCAACATTTTTCACTTCAACATTAGCCATGTTTTTTAAGTGCATTATTTTCTCTATCACAAAGTTGTGAAAACTAAACTTTAATTTTAACCTACTTCAGTTTTCAGGTAATTAAAGCAAAATGAAAGCAACGTTTTGTTTGTTTTTGACTAAAAATCATTCATAATTTGTTTACTTAAATAACCATTGAAACTTTGTGCAATAATTCAACTTTGAACTGCTCCTGCTGATTAAGCGAACGCTTGCTTAATTGTGGCCTCCTTCCTGCCTGATTGGTCCTTTTATAATTCATTATTTTTGGTAAAAAATAAAACAACTCCTTATTTTAATATTCGCTTTTTATTTTCATTTTTGCGCTTTCAAACGCTGATCACTTAATTCACCTTCAGTTTAGTGGCTTATAAATTATTAGTTTTGTGTAAAACAAATTAAAACTAAAATAAAACCGCTAAGAGAGGAGAAGTAAAACCAAAAATCTGCTCACTGCTTTAATGTGCTACAAAGATGAAAACGAAATCTCTTTGACTTTGTCCTGAACTTCACCATTTGCCTGGAGTAGTTTTTCTGAGTACAAAAAAGAGGAGGAGGAACTTTTAAACCCAAAGCAAAATATTCAGAAATCATGGCTTATTCATGAACTAGAAACTAACGCACTTTTACTAACAAGTTAACGCAAACCTTGCAGGAAAAAAACGTAGAAAAAAATTTAATAAACTTTTACAAGTTTGTTCAAAATATAAAAAAAAACATAACTTTGTAGTTAATTCCTCTTTTGCTGTACTTATGTATACTTTATGAGCCAGCAAACAAAAAAAAAAAGGAAAAATTCTTAATTTATTGGCGAAGTTATGGAAACTATGAAAAATAGACACAATATGAATTTAAATGAAAATTGATATTTAAATGAAATAAATATGCATGTTTGTGTATGTCCCATTCACAAGCTCGCTTTAAGGCGAAGGCACATAGAATCCTTCATACGTTATACGTGGTCTTTTTCAACTGACATTAATGCAACGGCAGAATACTTTGTGGCCGAAAACATTTCAGCAAATTCAATAAATAGGTTTGGTCTCAATTTAATTAATTAAACTTGGTTTTTTTTTGTGTTTTTTTTATTTTATACTAAGTTTACACTTACGTGTTTAACGTCTGATTCGTTAAATGTGACGATTTTGAGATGTTTTGACTTGCGTTGCTAATACTATGTTCACATTTATGTTTTAAAACGTGTTTAACGCCTCGTTCGTGTTTAAGACCTTAAACACGACTATTTTGAGATGTTTTACCATACATTGACTTGCTTTGCTAAGCATCCCAAATGAGATGTTTTAGATTTAAACACTTCGTTTTTGATAACTCTGACAACTTTGTGTTGTTATTAAATGGCGGCACGTCAACAAATTCAGTAATTACGAATTCAGTAACTTTTATTACGATAATCGTATCCCTATAATAAATATAACGAAAATTTATCGACTTTGCTATTTAGTAAAATATTTTAATGATATTCGCTGTCGGTTGAAGTAAAAAAAAAGTAAAATAACAATTTAGTTTAGTTTATTTTGTTTATTTATTTGGGGTTACTCCGTGCCCCCTTGTTATAACAAGGGATGGGAGGTTTACTTGGCCGAACTCAAAGGTTATATCGCCATCAAAATTTCTGTGCTTAGGAGCCTCCTCCGAGAAAATTCCACACGACATATACCGTCGCATACGAAGCTGGAACTCCCAAATTCCTCTCCTTACTTGTTTAAACTGAGTTTTTGTTTGGTTCTTCAACCACGTTTCAATGTTTATTTTGTTCAAAAAATGAGTTTTTGTTTTTTTCTCCAACCAATTTTCAATATATTTTCTTTATAATTATTTTTGCATGTGGTTAATGGAAACCAACGGGATACCGCCAACCACTAATCACATGCGGTGAGACGCAAAACTCTCGAAGGCCAATAAACAACAGTGGCCTGGTTGCATTTAAGAAATAATTGCCAACGACGCGTGATGTTGACTCGCCCAGAGCTGCTTTACGACCTAAAATAACAATTCAAATTTATTTAGTTTTTCTTTAATTCTTCTTTGTACTTTTTGCTTATTTTGACATATTCGGGCCTGTTCTGCAAATCACGATATGTCAAACCACAGTGATTTCAAAAAAACAATAAAAGCTAAACCATTGCTTTTGTAAATTTCACGATTTACAGCGATGGAAGTTGGAATAAAATATTTTATTATATATTATCAGCTATTAATAGTTTGTTTTTGAAATCATCGTGATTTAAATCACCGCGATTTTCAGAACAGGCCCGATTGTATGCAGGGGTGCCAAATGTGATATACAATTAAATGGCGAGGTAAGCACAGGTGTACAGGTGAATGACATTATCGTTGTCCTAAACGAATTTCGGTTCGCAATAAGTTGAGCTGAATTCAGGTACAGGTCTGAGATTAATTTTTAAAAATCTTCTAACTATGTGCTAACTAGAGACAAAAAAAAAATAAATTCTTATTAGTGATAAATATATATTATCCCCCCTGTTCTGAAAATCACGGTGATTTCAAATCACGTGATTTCAAAAGTAAACTATTAATAGCTGCCTTGGTAATGAGATTTTATTGCGTTTTAAGTTTTTTTTTCATTTATAATAGCATATTTTCTTCCAACTTCCAAAGCTATAAAACGTAAAATTTACAAAAGCAATGATTTAGATTTTATTAATTTTTAGAAATCACCGTGATTTGGCATGTCGTGATTTGCAGAACAGGCCTGTATTATTATTATTTTAAATTTTAAATGCAAATTGCTTATTGCGAAAAATTTATTAACAATTTGGAATCACATTGAAAAATTTCCATACCTGGTTTAATATCTTGGTATCAAGTAAAATGAATGTCAACTTAAATTTCTGACGTTTAAAAATCCGATAGAAAAACGTTGCAATAAATGTGTCTATTCACAAGCGCATAAACAAATTGAAAAATTACACTGTCCAACACACAAAAAATATCAATGTTGTGCCAACTGATTCCTGTAGAGGGGACTAAAAAAGGTATATGTACGAGTATCGGCGTTTTTAAAGTTTACATCTGAAACTCATTTTACGGCCTATTGAAAGTTGCACCCTTGTTTAGCAAAAAAAAAAAAAAAAATAGAAAATCGTATGATTCTTAAGTATTTGGTATATAGTGTCTTCAGAACATTTATTCAGAACATTACAAGCGGCATTTTGTTACTGTACATTAACCCTCTAATTCTTCATGAAAAAGATATTTTTTGCATTAAAAAAAATTAAAACAGTGATGTATGTTGTTGAGATATTCTGCGAACATAATGGTCATAAAATTATATTATAGGTCTCAGAACACACTTATGTAAGTCGAAAATTCAACTTTAATACCAAAATTTGTCCCCCTTTTTTTACCAAATGTGGGAATAAAAAACTCCCCGGGGAAAAGTGGGTATTACGAGCGGAGTTAAACTTGTTTTTAACCGACTTCAAAAAAAGGAGGAGGTTAACAATTCATCTCTATTTTTTTTTTTGGGAGTGTTACTTCATAACTCGGTACATTTCAGACCGATTAAAAAACTTCTTTATTTTTGTCTGGGGGGGGCGTATTGGTCCCATTATAAAAAAAGTGGGCGGGAACACGCCAAAATTTTAATATTTAATTTTATGATATTCTACTTATTTGATTGCTGCGAAACCTATAAAACGCCGTTGGTTCTTGTAATTACACAATTTGAAAAAATGGGGCTTAGTTACGCCCATTAAAATTTATTATAATATTTCACGCGGTTCTACTTAACCGATTTTTACGAAACTTACCACACTAATTGAGCTCTAAAATAGATACAATGGGCAGAGTCACGCCCATTAAAATTTAATATTTTATTTTAAATGGTTTTACTTTACCGATTTTTACAAGACTTATTAACAAGCACCCTGAGCTTTGAAAAACACAAAATTTTGCATTTAAAAAATAGGCGGAGGTACGCCTATTTAATAGTTCTTATGTTTCGGAAAACATAAATCATGCTCAATAATATAATTACAGTTACAATAACAGTTACAACTACTTGTAATTGTAATTAAACATATGTATTTCAATTGCAAGTTATATCTGCTTGTAATCGTTTATGTAATTGCAAAAAATTATTAATTTAAAGCATACCGGTTAATAGATGTAGCCGGTTCCGATAATCGAGGATAAACTATATTTTTGTAGCTAATAAAAAAAGGAATCAATACATAAATTTTCTCTTATTACTTTATTAAGGAATTACTTTTCCAATTACATGTGTGTATGTAATTGTAATTGGTTTTTTTTTTTTGATTTAATTATATCTAATTGTAATTGATTTCTACAAGTACTTAATTATTTTTAAATGTAATTTAATTGTACATAAGAAGAATTACAAAAGTTTTATAAACGATGTGTAATCAATTACAAAATGTTATCATTACCGTCCAAATCTATGACATACTTGTTTTTTCAGTGTATGGGTGCAATAGAACAAACTTTTACATATTCTTAAAAAGTTAGAAAAAGCCATGAAAAACGTTTACATTGAACATACTTTTTCACAATTGCAAAAAAGCAACACGTAGACAACAGCCAAACGCATTAATATCGTTATCAGACAGAATTTCCCCTGCAACCTCAAACGAAAAAGCTCTTTGCAGACAAATTTTAAGACACTTTTTTCGTCAGTGTGTATTGCCCCTTAAAGTTTAGATAATTCTTCTTCGAAAGCTTAAGTAGATTGTTTGTTGTGTTCTGCAAAATGTTGGACGACGATGTATCCTTGTTTTTTGGGCGAAAAGCTCAGGATGCTCTCTACAGAAAAGAAGAGGGAGCCAGCATAAGTATTTACTGCTCGCTGCTCATGTCTGCAAGTAAAGTTTTGATATTTTCGTCTGTATAAAAATCATTCTTTTTGTTTTCCATATAAAACGAACTTTCAAGGGCCGGTAAAGTTGTTTGTATGGCTGCTGCTATTTTGCTACCCACTTTACCAGTTTATAGTTGACAAAACCTTTATTGAGAATTGAGAACGAAACGAGTGTTGGTTGAAGTGTAGAGTTTTTGAAGCACTACTTCCACCACCGATTATGCCTGCAATTTCTTACTTTCTGTTGCTGCTGCTGTAGTGTCACAGAGCTCTCGTTTTTATTTCAAATCTTTTTTGTAACTTCTTTTCAGCGAAAACAAAAACAAAAACAAATAGTAAACAGAAACAGGACAGAAAGCAGCAGGCAGCTGCATGCTTCAAGGCAAGTTTTTGCCCTTTTTCTGCTTTCGTTATTATTATTACTGTTATTGTTATTGAGTTCATCTCTTTTGTTGTCGTCGTTGTTGCTGCTTTTGTTGCTGTAAATGGGATGGATGTTGTTGTTACTGCTGCTTCTGTTTCTGTTTCTATTTCTATTGCAGAGAAAAACACAAAAATTTTCATTTTCATCACAGAACGAGTACAACGATGATGAAGATGATTGGAGAACAACGACGAATGAATATGACGACGATGCTGGTGATGATGATGTTGGTGATGTTGATGATGACGATGTGTACAAGTACCGTATGTTTTTGTGCAAAAAATCGATGCCAACATTGACAATGGGTGTTCACGGCAAAAGTAAAGTAAAGAGGAGAACAAAACAAAATGACAAAAATACACGTACATACATACATACATGTGTATCCATGTAGATATGTTTGAATACATTTGCATACATATGGAAATGTTACATGCCTATGTATGTATGTGTGTACATGCATTGGGAAATGATTGTTTATGTGTGTATGAAAAAAAATATAAAAATTATATGCATTTTAAAAGTATTGCTATTGCCTACTTTAAGGCGGTACTACTTAATTGCAGAGATAGGTGTACCGTTATGTATCAAAAATTAACGGCCTGGCCCACGATGTCACGTGAAATCGTTCGATCGACAACTTGTATTGCAAACAACAACAAATTTTCTAAAGTTATTGTTGTTTGCAATACAAGTTGTCGATCGAACGATGTCTGGTGACATCGTGGGCCAGGCTGTTAGTTTTTGCACGTGGTTGTATGTACATTAGAGTGTCCCGAAATATTTTTTTATTATTCTTACCGCAAGGTCTCTTAACATTTGCGTAATCGATCGTAGATTACTAAAATAATTTAAAATAAAATTAAACTACAAATACCTATAGGTACCTATGTAGGTATATTATTAGTTTTGAACATATTTTGACTCGTGTAGCTCAGACAGACGGAGCTTTTACTCCTCACTGCATATTTTACCCAGACTCTTCATTCACTATTATTGCCACCACATGCTGCAGCTGATATCAGTGGCTGATTTATGTTTGATGTCGCCCTAGACTCCGTGAGATATGCCGCCCTTTTTGCTCTATGAAGAAAAGCTTTATAAAATTAAATATGAAATTTATAAATACTCAAATTACACTGTGCAACAGTGAAAAATCCCTACGGTCCTAACAGTATAGGGTCGATGGTATTACCAAAGGGAAGTTAACCCCTATCCTACTCAGCTTGGCGATTTTGGTGACCAATCAATTCGTATAAACCTCCATATTGTCAAAAATATTTGACAATAAAATCTGAACGTGTATAGGCGCCCTAATAGGTCATACAGACCACTTGTTAACTCGAAAATTGTCGTTTATGACAATTTTCCGAAGCAATTATTTTTTTCGAAAATCATATAATCATAATCATATCAGTAACACTTATTGCAAAAAAAAAAAAATAGCATCCGAATTTATTTAAAGAAGCAGTCAGTTAAACCGACAACAGTTCGAACATGTCGACTGCTGAAACTCTCCGTTGTGTATAACTTTTCGTTTCATGCGTTCAATTTAACTGCGATTGTTTACATTTTCAGAACCAGCAGCAAAAGCAATTACACAAATCAGAAGTTTTTAAACGCTGCTTGTCAATACCTCCTAACTAGAGTGCGCTCTGGTTTCGTAAATAAACATGTAAAATACACTTACCCGAACGGGCCTATACGCAAATCCATCCCTGGCTGATATCGTTTTTTTTTTGATATTTTATTTACTTTGATAGAATGTTAAGTAAATCTTATTAAAAATTTGGCTTTAAATATTTAAGTAAAAACGGTGAATTTTTAAACATATTTATAAAGTTTTATGATGAAATTTTTAATCACCAATTCTTGTATTTTTTAATTCAACGTCCGCGACCAAAAAAGTTTTGCAAGAGTCCCTGAACATGAATTCGGTGGACTCCCTGATTTAGATTATTAGTTGACATGTTATTCCACACTGGTACGGTAGTTCCCGTTCTGCCTTGATTTCTTTTTGTCAAAATGAGCTTAAACGTGCTTACTACAAGCAATCGAAAAAATTAAAAGGTAGTTTTAGCCCGGAGACAAATGTTGGTGCAAAACGATGCAAGTTGTCGTATAAAGCGTGCAAGACATAATTTAAATGCTTGATGTCAAATTAATGTACGTGTGCGGAATTTTTTGATGTACAAATGCTGAATGACCCTTCAACTGTTCACTTGTAAGTTTGGTTATTTGCTATCAATATCATATGAATTTTAATAGTTAATTTTTATGCTGTCAGCATCGTAAAAATTTCAATATCAAAAGACAATTTAGTAGCAATAATGGCAATGTGTTTGAAAAAGAAAATAAAATAAAAATATTGAATGGAGAAAACGTTTATGATAAAACACATCAAAATTTAATATTAAACATGTCAAAAATTTAAATTTTTTCACTTCTTAAAAAAATATAAAAATTTAACTTAATGGGCCTAATTACGAGTGTCGTATGTCAACTACGACTACTAGTCTAATACAAAATCGTCGTAGTCGAAGTCGTAATACGATACTCGTAATAAAGCCCAATATATCTCGCAATAAAGCCCAATACATCCTTGAAAATGTGATAGATTTAAAATGTGCTCGCCCTTGATGAACAAGATACAAGAAACACATCAAAATTTGATATCAAGCATGTGAATTTTTTTTAGTTTTATTAATCATCAATCAAACTAATACTATCAATATGATTGATGAGTACTTTGATAGTGTCTAGACCGCCTAAGAGTTTCCCCAGGTGATGACATAACACGTTGCTATTAAGACGTTACTATTAAGTGAAAATATTATCCATAGGCACCTTATATATACTATATATATTCTTCTAGGGTTTCATGAAGGAACATAGGGCCACTTTTTGTGCTTTCATTAATTAAAAGGTTTTAAGATGAACCGGGAATTAGCCGATTGCATCCGAATGTGGTAACGGGGCTGCCGATTAAAGCATCCAGACCTGCTATATGTTTATTGGTTTTATGACGCTAAATACCCGCCATGACATTTCAATGATCATTGAAATACTCGGAATTTGTGGGAACTTGAAAGACTCTGCGATACTCTCCTCTTGATAACCGCTGATTGTGCGCGACTGCTACCAGCAGCAGTTACTCCGTATATCTACGGAACGTACCACTATCCGCAACCTGTAACGCGTTCGGTAGCAAAAATTATGACAATACATGCTACGAGGGCGGATCAATAATTCCGTGACTTTTTGAACTTCCCTCGTAGTTATATGAAATGCAATGCTGTTCCCATCACCTGTTAATAGACTACTGTCAAATTTTGAGCAAGTGCCCCTGTGGCTGAGTGGAAGCGAAGCTAGCCTCTCAGTCCAGAGGTCGTGGGTTCGATTTCCGCCATATACCCTGGGTGTTTTGCGCAGATAAGCTAATGGCCTCGCGGATTGTGTTGTATAAAAAAAATAGTGTGTTTCCATGTATGTTAGTTAAATCAAGTAGGTTTAAGTAAATCACTTCAAAGTGTTTCCACCGAGCTTGTGAGTGATTTGTTGTTCGAATTTTCGTATTCAATTTATGCACGTACTTTATAAGGAGGGCGCAGCAGCTGTAATGTGAATTTTATCCACATGTAGTTGACATTTAAAATTTATTAAATATTCAATAATGTAACTTTTTCGAAATTGTCTATCACCAGAGATGGAGCTGGTACTTTTAAAAGCAAGGCAGGGTTGTTCTTTAATCGGGTACAAACTCTCGAAGTCGAATAGAAAAATTCGAGAACCGTAATAAGGCCCAATAGTATTTTCGAAATAATTTAAATTAAAGCAACTTCTTTGAGGTGATTTGTCCATATGGGCATTTCCACAGGAATGTCAACTTGTAGCGTGCGACACCAAGCAAATATGTTTTTTTTTTTTTTTTAAGAAAACGAAACTTTTTTTTTTTACTTATTTACATATGTATTTGTGAAGGCCGTCAACTAATCTCAACTAATATAAATTTATTAAATATTTGTTGAAGTTATTTTTTTTAAGATTTATTTAATATTTCGAAGAAAAAATGCATATATGTATATAATTTAAACCACTTTCATAATTAAGGGCACATACATACATACGTACTTATGTTTCATATAAATAAAAAAATTCAATATATAAAATAACTTCATAAATAAGTATGTATGTTAAAATAAAATAATAATCTCAATGCAGGCTTCACTTTTTACTGCAACATTTGGTCTGTTATTTGGCTCATTACCTCTTAAGGGCGGAGATTTTTTTCATTTATATATATATTCCATACATCTTCCATTTAAAGTACATTTTACTTTTTCCACACTATTTTTCTGCTTATTTAATTTTGTTACTTTTGGACACCAGCTGACGGCTTTCCGCCATTAAGTTGCGAAAAAGAATTTTTGTTTTTCTTTCTGTCGAGGCTCCTTTAACATCTTTATGTTGCTCCTCTGTTTTTAAAACAAACACATTCATATTATGTATTAACAAAAAAAAAATAAATTCAGTAAAGTGCGACTTTGACTCGCGCACGAAGGGTTCCGTACGTTGGGCTTTGAGCATTTTTTTTAATACAGTGTTTGTTACGTTTTTTCAGCTGAAATAATTTTTTTATTGTTTTTTTCGCTTTTTTCTCGTTTTGGCGATTTTTTAAATTTTGGCGATTTTTTTTTAATTTTGGCGATTTTTTTCATTTTGGTTATTTTTTTTTGCGATTTTTTTCATTTTGGCGATTTTTTTTTCAATTTGGCAATTTTTTTAATTTTGGCGATTTTTTTAATTTTGGCGATTTTTTCATTTTGGAGATTTTTTTTCATTTTGACGATTTTTTCATTTTGGCGATTTTTCCGGTTTTCCGCGATTTATTTTCGATTTAGAAATTTTTTTTAATTTGGTGCTTTTTTTTCGTTTTGGCGATTTTTTTTTTTGATTTTGGCGATTTTTTTCGGCTTGGCGATTTTATAATTTTGAGATTTTTTTGTTTTACCGTTTTTGAAAATTTCAAGAAGTTTGCTCTTACGGTTTCCAAGATACAGCAAGTTATCAAAATTACATAGTCAAAATTACATTAACTGATGGTACACACTCTAATTAAAATTTTTTAAATTTTAGTGTTAATTGTTGTAGTCTGTATAAAAATACACTAACTTTACAAATTTCAAGTGCATATACATACAATTGTATGTATATTACATGGGATTTTAACATTTTTCGTTGCTCGTTTTGGCACACCCTTTAATTTCCAACTCTCATGTATTTGTTGTTGTAGCGGCCAAGGGTCTACACACTCTGTCCAAATTTCAGGTCCGTAGCTCTTACGGTTCTCGAGAAAATACCCTGTGATGGACAGACGGACGGACGGACAGACGGACGGACGGACAGACGGACAGCGTAGCGAAAACAATAGGGTTCCTTTTTCACCTTTGGTGTACGGAACCCTAAAAAGTGTGTCTTAAAGTGCTGCATCCATCCTCTTACAGATTTACTTTATTTCGTATTAATTTTTTTTAAGTGACATTCGGTTTATTTTAAGATTTTTCCTTTCGTTCGTTCTTGTTTAATTTTCTTCTTTCTTTCTTGTTATCTTTGTGACAGCCGTAGTATTTTGTATTAACTGGCTGAAGATGTCTTCTTAAGTTTTTCTGTTTTATTTAAAAATATGTGCGTAGAGGTATGCCTTGAAATAATAATTTTTATGTATTTCCCTTAAGCTTTAAAGCATTGGAAAATCAGTTTCATAGTAGACGTGTAATGCTGCAGTCAGTGTATATAGTTGAAGTTAAGTTCTTAGCTGTGATTTTCAGCATTATATATTATGTTTTTTTTTTAAGGCAAATAGTGCGTTTACATTTGAGCAAAATCTAGTAGATTTTCCATACAAAACAAAATCTACTTTGTCACTAGATTTTTGTTAAAATCTACTTAAAATCTAGTAAAACTTATTTCTATGTATTTAAAAAGGTGTATGAATTGGCTACGTTGCAGTTTTGGAAAATGTTCAGTTAATGGGTTTTGTTTTTGATAAAAAATCTTGATAAATGTCAAAAAAACTTTGTGTAAACGGTTTAGATTTTCATAAAGATTTTAATTGAAATACGCTAGATTTTGTGCGGGTGTAAATGTGCTATAACATTTATTTTTTCTCCAGCTTTACATCCTTACTTTAATATTATAATTGTGAAAGTCAGTTTGTTTGTTAGTGAAGCTTTCACCCCCAAACCGCTCAATCGATTTTGTAAATTCTTTCACCAATGGAAAGCTACATTACCAGCGTCAAATAACACATATTTTTTAACCGGTTAAGAACCGGTTTTTTATGTTTGGTACGGACTCCCCCCCCCCCGGGTTTGATTGTTTCACCAGTTTTAAATCGGATTTTATGTATTTTTAAAACAGCTGAACGAGAGCGGACCAGCGGGTAAAAGTTATAGATATACTATAGTATGTATATATGTATTTATATGTTATATAATGATTTATATATCGCAATTGTTACTCTAAAAGTTGTCAACGCAAAATGTTTAAAATTTTCACTTTTTGCAAGAAAACGTCACATCTACGTTGTGTGTGGTGGTCAGAGCACCCTCTTTTGCAAGTATTGTGTAGCAGAATCAACCGCGAAGTAAAATAATCAATAAAATGGCTGCCAAACACAGCTTCAAAAATTTAATACACCTCATTGACACCAGAGGCGCTGCAACATTGCATTATTAAAAACGTACAAAAAGCAGACTTGTAGAGGAATAAAGTTTTCCTTTAACTCTTTCTTCAACACCGCTCTTTTCTATCGCTATCCCATTCCTAAGTCCTCTTTCACACACGTCAGGTTTACCTGAGCAGTTTTTGTTCAATTTTCTTTTCAACATGCATTTGCGTTCATACACACCGTCAAATTTGTTTCATCAAGTTTCATCAATTTGCGTTGTCGTATAGTATTACGAATGACAAAAGAAAACGAAAAAGCAAACTTGAATGGTGCGGTCAAGTCTGTACCCCTCCCCATTCTCTTTTCCTCTCTCTCCTAAAAACTCAAAACTTGACGAGTCAGACCTGACGTGTGTGAAAGGGGACTAAAGAAGGTAACACCTACTAATAGTAGTAGGCATTTATACCCGGTAGTAGGAGGCATCTATCCCCTGTAAAAATTTTATATAATCATCTCTACTCTTTCGCTGTTGGGATGTCTCTTTGTAATATAAAAGCATATCGTTAGCTGAAATGCAAAATCACGCAACTACACTTTTTTAAATTGAGTAAGAGATAGAAAAAACTGAAAATTTTCACAAGTTACTGAAGTAAAGTTTCTTTATTCTCGTTTTTAAGTCGACTAACTGTCATAATAAATGCTTGAAAATTAGTAGGGACAAATGTTTCGAAGTGATACCCAATATATAGTTACGTGGTTTCAGCTGACGATATGAAATTAAAAACAGTATTGTATGTCTCTACTGAAAATTGGTCGAATTTTGAGTAACAAGTGCGATATGTATGCACGCTAAATATAATATTAGTGGAAAAGAGTGGAATTATTTTTTAACAGCCTTATTTATAAAACTTATTGAGGCTCTATAAAGGGGTTTTAAAACAAATTTTCATAAAAAATTTTCTTATAAAGAATTTATAAAGCCTTAATAATTTTTATAAATAGCCCTGTAAAAATTTAGTGGTTTTCAAACTTCTGGTCGAAGAGTGGTAAAATATTGGACCTAATTGCGAGTGTCGAATTTCGTCTTCGGCTATGACACTCGTTATTAAGCCCATTATATTTTTTTGTTGATTTTGAGCGATGCTTTTTTCCACCCGCCGAATTTTTTTTATTTGCACAATCTGGACAATCTGAGGAGTTCTTTATCAAACATCGAACCTAAGTACAAACTTTATATCTGTGTGAATTGTCGTTTCTGTTCCACTTCGTAATATATTTATTATTAATTATTTTTTTTTTCAGTATCTTTAGATCATGCAATTTTATAAAGAGATTACATTTGTTTTGTTGTGAATTTTATTTCCATATTTTTTTAATATGCAGCAAATCTCTACAGCATTGAATTGAATATTTTGCTAAGTCCATGCTATCATCTTTTACTAAAAATCTCGCCTAAAGGGACTCTTTTCTACTTTGATTTTCTATGTATGGGGAAAAATGTTTCTTAATATAATTTTTACATGCATAATACATATAAACAACTACTTAATACGTATTTACTTATACTGATGCAAAGTTTCCCAGCAAACACATCCAAAGGTATGAAAAACGGTATTTTTAAGAGTTGCTAGTGAATGGAGTCGGTATTTTGTTTTGATTAATCGTATTCAATCTGCTGAAAGCTTTTTTTTTGTAATGAAATAGAATACGATGAATCAAAACAATTCACATATTTCATTTTCAATAATGGCTGAGTATATAAAGCAGAAATCTACATCAACTGACACTACACACAGTGGACCAAACACTAAGCTGTAGTGTCCTTCGAAAACAGCTAGTTGTTCCGTTCTACTATCTGTTTGTCAGAATATTTACAATTCACTTTGGTGCGTTCATTATTAATTATCACATGTAATTTGGCTTAAAACGCGATACGAACTTTAGCCTGATCAAGTTATAACTATAATATTTGTAGTTGTTTTTAATTTTTTATTAACGTGACTGTCGTCGCCATTTATCCTGACTAGGTGTACAACTTTTTTGTTCACTGTATATGTATACCATATACATAAAAATATATTTTTTTCTTACTTAAAACATAAAATAAAAAAAAAATATATATGGCTTAACCTAAATATTGGGTATTAGTTTATATGCTTGGCATAGGCGTAGAAAATCATTAACACCCCCAGGTCTATATATAAGATTTCTCTATTATTTTAGGAGAATAGAACAAGATGAGCTTTTGCCACATCTATTAAAATAACAAGCCACCTCAAATTGTATACACGTGCATACATACACACATATTACATTCGCAAAAAAAAAAAATATACAAAAATATGCAGATAAACATTGTTGCCATGTCCCAGTTGTGCTTAAAACTATGACACAAGTAGATGGATTCAGCATTACCACATGTCCTTTTATGTAAATGAGATATTTATACATACTTACAATGTTTATATGTATATGGACGAATATTTTTATTTTCACCAAAGGACTTCAAGTAAAATTATTTCAATGTAAGAGATGTATGTATGTCTTTTGCATTTTATGAGTTTCAAAATTCAAGTAAAGTTCTTAGAGATTTTGCTTCATATAATAAAATTATATATCGCTTTTATTTCGATAGAAAAAATATTTTTATTATTCAAGATAATATTTCTTAATGGAATAATACTGAAAAGAGCCATAAAGTAATGTCACATTGGTAAAAACATTTTATGAAATTCGTCAAATATTTGCTTGTCGTAGTGTGACCACTAGTGCTTTTCATACGGGAAAATTTTCCCGGGATCCCGCACATTTTCCGAGAAAGAAATCCCGGGAAATTTGTGCGGGAATTCCCGGGATTTTTTGATTTTGTTATGGCAACTTAATTTGTATTTACACATTCCTTGATGAGTGTCGTTATTCACTTTATGAATGCGATGGTACAATACTAAGGTGATGGCAATATCGCAATAGCTAAAGCTTTACAACAACTAAGGCCGAGTTTACATCTGGCACGATTGCGTTCTGAGATTTAGATGCCTTTATTATAAAATTTAATTCTACAACAATTAATAAAAGTAAAAAACAGAAATGAGCAAGGAAATAAAAAATATATTACAAATAATTACAGATTCTCTTTGGTAAATAGTATTGTTAACAGCATTAGCTTATTCTGTACTAAAGTCCTGTTTCCAAAGAAATATGCCCTTATGCAAAAACGATTGTTAAAGTTAAAGTATGCGTTAGAACTGGTTTTGCCATACAAAATTCGTTTGTTAAACCAACTTTAAGCTTAACAATAATTTTTTTTCATAAGGGGGATATTTTGTAATATATTTTCTAATAATAATGGTATAATTTCTTTTTTAGGGTTCCGTACACCAAAGGTGAAAAAGGAACCCTATTGTTTTCGCTACGCTGTCCGTCTGTCCGTCCGTCCGTCTGTCCGTCACAGGGTATTTTCTCGAGAACCGTAAGAGCTACGGACCTGAAATTTGGACACAGTGTGTAGACCCTTGCCGCTACAACAACAAATACATGAGAGTTGGAAATTATAGGGTGTGCCAAAACGAGCAACGAAAAATATTAAAATCCCATGTAATATACATACAATTGTATGTATATGCACTTGAAATTTGTAAAGTTAGTGTATTTTTATACAGACTACAACAATTAACACTAAAATTTAAAAATTTTA
Source organism: Tachina lurida (assembly GCA_944452675.1). Lineage (NCBI taxonomy): Eukaryota > Metazoa > Arthropoda > Insecta > Diptera > Tachinidae > Tachina > Tachina lurida. The sequence continues at coordinate 129,382,906 of OX101755.1, forward strand.
ATTAGAGGGTGTACCATCAGTTAATGTAATTTTGACTATGTAATTTTGATAACTTGCTGTATCTTGGAAACCGTAAGAGCAAACTTCTTGAAATTTTCAAAAACGGTAAAACAAAAAAATCTCAAAATTATAAAATCGCCAAACCGAAAAAAAATCGCCAAAATCAAAAAAAATCGCCAAAACGAAAAAAAGCACTAAATTAAAAAAAAATTTCTAAATCGAAAATAAATCGCGGAAAACCGGAAAAATCGCCAAAATGAAAAAATCGTCAAAATAAAAAAAAAATCGCCAAAATGAAAAAATCGCCAAAATTAAAAAAATCGCCAAAATTAAAAAAATCGCCAAAATGAAAAAAAAATCGCCAAAATGAAAAAAATCGCAAAAAAAATAACCAAAATGAAAAAAATCGCCAAAATTAAAAAAAAATCGCCAAAATTTAAAAAATCGCCAAAACGAGAAAAAAGCGAAAAACAATAAAAAAAATTATTTCAGCTGAAAAAACGTAACAAACACTGTATTAAAAAAAAATGCTCAAAGCCCAACGTACGGAACCCTTCGTGCGCGAGTCAAAGTCGCACTTTACTGAATTTATTATAATATTGGTATCTATGTGATTTTATGCATCAACTTACCAAATTAAATTCAAATGCTGTAAAGGCATTTCAAAAAACAAATCAAATTGATTTAAAACTTTAACCTGCCTCCCCTCCCTCATTCCCCGCCCATCCTTCGTTTATTCTTCTATAGAATATAATAGAATGATTAGATTTTAAATTAAAATATCATTTATATTTTAGTTCTCAATTAGATTACAATTTGCTTGCCAACAACAACAACTGCCTCCTGGCCATAATTAAATATATTTTTAATCGCTTGGGGCATTCATTCACCAACAGTTGTGAAATTACATTGTCTTTCAAAAACATCAAAAACAATAGAAACTATTTCAATTCAATTTTCAATTGTTAAAATGTTTTTTTAAACAAAAATGATTTTAATATAAAAATATAAATTTTGTGAGCTCTGTATTTGCTAAGATAGTGTTAATAATTATAAAATATTTACATACGAGTATATACTTATTTGTTTTATATCTTTTCTCTTTTCAGTTACATAAACAATTTTAATGAAGTAATTTTGTGTAAAACATACAGCACGGATGCCATGAAATAGGGTGAGTGTTAAGTAGATGATTTTGTGTGGTTCATGGGTCCCATAGCTAGCCGATCTGACATATAGATGGCACCAATATGGAAAAACCTTATACCAAGGTTAAAAAATATAAAACAAGTGTTTTAACTTTCAAGGCACCCGCTGTTTAATATTTTTTTTTTTCAAAGAATTCAATGAATTTTAACCATGAAAAAATTTATCGCCGCTATATAATTCAATGCTTTCAGTTGAAAGGTCAATTGACTGCTTTCATTTGAAAAGTCTCAGTGCAAATATTAAAGTTGAGCTAAATTCTACTCGTACATTCGATTACTTGCAAGACGAACTTGGAACAAATTCTCACCTGGTATGTTCTTATCCCGGTTTATGGTTTGATCTGTAGGAAAATTCATTTGTCCCTGTTTTTCACGATAAATGACAAATTAAAGCTATAAAAAATTTATTTGTTTTTGTATGAAAATGTTCATAAAAAGCGCCTAAGTAAAAGTACATGAGAAGCAATATTCAGGGGTGTTCTGTAAATCGCGTGATTTGAAATCGCCGAATTTTCAGAAAAGAGCTGAATTAAAAAGGTGGCTTATTGCAGCTTTTTAATTTGTTTTAATGTTTTAGATGCTTAAGACAGTTTATACGAACTTAACTTTGAATGCACTAAATCGTCCGATCAGCGAAACACTGTTTTCGTTTTTGAAAATCGTACGTTTTCAAAACGCGCGGTTTACAGAACACCTCTGAATCAGAGGTGTTTATTATTATTATTATTTTTTTATAAAGAGAAGTAACACTCAGGCAATGAATGCCTACTGCTATTACTATGTGCTACCTTCTTTAGCAAAGGGATAGTGATAGAGAAGACAGGAGGAGGTGAAGGAAGATATTGAGGAAAGCTTCGTTCTTTTACAACTCTGCTTTTTGCACGTTTTTTTAAATAATGCAGTGTCACAGCGCCTCTGGTGTCAATGAGGTGTATTAAATTTTTTTTAAAGCTGTATTTAGTAGTCATTTTATTTTTTATTTTACTTCGCCGATAATTCTGCTACACAACTAAGGAGGGCGCTCTGATGTAACATTAGGATTAGTATCTGCTGAAGTCGGTATAGTTCAGTAACCAGTGAATATGCCTTCATCACTTGAACTTTCCAAAGGGGCACTAATGTACATCAGAAAAAAGCATGGTGTTGTTATTTAATGACTGTTGGATACCGGGCTCCAACCCAGGACCTGCGGTTTTGTAGTCAACGTGCTAACTACTTCAGCCAACGCCACCCTTATTTGTCTATGGACTTGAATTAATTACAGACAATTAATGATATTATTAACTGATATTAAATTAACATTTCACAATATACTGATATGATCTTGCTTCACTTTTATTATCACAGAATTTACTTTCTTAATAAAGAAAATCTTTTGAAATCGGTTCACACTGTTGCTTTCATAGTCCGGGGTAGTAAATTTTGGCACCTTCCAGCTCAGGCTGTATTGTGCCTAGAAAATATGTTTTCATGTAATAATGGTATCAGCAGCTCAGATGATTTTATCCTTACACAGACAAAATAAAAAAAGTTGTTTTCGTTACCTAAAAGATTAAATCATAAAAAAATAGGTTTGCCTATAAGACTAAAATGATCATATTGTTACGTTTTCACTTTTTTTTAAGAACCCTGTTTCCAGCTTCGACGATTTAAAATTAAATAAAAAGTCGCAGTGTACAACTCTTAACAAGTCAGACACTTTATTAAGTCAACACAGAACTTTTGAAACACACAATGTTAAATAAATTCGCTGTTAGCATACCACGATGTTAATTTCGATATTCATTCCTTGACTATGCCTTCATCACTTGAACTTTCCTACAACAAGTGATACAAAGGGACACTAATGCACATTAAAAAAATTCGTGGTGTTGTTATTTTTAATGTCTCTTGGAGACCGGGCTCGAATCCAGGACCTTCGGTTTTGTAGTCAACATGCTAACTACTTCAGCCAACGCCACTCTCAATTAGTCTAAGAAAATTTAACTAAAAGTTAAATATTTTTGTAATCGACTGGTGATTTTCCGATAGGATTATTGTAGAAGCATTATAGTTTCGTCTGCATCGGCTAATGTGTGTGTGTGTGGGTGCATATTTTTTTAATAAGTGGAATGTATAATATAATAGTTGTTGTTACGCCTTGAATGTTTACTTCTACAGACTTGTATGAAGAAATTAGAAATTTCATAGCGTTATATAAAAATTACAACAAATAATTGAGAATTATTAAATATGTAAACATAAGCTAAAAACATGTACATACATATGTATGTTGTAAAAGAATTTGGTTTTTACCTCCAAGAGTCTACCGTTTGATTTCAAAACGGGCATATTAATAAGTTGTAATAAATTCCGAAATATATTCGAGAATCATTTTTCCATGTTATATACGAGGGCAGATCAATAAGTCAGTGAGTTTTTGCAGGAAACACAGTTTTTTTTTGCAAAACAAAAATTTATTTTTCAACATAATCTCCTTTTAATTCAATACACTTAGTTCAACGATTCTTCAGTTTTTGTATCCCTTCCAAAAAATAGGACTTGTTTGATCAATAAAGTCACCGTTGCAGCTAAATCTCTTTCCACCGAGGCATTTCTTTAGGTTTGGAAATAGGAAGTAGTCACTGGGGGCTAAATCCGGAAAATATGGCGGATGGGGTACCAATTCGTAGCCCAATTCATAGAGTTTTGCCATTGAGACTGCACACGTGTGCACTCGTGCATTATCTTGATGATGTGGATGACGTGGGAACAAGGGCAGTTCGCCCCCGTATAAACAAAATTAAAAATTTTCGTGCAGAAATTTGTAAAAAAAAGAAAAGAAAGACGAGTTTCTAAATAAGGTTGTTGATGAAAGTCGAACGATTTCAAAACGATTCGTGTTGTTGTCGATTGGGTGTGCTGAATTTGCAACGAATTCGTAAATAATTTTTGAATAAAAATATAAATTTCTTGGAAAAACCATTTATAGAAATTTTTTTTTAAAAATATTGAAAAAAAATTTTTACAAATGAACATAAGAAATCCAACTATAAAATATATGTGACGCGCAAAATAGAAAGGGACCTAAGGGAAAAAACCGGTTTTGTTCAGGAGAGCCATTTAAAAGATTTAAATACGTGTAACTTTGGTGTACCATCACTGAGCGTGTTGGTACTGGTCTCATTTGAAAGCGACACATCTCATGACGTCAGGAACGTGTTGGTCAATCTTGAAAACGCGCGTAGGTCGTCCCCACCTCTTGTTTTGTGTAGTTGGTGTTTACTGTTTTCTACCTAACGCGCTGTTTCCATGAGTTTGATATCAATTTTGCTCGCGTTTTTTCGAAACCAGGTTTATTTTCTGAAATTATTAATTGTGAATTATAATAAATACTCATTTATAATTCTTTTAAATCGTGAATATCATTCTGTTAGTACGACAATTTTTTCACATAACCTTAGAATCGTCGACTTCAATTTCATAAAACACGCATATCTCTGGGAGGGAACACTTATGGGGCATTGGATCGGTCTCATTCGATGCTCAGATGTTGTCCACATAAAAAAAAAAAGTGAAAATTGATTTTTTTACCCTTAGGTCCCTTTCTCTATGCGCTGTCACATATACTAAAAAGAAGTAAATAACTAGTACTGCACATTCCTTTTCCTGCTTTAAAATCGATCCGTTTAAAAAAAAATATATTCCCTCCACAAGGCTGATTATTTAGTTTTAGCACATCTTACAAACTGTATAAAAGAAAATTTATGCCAATTTGAAATGAATTAAATTTTAAATATTCATTCAAATAATTTTATTTAGAAATCTACATACTCATAGTTTTGTTTATTTACAATATGCTCATAAGTAGACATACATACATGAAAAGTATTAACATTATACCGACATTTTGCCATTACGATTACTATTAAAATCTATTTAATAGTTTGTTGCCAAATTAGGTCATCCATACTTAATTATTAGCTTAAAAATTCATACAACGCACACAAAAGTAATAAATATTTTGCAATAAATAGAATAAATGTCTGTGTAGAACAAAATATGTATGTATGTATGTATATGAGAATGTAAGTCGAGTTATATAATAAATAGAAACGAATTACAATATTAACTCATACAGTCATGCATAGTCATTGAAAACATTTACATATTAAATAATGTATAAAGTATGTGTCCTTACATGCAAATATGCATTCGTATGTACATACTTATGTATGTGTGTGCATACATATGTTTGTTTATTGACAAACTATAATTTCTTTATCCATTGCATTTGTGCAAACATAGTCAAACTCTAAAAATGCATTTGTATGTGTTTTTATTTTTATTTTTTGGGAGTAATTTGTTATACGCATTGATCCTTATAACGGCATACAGGCATAATTTATTTATGGCAGTACGGTTTGTATTTCGACATTTAGATACGAGCAGAAGTTTTCATATCTTTCGTAGCACAAATTTATGACAAGTAACCCCCTTGCAACGTGGCATTTATATAGAAGGAATTCATTTCTGAACAGTTCAGGAATTGGCTAAATTTTAACTCAGAAAACACACCAACACTCGTAATTAGGTCGAATAGTTTATTAATGGTTAAAAATAATTTATTTTCAGTTAAAGCAGTTATCTACATTGACATTAAAAATTTCATCTTTTACATAGATACATGTTGTTACGTTTTTACCCTATAAACATTTTGTTTTTGAAATAAAAAGTGCGACTGCACATTTTTTTATAAAATCAGACACTTTATTTACTCAACACATACATATAATATGAGCTCTTAAGACACGCATTGTTAAATAACTCACTGCTGGAATACCGCGATGTTAACTTCGCTGTTCTTAACATAATACTTAACTCAACTCAACTGACTCTTTAGCGGATGCAGCGCCCCTTTTCATCTTAACATAAAGCTGACAGAAGAATGTTAGCAATATTCATAAATTCTCAGCGCATTCAACAGCTGCTCAGTACTAGCTTTCGATGACGTCATTAGTTCGTGTCGCAATTCATACTGTTGGTGTGTGTGTATGTAAGTTGACACAGGAGCATCATTGTAAAAGCATTATAGTTGTTGTATGTGTTCTTCGTCTGTATTGGCTAATTCTTTGTTGTAAAGGGTTTTTTTTATAGAGTGACACAAGTTTAAATCATAATAAAACCAGGAAATATATTTGATATTGTTATTGGAAAGAAAATTTTATGAAAATAATGTTTAACTATAATTTCCGCTATGTGTCCGCTACGGCTGGCGCGTAGAAGGCGCAATCTGGAACACCAATTTTCAACAACCTTTCGCAGCATTTGCGGCCGTATTTCGCCGGTAACTCTTTGAATGTTGAGTTCCAGGTGTTCAATTGTTTGCGGCTTATCGACATAGACAAGTGACTTAACATAACCCCTAAGAAAATAATCCAATAGGGTTAAATCACACGATCTTGGTGGCCAATTAATTGAGCCATTGCGTGAAATTATTTTTTTTTCTCAAAAGTTTCTTGTGGCCCCGTCCTGTTGGAACCAAGATTAATGCCACATAATTGAGGAACGAACAAATTTCGAATCATGTTCCTATACCGTTCACCACTGACAGTAATATTCATCGTTTTTTAAAACATATGGGCCAATGACTCCGCCAGCCCATATACCGCACCAAATAGTAATTTTCTGTATATATAATGGTGTTTCGACAAAAGCTTGTGAAATCCCCTCACTCCAAATGCGACAATTCTGTTTATTTACGTACCCATTCAACCAGAAATGGGCTTCATCGAAAAATGGAAGTAGTGCACGATGAGTTTGACGAATAGAACAATTATTTTGATTGCAACAATTGGCAGGCGTTGCTCTGGTGTAAGTCGATTCTCAAAGCAAATCTAACAAAAAGCAACTATCAGCTGTTAAATGCGTGCTCAAATAATGCAGTGATGCCAACTCAAAGTTGTGACACTGAAAAAAACACCCTTTATAATATTTACTTCAATATCGTCTTGTTTGGTTGTGTGCTGGTGTATTATGTTCTTTAGCCTATAATATCTAGATCATTCTAAGTGTTTAGAAATGCTTTCATGGGAAACATTTGTATTAGGTTTGTTCACGTACATTTTCCCAGCAATATTTATTATTTTATTTTTAACATTTCAATGGCTTTTGTTAAAGTATGTGCTTCTTAAGTCTTATTTTTATTTTTCTAAAGCTGATTTATTGCACTTAAATTAAAATTTTCATGTAAATTATTAAAATAGCTGAAAATAAAACCTGGTAACACTGATGACATTTGTATATAACATCTTTTAACGCCCTTTTTCTTATGTTAAATTTGTATCATAGGAGGAGCCTAATATATATGGCTAGCCTAGCAGGAATGGGCTAAATAGAATTACATGATATAAATTTATAGTGGGCGTGGTCTCACTCATTTTAATGAATGTAAAATTGTTTATTTAAAAGAGCCTGAAGTATTTGAACAGTTTCTTAGGAATCGGTTTGACGGAAGCACAGAAAATGCAATATTACAACTTAAAGGCCGTAACTCCGCTCACATTTTCAAATACAGTATTGCGACATCTTAAGGGCTTGAAAAATTTAAAGAAATTCACTAGCACAGACTTCGTGATAATATATAAAATATCATATAAAATTTCACGGGGCGTTGGCCCGCCCACTTCTCTAAATACAAGATCATGCTGTCTTAAGCGCCCAACATGTTTAGCAGGAATCGAATAATCCGAAATTGGGGAAAAATTTTATTAAATATATATAAATGGGCGTGGAAACACGCACTTTTCCAACTGTTAAACTGTGCCATTACAAAAGCTTCTGATATGTTACAAGTTTCGTAGGGATCTGATGGCTGAGACTGTATAAAATAATAGAGAAGATTTTAATGTTCGTATCACGGATTACATTTTTGGCAATAGTACGAAACGGAAGCTATGTTCGCTCATATAAAAAAATAATTATTGAAATTGATTGACAAATGACGGACTTAAGAAGTAGAGATGGGCGCGTGCTGAAATATCCCAACATGACACGACCCGAATACGAATACCAAGATGTTCAACACGTACGAAACACGCAAGCGAAAAATTTTACCAACACGACACCACACGCATAAAATCAAATTGAAGAGCAAAAAACTAATTTTTTATATTAAAATAAATTCAGATATTTAATTAATTTCAGAACTTTAAGCTTAAACGGCCTGTTCCACTATGTCGCCAAAATTCGTTCGATCGAAAACAACAACAAATTTTCTAGTGTTATTGTTGTTTCCAATACAATTTATCGATCGAACGAATTCTGGTTACATCGTGGGTCAGGCCGAAAGCGACTCATGCACTATCAACAAATTTGCTGGTGTTGTGTGTTTCACGATACAATATATTCAATTTGTTCTTTATTAGAAATTCAGGCTTAAATTTTCAATAAATTTTGCTCAAGACGACAGGACCACAGCAATCAAATTTCTGTCACAAACACTTCGTATTAAGTCGTGCGTGTTCGTGTCACGAAAAAAAACACCACACGCGCCCATCTCTATTATGAAGTAACACAAATAAAAAAATATGGGCCCCAATTTAGTATGTACCTATTGTTTTTATTAAAAAGAAAAGTGCAAATTATTTTTGAAAAATATTGTATATGAAAAATATTTCTAGCATACTTTCAGGCGCTACAAGTATATGTTAAATGCTTTAAAACAGATTTATAGAAGCATACCAATAACAACGGGTAAAGTTACGTAATTAAACCAAAAGGGGGGAAACATTTCAAAAATGTGGTAGCGTGGCCATTTTTGTTATTACAAAAGTTAAACTTCATACACAAAAACATGGTAATAAAACAAGTAGTATCTCGTTTTTTAGGTCCCGTCCCACGATGTCGACAACGTTCGACTTGTCGCACAGTTACATTGGAAACAACAACAAAATCTTGAAATTTGTTTTTGTTTTTAATGTAAAGGCCTGTCCCACGGTGTCACCAGAAATCGTTCGATCGACAACTTGTATTGCGAACAACAATAACATTAGAAAATTTATTGTTGTTTTCAATACAAGTATTTGATCGAACGATTTCTGGTGACAACGTGGGACAGTGTGCGACAAGTCGACCGCTGTCGACATCGTGGGACAGGCAGGCCCTTAATATCGACTGTGGCTTTTGTGACATTAAAAAAATTATATATCAATATTTGTTTTATGTGATGCTTATTTTTATTCAAATTTATATTTTTTTTGTATTGTAATATTTATTTTTGTAATATATTGCGAACTTTTTCACACTCTAATGTGTATGTATGTATGTGCGTATTTTAAAAGTGTAACCTGTAACTTACATATGTACATATACGAGTATGTATGTAGTATCATAAATATTATAAATTATATAATATGTTTTATAGTTTCAATTTTTGTTTTCTGGTTAAAATTGTTATACCTATAGATTCTTTTAGTTTTGTTCTCCATAACAAGAAATGTAGAAGTTTGATAAATTCAAAACATTTTCAACATTTAAATTATTAAATATTGAATTATTTAAGTGAAAAACATAAATAAAATGTTTGCATTTATTATTAAAGAAACTTAAGACAAGGATTTGTAAAGGCTTTTTTTTTTTAATCAGACAAATCACTTTTAAAATGCATGTTTGTACCACGGTGATGCATATGCATAAAAGTTTTGTATTTTATCATACATATAAAATTTATATACATAAAATGTTTGCATATAATTAATAAAAGTTGTTTGTTTTATCAATAATTTTCCAAACATTTATACTATTTTCGAATATCTTTTGAAAATAAGTTTTTAATTATTAAAGTAGTTTTGTAGGATTATAAATTCTTATTAAGCTTATTTAGATATATAAAAAGAAATAAATGCTAGAATATTTATGTAGTTAAGGTTATTAGATATAAATACATTAGGGCGGGTCAAATTGTATGGAATGATTTTTTTTTGATGAAGCATATAGCAAAAACGTCATCTATATTTGATTCTGAGAAATTTTGGTCAAGAGACAATAGCTCTAAGTCGGATTTGGAACCTCCCAAAATTTCAAAATATATATTTTTCCATATATACATAGAACAATTTAATTAGATTCGTCATAAAATCGGATAGAATTATAGTAGACTGCTCAATCTGGGCTTGTTTGAAAGGTATTTTTATCACCTTTCAGAATCTGTATTGATACCAATATTTTTTTTATTTTTAGTAGAGATAAAAAAATGAACTTTTAACTAATAAATTCTGAATTTTCTTAAATTTTTTTTCGAAATTTTTTTTGCAGATTATGATAATATTACCACGTTAAAACATTAAATTGTAGGTCGAGAATAATATTTAAAAATAAACTGAATTAAAAATGTAAAAATAGTGTGTTTTTGTTGAAACTTTGAAAATCTTGATTTTTTCAGATAGATTTTCCTACAAAAAGGAGTTCGAAAACAAAAAAATTTATCGTAATAAAAGTTGTTGGAACTTATCTGAACTTTCATAATCTTCAAAAAAAAAAAAAAGCTCGAAAAAAAATCGAAGAAAATTCAGAATTTATTAGTTAAAAGTTCATTTTTTTATCTCCACTAAGAATAAAAAAATATTGGTATCAATACAGATTCTGAAAGGTGATAAAAATACCTTTCAAACAAGACCAGATTGAGCAGTCTACTGTAATTCTATCCGATTTTATGACGAATCTAATTAAATTGTTCTATGGAAAAATGTCTAATTTTAAATTTTGGGAGGCTCCAAATCCGACTTAGAGATATGGTTTCTTGAGCAAAATTTCTCAGAATCGCCTATAGATTACGTTTTTGCTATACGCTTCATAAAAAAAAATTACGCGCCCTAACATACATATATTTTGTGCAATTTTCTATCTGCTGAATTTGTATAAAGTGGAAGTAAATGCAAAAGAAAACAATTTTTTTTATATAACATTATAAAACTTATCTTAAAACCGACCATATTGTCCTTAATACGAGTATCAGTCAACCGTTCAAGCAAGCAAATCACCATGTCATGTCAGCCACTACATTCCAAAACAGTTGATGCAATCCATTCCATTGATTCGACTACATTCACCAAATAATTTATTTGTTTCTGCTGCGTTTTTTTTTCTTTCTACAGCATTGAATGCTTTCTATTGATGATTATAAATCTAAAAAATTCAGTATCATGAAACTTTGCATATTTAATAAATGAATATGCATGCAAGTAAAATAAAATAAATAAATAAATAAATACGAGTAAATGAAATAAAATTGTGGCGTAGAAAAGAAGAGTCAACCATCAAACAAATAATTCAAATAACTTCAAACACGCTTCAATAATTATTTTGCATTTTTATGCAAGACAGCAGGGGTCAATTAATATTTCATTCCACATGAAAATGATAAAAATGAATAAAAATATTTTTTTGCGGTTATTTGCTTTTCATCTCCGCGTTATTTTGTCCCCTATTAACAGTTGCTGTTGTTGTTGTTGTAATTTGATTTTAAAATTCCATTTGAGGTTAAAGTTTTTTTTATTCTGGTGTCAGAAAGAAAAAAAAAAACGCAATTGTAATTAATTTTTATTTTTCAATTACATATCGATGGCTTAATATAAAAAAGGCGTATCTAATTTTTCATCGAAATAGCTTTTTCATCCTTTTGTGTTAGGCAACGTGTACGTACGTCCTACTTAAAGACTTAAGTACGTTACATTAAAAATATAATATTTATGGTCAATTAAAAAAAATTGTTTGCATGTAAGGTTTTTAGGTTTTATTCAGTTTTTTTCCTTCTATAAAATATAGAAAATTCGAGTTATGCCTCTCTTATATTAAGCCATCGATATGAATATGTATTTCTTTATTTGCAAGCATAAGACTTTTTCGGCCCTATGTATTAACAAAAATTGGCTGAAGTAAGCATAAGTGACCCTCTCAGCCAACCGCCACCACAACGCGTTGGCTGCAGTAGTTAGCACGTTGACTACAAAAACCGAAGGTCGTAGGTTCGAGCCCGGTCTCCGACAGTCACTAAAAATAACAACACCACGCATTTTTCTCATGTGCATTAGTTTCCTTTGTATCAGTTGCTGTGGGAAAAGTTCTAGTGATGCAGGCATAAGGCACTGGTCACTAAAAACTATACCGACTTCATCAGATACTAATCCTAATGTAACATCAGAGCGCCCTCCTTCGTTGTGTAGCAGAATCTTTGGCGAAGTAAAATAACCAATAGAATGGCTACTAAACACATCTTTAAAATTTAATACGCCTCATTTGACACCAGATGGCGCTGCAACACTGCATTATCAAAAAATGTGCAAAGAACAGAGTTGTAAAAGAATGAAGCTTTCCTCCATCTCTTCCTTCATCACCTGTCTTCTCTATCACTATAATTTCCCTATCACCCTCTCTCACTATCTTCTCTTCAATTAACAGGTAGCACAAGCTACCAAGTGAGCTGGACTCTAAATTTCACCCTTCCTTACCAGCAGCCTGCTAACCTAACCTAACCTAACCTAAGCATAAGTGACGAAATTGAATTAAGTTTTAACGAGTTCCTCCATATAATTTGACATTAAAAATGGTCGCATTACCTAATTTTAGCCCATGTTTAAGTCCTAGCATGATTTTTAATGTGAAGATTCATGGCAAAACTCTTTAAGATCATGTTCAGTTTTGCCACTTATGCTAACTTCATGCCAATTTCTGCTTATACATAGGACCGTATATGTTTAATGCAGAGCTGGCCACCGAGAGAAACACGAGATAAATGTATGCGCGTATGAGTATTCATGATGTTCGCCACTGTGGTGCTACTTTGGATAGCTCAGGTTTAATGACATTTTCCATACAATTTATCTTTTCTTCCTTTTGTTGTTAAATTAGCTTTCAAAAAAGAAAAAAAAATGGCCTAGCACAGAGTTATTAAAGAGTTTTTAGTTCAAGTCTTACTCACAATATTTGATATGAAATAAATTTCCTTAAAACATTAATTTAAGTCATTAATGGGTTGATTCTGATTAAAATTGACATTTTTATATCCAACATAATAGCACGACTTTCGAAAAAATACAACTCTGATTTTTAAAAGAAAACAATAGCTCATTGGACCAGGGTTGCGTTTTCTCAAAAATCGTGCAATAATGTGGGATAGTGAATACCCTCCAAAAGCAAACACACAACCTCTCGGTTGTCGGTTGCTGATTTCTTTCAAGGATGACAATTGGCAAATAACAACAAGTGGTTTTTTTGTCAACAATGATTATGAAGCAGCTACATACGTCCAAACCAATGATCGGCAATGAATCGTTTTTCCGCTATCTATACTGACTCATGAAATTTTAAATATAAGTGAGTTGACATCATTTAAACTCAACTACTCTGGATTTACGCATACTCACGATGACTTTGATTTATAAGTATAGGTTGAAATAGGGTGTGTTCGTAAATGCATCATAAATTGATCGAATTTGCTAATCAGTCTTATATTTTAACGATATTCCCTGTCGGTTGGAGAAAAAAAAAATAAAATTACATGATCAAATTCATTGAGTTTTTCTTTATTATCCTTTGTGCTTTTAGCTTATTTTGACATTTTCTATACAGAGATAACACATAATATTGAAATAAATGGTGTGTAAGATAAAGCTGGAGACTATCGTAGAAAAGAAAGCAAGCGAATAAATATGTCGATGAATATTACGATTTTCGCTTCGCAATTCTAAAAAGTATCAAAATGTGCCCTAAAATCGTCAAATATGGTCTAAACATTCGAAATCCTAAAAAGTGGCGCGAAAAACTGAAATATGCAAAAATATGCTTTAAAGGGTAAAATATGCAAAAATATGCACTATATAATCGATGCCAAAATTTATAAAATGTTCTGAAATGGATAAATATCTCATCTCAGCATTAATACGTCACACAAGAAAAAACATGCAATTGCATATTTGCGGTTTCCCTGGTCACTATTCATTACGCGTGAGTCACGCGTGGTCGTGGTTGTATTTATTTTAATAATGGTTTTAAAAAATAAAGTGTGTGATTTTAGAAATTCACTACTTACGAGCTAACATTCTTAGGTTTGTTAAAAGATATATTTTTGTTTAATTCGTATCCAAAGTCCTTCAATGGCAGGCAAGTCATCAGGAGCGTGAAGGAATTGTAATTTTTTTTTTTTTTTTTTTTTTTTTTTTTTTTTCAAAAGAGAAGTAACACTCAGGCAATTAATGCCTACTACTATTACTAGGTGTTACCTTTTTTAGGAAAGGGATAGTGAGAGAGAAGACAGGTGGTGAAGGAAGAGATAGAGGAAAGCTTCATTCTTTTACAACTCTGCTTTTTCGCACGTTTTGAATAATGCAGTGTTGCAGCGCCTCTCTGATGTTAAATGAGGCGTATTAATTTTTTGAAGCTGTGTCTTGTAGCCATTTTATTGATTATTTTACTTCGCCAATGATTTTGCTACACAACGAAGGAGGGCGCTCTGATGTTACATTAGGATTAGTATCTGCTGAAGTCGGTATAGTTCAGTGACCAGTGACTATGCCTTCATCACTTGAACTTTCCTACAACAACTGACACAAAGGGACACTAATGCACATCAGAAAAATGCGTGGTGTTGTTATTTAATGACTGTCGGATACAGGGATTGAACCCAGGACCTTCGGTTTTGTAGTCAACGTGCTAACTACTTCAGCCAACGCCACCCTCACCTTGGTGGTCCTAGTTTCTCCAGAGAAAGGGTTACACATTCCTTGATTGTGAAAAATCTGTTGAAGTGAAAATTAATGGTATAAATTTTAGCTTGTTTTCTTGGTTAAGCCCTGTATATATACATATATATTTTGCTTCCTGCTTCGGCATTTCTTATATAGAAAGAAATGATGTTTCTTAATTAATTAATAATTATTTTGAAAAAAGGGGGTACCCATCCATCTTCCCCCTCCTATATTTCCAAGATTTTCATGCATGCAGTTTGTTCTAAGATCTTCCGGCATAAAATTTTTTGCAGTTGTGTAGATATGGATTGATCCGCGAAAAAGTGTTTTTGGCCCCTCTTTGTGTTGGCTGGTCTTTTGTGGCATCCTCCATATTCGATTTGAGATGATGGTAATACCGAAAAGACCAAAATTTTTAATCAAATGTATTAAAATTTGTTGAAATAAATTTCTTTTATTCTCTAGTACTGATTGATCTAGTCACTGTTTGATTTATTGATATATATTTTTTTTGTCAGTTGCATATAGTAAGTCAGCGAACGAATTGTAAACAAATTCCGCCTTTTCTGATCAGCATTTAATCTTCGGTAGCTTAGTTGCATGTTTCCCCCATAAAATTTTTGCTGTAGTTATATAAATAAATATTAAATATTTGCCCCTGCATGTTCGCATAACAATTTTTCAATCATTTTACATACTAGATATTTTTTATTTAATTCTTTTTTATGACTATTCATTCATTTACTTATTTTTTTATTGTTGCTGCGATATTCTGCGCAAACAATTCCATGATTGATGCCGCTGTAGGCGTGGTTGACTCGCTGGCACTAAATAAGTACTTCAATACTTGTTGGTTTTTTTAGTTTTCATTTATTTGGTTCACTTTTTTTCCTATTTTTTTTAAATACTTTTATATGTGAGTTTCGATATCATGTCAGAGATTGTGTATCAATCAAATAGTTTTTTTTGTTCATATATGTTATTAATAGTTCTAAATAAATATACATAAAGGGAATAGTTTTCGATTTGATTGTTTACAAGATTGCCATCAAATCTTAAAAAGTATTAAAATTTTCAAAGGTTTTATAAAATTCGCAAAATATTATTTTTGAACATGTACGAGTACTCGCCTGCATATATATATGTATACATAATTTATAATTTTAATCTGCCAAATTTTTTAAAAAATATTTTTATACATTATCTAGAGTTCTCCGTGGTTTTCATTACTCAACTTAATTTTGATTTCAATTGCTGAACTTGCATTCAAAGACATCAAACATAAAAAGATCGTAAGCACACACATTGAAGAACTCATCCTCATGCAATGTATGTGATCACCAGGAAGAGAGAGGGGTTTTATGTAAATACATGCTTTTTCCTCTAATGCCAAACTGGCGCAGAAACGGCATCGATTTGTTACTGGATATTTTTGCATATGTTGATGAAAATGCATATTTTTGCATAACTTGGTGATAAATGCAGATTGTACAAATTATTAATAAAAATATTTTCTATGATTGTTCGCAAATTTCATTGCTTGCATTATTGCAGTTTTCTGGCTTATTTTGCTCACATTTTTAATAATTTTCCGTCATACCACATCAAACTGGGATGATATGTTCAAAAGGACGCTGAAAATGTGTGAATAGTTGAAAACTTTTAGATAATGTTTACTAATCGAGAATTATTCGCCTTAACTGCTATTAATTCCGTTTATAGTGTATTCTTGGAGAAAATATGAAATTCACATAAAATATGTATTGAAATATGCTCCCTCATTCCAGTTGTCGACATCGACGTACTTTAAGACAATACTCACTCTCGAGAACAATTTTGTGCTACTGATAAGCTATTTCCGTTCAATAAGGTCTAGAAAACAGCATAAGCCTGCCAACAGGAGTCAGTTGTTTTCGACAACGGGTACACAAGCCCAAATTTGTTGGTATTGCGTTAAAGTTACTTCGATGTCGACAACAATAATTTATAAATAAACTTAATATATGCATTTCTTGTTAAAGAAATAGCTTCCTTTTGTTAGTTTAAATCCTGTCACAAACCACTAAAATCCTTATGCACGTTGGCAGCCCTTTTTTATTATGTAAATTTATACTTTTTTCGAGTTGTTTGGTTTTAGTAAATATTTTATGTAAAAGAGTTACTATTAATATTTCTATCTGAAGTGCAGTATATTTGCATTCTTAGGGATATTTTCACTAATAGACCATCATCATATTTTATTTTTTTAACTACATACTATGAAAAAATAAATACTTTCACACTGATTGCTTTTCGAATGCAAATACACTCTCGTTTAAATACTCCATAAATGGATTAGCGCAATAAATATGGAGGATTTGCTGTAAAAAGAAAATTTATTGCTGAAAATCCATCAATTTCTATTTGCTTAAATTTCGTTATATGTATGTACGAACATACGAGTACATATGTTTGTCACTAAGTTTACAATTCTACAGCTTTTGGTTGATATTAAAATCAATGTAATTCTATCAGGTTGGCAGTTGATTAAAGAATTCTTGAAGGTTGAAAGACACAGATATAGAGCGATAATGAAATCAGTTATTAGTTGAAAAATAAAAAAGAGCGAGATTAGAGATACAGATTTTTATTAGTAACTTAAAAATAAATGCTTATGGTTTACGCCAAGTGTTTTTTTGTTTTGCATTTATCAGGATTTCATATCCAAAACAAAAGCCATTATGTGAAATTTTCCCTAAACTACAACCAAACAACTGCAATATAGCAAATTCACACACCTATTTTAAATACATCGCTTTATTGCAGGGACCGAAAATAACTGTTATTTTTGAATTTTTGATTAAAAAAAGCAACCTCAAGGAAATGTCGGAGAATGAAACCAAGTATACCATTTTGCAAGTATTGGACCAAATTGTCAGAAAATACGATGCTTTTTAAAAATCTGACTTTTATTTTTTCAAGCAAAAATAAAAGTTATTTTTTGACTTTTATTTTTTTGAGCAAAAATAACAGTTATTTTTGACTTTTATTTTTTCGAGCAGAAATAAAAGTTATTTTTTGACTTTTATTTTTTCTAGCAAAAATAACAGTTATTTTTGACTTTTATTTTTTCGAGCAGAAATAAAAGTTATTTTTTGACTTTTATTTTTTCGAGTAGAAATAAAAGTTATTTTTTGACTTTTATTTTTTTGAGCAGAAATAAAAGTTATTTTTGTGTTTTCAACCCCTTTGACAAAGAAATTATTATTTAATATTCCAAATATTCTTTTCTAAATAAGTAAATTTAACGATTCACTATTGCAAAAGCGCCAAAATTTATAATAAATATAATGAATTTATCACAAAATAACTTTTATTTCTGCTCAAAAAAATAAAAGTAAAAAAATAACTTTTATTTCTACTCGAAAAAATAAAAGTCAAAAAATAACTTTTATTTCTGCTCGAAAAAATAAAAGTCAAAAATAACTGTTATTTTTGCTCAAAAAAATAAAAGTCAAAAAATAACTTTTATTTCTGCTCGAAAAAATAAAAGTCAAAAATAACTGTTATTTTTGCTCAAAAAAATAAAAGTCAAAAAATAACTTTTATTTCTGCTCGAAAAAATAAAAGTCAAAAAATAACTTTTATTTTCTGACTTATGATAAAAGTTATAACAGTTACGGTCCCTGGTTTAATATGATCTACTAATTGTAGTGTTCATTACAAATGTTGCATAAAGCAAAAGTAAACGAGTAAATTGAAAAAATAAAACCGGAAAAGAAACTCATCATCATTATCCTACATTACGAAAAGGATAAAATCACACACACACATCAGCATACACAAATACATACGTATGTATACAAATATAACAAACACATCACATATCCCTACTTAAATAACAGAGAAAGCCAAATTGAAATCGAAAATAGTTGCAGTAGCGCCAACAACAAACAAACAAACAACAGTTGCATTAGCACCACGAGTAATGGGCCAATAGATACCAGAAATAAATAGTTCGCTGTCAATTGTTTGTTTGGTAGCACTGGTGCATCATCGTATTTCTGCATTTGCAGTGAATGAGTGAGTGAGTGAGTGAAAGGCTTTAGCAATATTGTGGCCCACATCTTTCGTCTTTCACTATAATCGATATGAAACGACTAAATGAAAGTAGAAAATAGTGAAAGATTACCACATGTAAAATGCACTATTGTACAATTCTAAATGATTGTTTTACACACATATAACCACTACGAATGATGCGTTTGTTTGTCTTCACAAGTTCTGCAAATGTATTGACATGAAAAAATTGTACTACGAGTAGTTGTTTAGCACAGTGTGAAAAGGAATAGTTGGCGTTAAGCATACAAAGCAAATACTCCTTTTAGACACGGAAAGTTTACTTTGCAAAGTCTTAATTCAGCTGGGAGAAAGACAAAAAGCGTTAGTATTCCTGCCTCTGTCTTTTACACAGCTGAATTAAGAGTTTGCAAAGTAAACTTTGTGTGTTTAAAAGGGGTAAAAGTACAGCAAAGGCAACATTACCACCAGTTATACTTTGCACATTTTCCTAACCTTTTTAAGCATATTTTTTGTGATTGCTCCCATACATCTTTATAATAGTCCAAAGTTTTTTAAATCAATCAGGCATGTTTTTTACTCTTTTTTAGGGTTCCGTACACCAAAGGTGAAAAGGAACCCTATTGTTTTTGCTACGCTGCACAGTGCTCCAAATTCTCCACCTAGCCGGAAGAAATTAAATTTTTTTATTATTTCGAAACTAAATATTTTGTTTGGTAATAAGTTGACAAGTGCCCACAGTGCTTAACGGTACATTTATAGGGTTCCATAAACCAAAGGTGAAAGGGAACCCTATTGTTTTCGCTACGCTGTCCGTCTGTCTGTCTGTCCGTCACAGGCTATTTGCTTTACGGATCTGAAATTTGGACATAGTGTGTAGAACCATGGCCGCTACAACAACAAATACATGAGAGTTAAAAATTAAAGGGTGTTCCAAAACGAGCAAATGAAAATGTTAAAATGAAATTTGTAAGGTTACAGACTACAAAAATTAACACTAACACTTAAAAAAAATCTAAATTAAAGGGTGTTCTATCAGTTAATGCAATTTTGACTATGTAATTTTGACAACTTGCTGTATCATGGAAACCTTGAAATTTTCAAAAACGGTGTAACTAAAAAATCCCAAAATTATAAAATCGCCAAAGCGAAAAAAAATCGCCAAAAACCCAAAAAAAATCGACAAAACGAAAAAAAGCGCCAAAGTAAAAAAATTTCTAAAACTAAAATAAATCGCAAAAAATGAAAAAAATCGCCAAAATAAAAAAAAATCGCCAAAATGAAAAAAAAATCGCCAAAATAAAAAAATCCGCCAAAATGAAAAAAAAATCACCAAAATGAAAAAAAATCACCAAAATGAATAAAATCGCTAAAATGAAAAAAACGCCAAAAACTGAAAAAAATCGCCAAAACGAGAAAAAAGCAAACAAATAAAAAAAATCTGTTCAGCTGGATGGAGTTTTTTTTTTTGCATAATTGACGTTAAACGAGAAAAAAGCGAAGAAATAAAAAAATCGTTTCACTCCATATTAAAAAAATGCGCAAACCACAACGTACAGAACCCTTCGTGCGCGAGTCAAAGTCGCTTTTTACTGAATTTATTGAAAATTTTCTATTGTATAGAGCATTAAATATCATTTCTAAAACAAATGTATTCCATGTGATTGTTCAAATGTCTGCAGGACTATAATTGATTTTCAAATCACATTTTATTTAAAGTCATGTAATTTTCAGAACATGCCTGATTCATTGAAAAGTCCGTAATTTTTCAACATCACTTAAATCAAAAGATTGTTTGGATCGTCCTAGAACTTCGCGTTCGCCCAGGTCTTAACACAACTTATATATAAGAGGTGCTGTTCACTGAAGTAGTTAATGCGTCTATTACATAGCAAATGTATATGTATATGCATTAGAACTCGTATTACCCCTTTTCCATATGAAAAGTTTACTTTGCAAAGTCTGAATTCAGATGTGTGAAAGACAGAGCTAGTAGTACAGTCTCTTTCAGTCTTTATCCCAGCTGAATTAAGACTTTGCAAAGTAAACTTTGTGTGAGGAAAAGGGGTGTATCTGTGCACCAATTTTAGATGTATCCAAAACGTTTATATGGGCCTGTTCTACAAATCACGACATGCAAAATCTCGGTGATTTCAAAAAATTAATAAAAGCTACACCATTGCCTATTTTAATTACTATTGTTCGAACTTTATTTGTTTCTATATTTCTAATTAGATCAGGCTAAAGTTCTTATCGCTTTGTAAGCCAAATAACATGTGATAATTATCAATAAACAAATAACACCAAAGTTAATTGTAAATATTCTGTAGTAGAACGGAACATCTAGCTGTTTTCGAAGGCCACTAAACCTTTGTATTTGGTTCACTGTATGTGGTGTCAGTTGATGTAGATTTCTGCTTTATATACTCAGCCATTATTGCAAATGGAATATGTGAATTGTTTTGATTCGTCGTATTCAATTTGCTGAAAGCTTTTTTGTAATGAAAGCTAAATTTTACCATTTCTAAGCTTACACAAGTCTTGCAATTGACATAATTTTTTCTGTGTATACATTACTGAAATATAGTGTATAAAGAAGCTATTTATTTACCTGGACAAAACATCAATCCAGGAAAAGTTGCAATTTGTATTTTCCTGCTTCGTTAATGATCTAATGCCATATTTTATACCAGCTAAATTTGGATATTTCAAACTTGGCTTGCATTACTATTTGTCACAGTGTAGGTAATCATACGATTTTCTTTTTCGTAATTGGAGTACTATACATACATATATTGGCTATAAGTAGAAAATCTACGAGTATGATTGCGTTTCTTGGCTGCGTATCTCTGCTTGTGTGTATGTATGTAGTTTGTTTATTCCTGCTTGTGTGACTGTCTCTGCTGCTGGAGTTGAAAACCTCAGCTGGATATTGAATGTGTCCTAGTTATCCTTTCAAGCATATTTATTCTTTAGTAGTTTAATGTTCATATATATATATTTTTTTTTATTTTACATTTCTTATTTCCTTCTCTTATTTGTGTTGTAGTTTGTTGGTACTCGTATTCTATGTGGTGTTATTGCTCCTTTGTTATTAGTTGCATGTATGCGAGTTAGTGCCGTTTATTTTTATATTTTTATTTCCTTTATTTTTTGCTTGTTCTTGCATTTACAAAATGCAAAGGAAATGAAGCTTCAACACATATGTATGTACGTAGTGTTTAAAACTCAAGGCTTAATCTAAATTTTTGTTGTTTTCCTTCGTACTATCATTATTGAATATATAGGATATATCTAAGTTGCATAAGTAGGAAAACCTGCTGCCGACTTACAGTGTAATATTGTTGACAGGATACAACTGTATTCTCATAAGCAAAACTTAAATGACTTTGTCCATTACTAGATATTTTACTGTAGTCTATATTGAATTTGTAGCATATACATATATACTGACTTTTTGTATAATTTCTTCTCTCGGTTTCATTTCATTTCTAATACTTCGTTTAGTATTTCATTGTAGGTTTTTATATCTATAAACCTAATTTGTATTGTGTATTTCTCTCAAGTTATTTTCTAATCATCTTCATCTTAAGTATTAAAGATTTTATTTTCTATTTGAATCATCTAGTATACTTGGACTCTTTTTCCTTTTGCTTCGTTTCTAACATAAGTATAACGATTAGTTTGTATTTCATTCATGCTATCATTGCAAATAAGTTGCAGCATTGATTTGTATTAAATTCTTAAAGGATATTTAATATGCTAGTTGTAATTAATTATTGTATAGAAAAAGACCACCCACCCACCATTGGTCTAGAGTTGTTTATTTAATAATGCACAGTGGCACGGTAAGCAATAAAAGATGTCTAGTGTTTTGAGCTGATACTAAAATTTGGTTACAAACACGAAATTAAAATTGAATTTTATTTACACTCATGCCAACTCATCAGTACACCTTCCACCATAATGGGTTAAAATGTTTTCTAAACATATGTCTGTATATGTATGTATATGCCATAAAACTCTTCTGTAAAGTTAAGGTGTCATTGGTGAAACATTTCACGAAATTCGTCGAATTCGTAGTGTGCCCACAAAATATTTTAGATTTAAGTAGAAAAAAAATATTTTAATTCAAACAAAAATGCTTCTAATATGAACACACTGCAACCACTTTGCGTCAATGATTTTATCAATTTTTTTTTATCAAATAAATATTTTTGAGCAAACAGAGAAACTTTGAACTCCTAATGTGGCACTGTTACTCATTAAAGCAAAACTATAAATCATCTGGTCAGCATATATAGAATATTCTGTTTAAAAATTTTTAATGCGGTGCCCCACTGTGTAACATTTGATTATATTCGTATCATGGCTGCAATATTGAAGAAAACGCAATCAATTGTGATTAAACCAATATCTAAGAATTTTCTTTATAGTTGATGTTTTTGGGGCAAAAGAACTTTTCTTTAACAAATTTAATAGTTGGTTACTAAATAAACATGCATTCATTATTGACCTTGTCATACAAATGAAATTGATATTGCAATAAATATAAACGAAGTGTTGGAGTGTGGCATTCAATTTCTATACAGCAAATCTAAAATGAAGTTTATTCATGATTAACATTTGTAGGTGCTATTATATGTAAACTAATTGCTTAATGAGCTTAGTTTTTTTTCTATGTTGCTAAATTATTGAATAGGAATTATAAATATTTTGTATCTCTATTTAAAGTTATTCAACTTGCAATAGAGTTTGCCATCAAATTTTTTATTTGATGTACCTGGGGGTTATTTTGGATAGTAAGCTGACGTGGAGGCCCAATATAGAAGATAGAGTTAAAAAGGCCACCATTGCTCTATATGCATGTAAAAAAATGCTGGGCAAGACATGGGGCCTTTCGCCTACTCTTAACTATTGGACCTACACAGCGGTAGCTAGACCAATTCTACTCTATGGAATACTGGTATTTTGGAGGGCGACTGAGACAAAAGCATACCTGAAAAAGTTAGAAAGTATAACAGAGACTAGCAGAGCTCTGCATTACTGTAGCTTTAAATAGCATACCTACTGCAGCTTTAGACGTTATATTGGACCTTAAACCAATAAAACTAACTGCAGTGAACGCGGCATGCAAATCCGTTATCCGACTCAGGACAACAGGACAGATGACGTACATATCATTTGGTCACATTAAATTGCTAGAAGACATGGAGTGTAGCTCGGACTACATCATTCCAGTGATGAACTTTTTTGCCAAACCACAGAGGAAAAGGGTATCTGGGAAGTCTTAATCATAGTGGTTCTGGTTTAAACTTTTTCACTGATGGTTCAAAGATAGATATAGGGGTGCCAGCTGCCGTTTACTGTCAGGAGCTTGGTATAGAGGAATCTTATAAACTTCCTGATCACTGTAGCATCTTCAAGGCGGAAATCTATGCCGGCAAAATGGCAGCAGAGTTAGCCTTTACCCCTCTAACTATGAATGCGCGTGTAAATTTGTATGTAGACAGTCAAGCAGCTATTAAAGCAATTTCAGCTGACTGCAATTACTCATCGGTTGTGATCATGTGCCCTAAATATGTTATGTGCTGGTAGACAAGTACATATATTCTGGGTCCGGTGATGCATGGGAATTGAGGGAAATGATATGGCCGATACACTGGCCAAAAAGGGGAATTCAATTACCGGCTGAAGAAACGGTATATGTCCGAAAACCAATTCAACACCTTAAAGAGATCATAGACTCTAATATGAGGGAAGAAGGGGACGAAAACTTGCAAAACTTCTAAAATCATGTGGAGCTCCTATGATCCCAAATCGACTAAATTCCTTTTATCATTAACTAGAAGCAACTGCAAACTTCTAGTGGGGGTATTAACTGGACACTGCTGGACGGCTTCGTATGCTGTCAAAATAGGACGAATACTTGACTGTACTTGCAGGAAATGTAAGGAACCCGGGATAATTGAAACAATGGAACATCTACTGTGTCACTGTCCGGCTCTAAGCCGCACTAGATATAACTATCTTGGTGCTCTTGAACTTGTATCGAGAGTAGAAATCTGTGTGGGAGTCGTTCGATACAGGCACCACGAACTAGGCTGTCAGCAGGTTCTCTTCTCATCTTCTCATTTCTAAGGATCAATCCCGGTCTATGCGAGGTCCTTGGACCATCCAGATTAACCTAACCTAACCTAGTACTTATTATAAAAATGCGGACCTCACTTGTAAGTAATAAATATAATTTGTTTGTGCTCTTTTATTGGATTTTGTACGTTTTATTATTTTTAAGAGAAGTAACACTGAGGCATTGAATGCCTACTACTAATATTAGGTGTTAATTTCTTTGGGAGAGTGATAGTGATAAAGAAGACAGGTGGTGAAGGAAAATATAGAGGAAAGCTTAATTATTTTACAACTCTTCTCTGCCACTGGTGTCAATGAGGAGTGTTTTAAATTTTCGAAGCTGTGCTTAGCAGTCATTTTATTTACTATTTTACTTCGCCGATAATTCTGTGACCCAGTGTCTTTGTCTTCTTCACTTGAACTTTCCTACAACAACTGAAAACAAAGCGCCACTAATGTACATTAGAAAAACGCGTAGTGTTGTTATATAATGACTTTCGGAGTCCGTACTCGAACCCAGGATCTTCGGTTTTGTAGTCAACGTGCTAACTAATTTAGCCAACGCCACCCTCAAATTTTAAAACTATTAACTTGTTGAAAAAGTTGCAAACCATTTTAGGCAATCTAGCTTAGATGCAAGATTTCTTAAAATAGAGCATCAAAACAATAAAAAAAAGAAAGCACAATGGAAGCCACTGTACAATCAGCTAGCAGACATGCTGGTAGGGTTTAGTCCTTCTTCCCACGTTGCAGTTAATTTTTACCTGTTAAACTATAGATTGGTATGAGAAATCCGTTAAATAAAATTTCATGACTTATGTTAAATCTTACTGGACTGCAGCCCACCCACTTTTCTTTAAAGCGTGATTGTGCTATCTTAAGAGCTTGGTAGTGTATGTAAACTTCTGAACAGCACTGTAATTATTACAATATTGTTGCTTTAATTAATACAGCTTAAAGTGTTTTCACAGCTTGGTCAGAGGTACATAAAACACAACTTTAAATTTTAAGAGGAGTGCCACCGCCCACTTTTTTAAACACAATATATTGTGTCACTACAAATGCTTAAGGTCTGCTTCACATTTCGTAAGAGTGGGTATAATTTAGTAAAAATAGCATACGCAGAAAGTGTGTCAAATTTAATGTTAAATGTTAATGGGTGTGGTGCTGCCCCACCTAGACAGTTGTTTGGCACTTTTTTCCAAATGTGTAAATTTTGGGAAGGGGGAAGAATATAATTTTGATACTTTTGTGGCAACCCATTCAATACCAAGCGTATTCTTAGCGACGAATTCAAAGTGCTGGGCGAAATTCGTCGTCAGCCCCAATTGTGTTGCTAGCATAAGAAATATAAATATATATATATTGCAGAGTTCGGGGCGTATAGCGAATTTTAACCGACGCCATGATTGTGTGTACATAACTATTTTTATATACATTTTTATTTGCGCCAACGAATATTCGCAGCTAAAAGGTCGTCCTTCGTCCCCATTGAGTTCCTAGCATTAGTGCGAAGAAAAAAAAACTTACAACTCCGGATTTTAGTTTATATTGAAAACTAAAATGTTTTGCGTAATAAAAATAAACTATTCATTACATTTGGGTGCCTACTTTAAAGTAAAGTTTTTATTTCCATAAAACATTAAGAAATTGTGTAAACATTTTTTCAAAGTCGAAATAGTTTTACAAAAACATATCAAATGTCTACGGCAATGTTAAAGAAAATTGAGGTTCCATTAGTTTAATGAAATATATGTAAATTGTTTCGTTGAAAATATTCTTTAAAATATTAACACAAATGTAAACATGCTCGTACATGTACAAGATATGTATGCAAATACTGTTTGAGCCTGAATATTCGACAAAAGTCTCGTACAAGTACATATGTAGCAGAAGAAGAAAACGTTTCCTATTATTGTTATTAAAATACGAAGTAGTTGTATCTTTTTTTTTTTATTTATACTTATTTTTTTCCATTTTCAATTATATTTTTTTAAGCCATATTCGCAAGCAAAAGGAAATAAGAGAATTGTACTGCGGCAGGATTCCATACTCCGAAATTCTTTTTGGATGGCTTTTAGGTTCACATTTGCTTACGAGACAGTCATAAAAATAGTCTCTTGTTTTTGCCATAAAACAAACAACCATTCAA
Source organism: Tachina lurida (assembly GCA_944452675.1). Classification (NCBI taxonomy): domain Eukaryota; kingdom Metazoa; phylum Arthropoda; class Insecta; order Diptera; family Tachinidae; genus Tachina; species Tachina lurida. The sequence goes on from OX101755.1 coordinate 129,410,175, forward strand.
CAGATACATATGTACATACATATCCACGCCCTCCCCCGCCCTTCCATTCAACTCTGACATTCAGTAATACTTTCTATTTAATAGAAATTGTTTGCATTTGTTTGTTGGTTTTTTTTTCTCTTGAAGCTGTAACAGAAATGAAATGAATAGAAGACGGAAAGACTAAAAAAGAAATGAAGAGGCTTTATTTTCTTTTGGGGAAAAAATTTCATGCATCAACACCATCTTCAAGCTTATTCATATATTCTGACTTTGATTTTTTTTTTTTTTTTTTGATATCAAGGAAAAAAAATCCATATCAATTCCATCTACACTCGCATTATGCATTAATATATTTATTTGAAAGGAGCTGCTGCGTATTTATATATTTTCTTGCTTTTCTTGGTTTTCGTTATTAACGAGAGTGAGTTTTTGGCTGTTCAAATAAAATGAAAATTTGCATAACGTACTTATTTGCATTTTAATATTTATTTCAGACGAAACCGTGTACAGGTTTTATATTAAAAAATATTTAAAAAGGTATTGAAAAAAAGAGAAAAAAGAAATCATTCAGTACTTGTAGCAAGTTTTAAAACTAAACAACGAATGAAATTTAAAAGCATTTTTTACATACTCAAAGCTTTTGCAATTAGAATTCTAAATATTAAAGTTTGCTAAAAAAATAATTTCTGTTTAGAGAATTTAAGAAATCAAAACGAAAAATTTTTAGAATGGGACAAATTTCAAACAAATGCTTGTCGGAACAATATCTGTCTTGTATGCCTGATCCATTTCGTTTGTAAATACAATAGTTGGCTATAGACGCTACATGTATTTTATGAAAATTTGTATAAAAGTGATTTAAGTCCATCTTAAGGTTTAATTAGACGTACCATAACATAATGCCATAGCCATAAACATTGCCATAGCGATACATATATTGACCTCTCCATTGTTACTGCCATAACCATAAACAGCTGAGAAAATCATTGTTTATTCATTTCAAAAGTGCAACAACAAATATGTCTAACCAGCAAACAGCTGGTGGTCTACTGTGTAATTCGAAACGAAAGAAAAAGCTTTCGAATTTGTATGTTTATAACATGTAAATTCGAAAGCATTTTCTTTCGAATCGAATTACAGAGTAGACCCCCTGTTTATGGTTATGGCGTTATGGCGAGTCACCCAACTATAATCAAATACAGTGCTGACCATAAGTTTGATTGGAGCAGCTGTTTTGTATGGTTATTGTTAGAGCACGTCTAATTGAACCTTTAGAACCTTCCTCGTGTTACGGTTACTGTACCGTGAGTATGGAAATATTGTACACAGAGAAAACAGTGCCCACTAAATACCTCATAAAATAGAACAAAATGGTTTTTTTCAATAAGGAAATCTTATTAATTTCATAGGGAAAACCTTTTTGAAAAAATCAAGAAAAAATCTCCTAGTTTTTATTAGGTTATCTTATTGATTTTTTCAATAAGGGTTTGTTTCTCTTTGTTTTTGTTAGGCGACCTCATAAAAAATAAAAAAAAATTGCGTCTTTATTTTCTGTACTTATGTATTTTCATTTAAATTTTATACCATATACATATGCATGTATGTATTTATGTAGTATATTGTAGATGTTATTTATTTATACATACATACATAGACATTATGTTATATTCTTAACTAACTTACGCAGCAAGTATTGAACCAGCAAACTTCTGACTGATAGACAAGCACTCTAACTAATATTCTAACAAGCAGCCTAAAAAACCATTGAAATAATTGTGCAAATATGCTTATACAAAAACGAAAAACATCATGAAAAAAATTGTCTCTATGTATATTTATAGATATGAAATAACAAGACACCTCATAAAATCAAGAAGATTTCCTTATTAAAAAAATCAATAAGATGCTCTTTGCACATAATCATATAGGAACTAGAGATCGACCGAAGGCGTTTTTTTTGGCCGAAGCCGAAGCCGAACTTCGGCTAAAATCCTAAACTTCGGCCAAAACCGAAGCCGAATGTTTTAAATTTTAAAAATGATACTTGTTTTATATGAATTTAGAAAAAAGTTTGCTTTTTTGAGATCACTGAAATAACTGTAATATCTATTGGATACATAACAAGAAAAATAAAACTATTTTGCAATTTCTAGATTGCTTTTTCATATGATCACTCACAAGAACGTCCAAGTAAAAGAAAATAGAAAGCAACAGGGTTGTATTTCAAAGCAACCCTTTCAAAACGTTTTAAACACAATAGAAACTGTCGGCGATCAACGACCAAAAATAATGTTATTTTTCAAGCTTGGAATGAAAAATATTCGGCTTCGGCTAATCGGCCGATTTTTGCCATAGGCCGAATGTTGGCCGATTACCAATTTTTGGCCGAAGGCCGAAGCCGATTAATCGGTCGAACTCTATTAGGAACCTACTAAAATCAAGAAGAAAACCTTATTGAAAAAATCAGTAAATAATAAAATCAAAGAAAAAACCTTTTTAAAAAAAATCAAGAAGGCAACCTAATAAAATCAATAAGAAATCCCTATAGTTTACAATTTATAAGAAAACCTAATAGAATCAAGAACTTTTTCTCTATGAATTGTTTTTTTGGCGCCAAAAAGAACGGAAATTGAGTAAAAAAAGTTGTGAATAATAAGATTTTATGTGGGTTTCTTCTTGATAAAATTAATAAGATTTACCACATAAAAACAATAAGGAATCTCTATGGAAAAAGTCTTCGCTTCTTTCTGCTGGGATACCACTTAGCCCAAAAACGTTTCATAGAGAAAATCTTCTTGATTCTATGAGGCAGTTTTTTCTCTGTGTATACAAACTTGCTAGTCAGAGATTTGCTGGATTGGCAGAATTTTTCAATTAATCTGTAATCAATTAAAAACTTTCGATTCTATGTGCTTCATAAAAATTTTCATTTAAGTTGTAGGAATTTTTATATAAACCCCTGTAAATTTTCTAAAACTACTTGTAGTCACCCATACAATCGAAAAATAATTGCTTAGTGTCTACTCTTTGTCGACAAAGGAATTTACGTCTTAATGTCTGCAAACTACCTTATGGTTTGGTTTTCTTTATATTAAGTCTGAATTGTCTTGTCAATATGAGCTTCACGTACATATATACAATTTATCGATTACAGAGTTTCCCAATAGGCATTCAATGTGTTATGTATTTGTTGTAACGTCTTACAAAAATCTATTACCTCAATATTCAATAGCCAGTGATGCCAAAGCGCGTGCCGCAAAAGAATTTAAAATGATTTATTTTAAAAATAATTTTTTTATCGTAAATGTATTGCAATTTTGTCTCGTAAATGTACAAAATTCTTATGAGAAATCCTCCCTATTTCTACTTTAAGCCACAAATTTATTTTCGCTTATGCCGCCCATACGCTACACAAGCTCAGTGATCAAGTCTGGCACTGCGTAAACTAAGCTTGTGACACATACTATACAAGCAATCTGTACATTTTTTATTTTAATTCGCCATAATGCTGGTGATTCTTTGTATAATTCTAGGAACTCTGTGCAGAATATTTGTTCTGCGCTCATTTCTTGTTGTGAACTCTTAAAAAATCACGGCACAACTGAGCGTTTGCAACATACACTGCACAAGTTCACTGTACAGTTTTCAAACTTGAGCAAATATCAAAATCATTTTGATATTTACTCAGTTCACTGCGTAAATAGCACAACCAGCCCCATACACTACACAAACGCACTGTACAGTGCCAGACTTGTGCAGTGAACTTGTGTAGTGTATGACCGGCATTAGAAACGCCCATTAAAATATTCATGCATTTTTAATTATCTTAAAGCTTTTCCTAAAGCTTTTATTTTAAACTTTTTTTGGCACAAGAACAAAATGAAAATTGTAATTTAATATTTATAATTTTGCCTTTTGTTGTAATTTTATTAGACAACCCTTTTTGTGCCATAAACTTTGCACTAAATGTTTAATCTACGAGTATGTATGAAACAATTTTAATACACACATAAAAGTTGTAAACCGCTAGAATGACATGTTAAATAAAACAATAAATAAATATGAAATAAACCTTAGAGAATCTTTCCTTATCCATTAAGAGACAGAATAGGGTGGTAAGCATTTTTGAAAATAATACACGGAAGTGTTAGAGAAAAAGATAATCTTAAATTTAACTCTAAGCAGAGAAGAGTTTGCCAAAAAGAAATCAATAGTTTGGATAAGCTCTCTTACACAAATTCTTAAAAAGTAACAAAAATATATGTTAAAAAAGTGTCTTTTGTATAAAAACTACTTGCAAATATTTTCTTTTAAAATTAATTTGGCAAATTAGTTGCCTCCTTAAGCTTGCACATATGGACATATATATTTTATTTATGAATATACATGTGTAAGAATTTGTTTCATAAACTTTCTGTAGAAAATACTTTAACAAATCGAGCGTAATCAGTCTTAAAACACTAGCCCACAAAAGCCACAACATTGTGGAAATCTTTGTGAAAAAAAAGAAATAATCTAAAATGAAACTATTTCCTCATAAACAACAGGAAGTAAAACCTCTATTATAAAATACCACACAATCTTATCTAAACGTAAAAGTGTGTAAATATGTAAATATAATTTAAAATTTTATGCAAGAATATTTAGATTTTATGTACAATTATTATTTCGACATTTATGTGAAAATGTTATTAAAGGGAATTTTAAAGTAAAATTTATTAAAATATAAAATTGAAAATGTTTTAATCCTCTTACGCCACATAACTCTACAGTTTTAGTTTGATGAAATGCCAAATTGTTGTGGCCAAAGTCTTATAGAATTTCTCAGGTAATTAAAAAAATAATTTTAAAAGAGCCTGAAAGAAATTTAATTTTAAGGGTATAAGTTTTGCCGCAAAAAAAAAAAAGAAAAAAAAGGAAACATAGGTAACACTAAACTACTTTCAGCTAGCAAACAAACTCGAAGGACCATATAACGTGGGCACTTTTCGCTTACCTTTTATTTTTGGCGGTTATGAATCCCTATAGCGTTTTGTCAATTAATCCATCATTTGCTTATTTTTTCCTACGACCTCCAGAATATTCAGCCTTCCTCGTTGTTGCTGTTTATGCAACAACAAACGTCGGCTTCTTTTTTAACATTCATTCAAGTGCAGAACTTAATATTTCTTGCTTCTTGAAAAAAATAAAAATGAAAAAAATCCTTTGTATAATTAAGTGTTACCACGAAGTGTTGGTGTATTTGTTTCAAGGTACTTCTTGCCGTAGCATAAATAAGTATTGTTAAGAATGTATTGTTGCTTTTCTACATTTTTATAACAAAAAAAAAAAAAAAAAAAATAATAATAATAATAGAATAATTGTGGTCAAACAAAGAAAAATGCCTCTCCAGTTGTTTCATAATAAAATGAGAGAAGAAATATTATTTAAATAACTTTAATGTGGTTTTAAAGCAAACTTCGAAAGTAGCACTCCAGAAACTTACAATTGCAAACTCAAGTCATTTCAAGCAAAAATAATTTTAAGAAAACCAAAAAAAAAAAAAAAAAATTTTTATCCTTATGCCAAGGTAAGTAAGTAAATAAAACAAAAACAACAAAAAAAAAAAAAAACAATTTGCAGTTGAAACAACAAAATATTTTTTATTTATTTATTTATTTTTTTCTCTTTTTATGTTATTGTTGTTGTTGTAGTTTTTGTTTAAAATTTTAATTTCCAGTTGAATGAGGCGGAAAAAGAATGCCAAAACCAACCACATTTTATTTATTTTAACAACATGTACATCAGCAACAGCCGTAGCTGCAACATTTAATTGCTATTGCAGCTTAAAAGTGTTTGCTGCCTGTAGTATCAATGTGAAAAATACAAATTGTTTTTTAAAAAGGACATCATTATACAGGAGTTACACAAATACGGCCAAAATAACGTTAAGGAAGGATTAAAATCAGTTGGTGCAGAAGTGTGAAGAGCGGTGTTAGCAGACAGAACAGAACAGTTCTGGTCTCTTTCTTGCTCCCTGCTTTAACGGCGTTTTTTATACCCTTTACCAAAAAATGGAAAAGGGTATATATAGGTTTGTCATTCCGTGTGTAATTTCCATAATATTAATATGCGACACATAAAATATATAAATTCTGAATCCTTATGCATAGGGAAGACGAATAAGCGATGTGCGTCTGTCCGTCTGTCCGTCCGTCCGTCCGTCCGTCTGGTGTACGTGAAATCGGTTTTCCGAAGCTCCCAGAAAAGCTAGAGACTTCGGTCCTTGACTGGTAATTCAGGAATGGTTCAAAATAGATTGGTATTGAAAATCAGCAAAATCGAGCAGATGTTTTCAGAGCTGGAAAACTTAAACTTGATTTTGCCCTATAAAAGTAATTAGCTAGACTAATTTTTATGTTTTTTTGTTAAATAGACTTGTCTTATATTTCAGTACCAATAAAATTGGTATTAGAAATTAAAAAAAAAAAATTAAAAAAATCAAAAAGACGTTTCCATTGTTGGAAAACTTTAACTTTTTTAACTAATTTTACCTTTTTCTCTATAACTTAAACATATCTTACATTCACAAAAGAAAAATATTGGTGTAAGAAATCAGAAAAATCTAAAAGTATGATTCCAGGGTTGGGAAACTTACACTTTTTGTGATATATAAAATTAATTAAATTCAATATAGTTATTTTATGTTTTGAAAAGAAAAGTTTGGAATGGACAATTCAAAAAATAGATACTACAGAGCTGGAAAATTTGATTTTTTTTTGTATATTAAAGTAACCAAATAAAACTAATTTTTTTCTTCATTCCTCATTTCATATTTTATATATTTTTTAATGAACTAGATTGGTATAAGGAACCAGAAAAATCTAAAAGGTGATTCCAGGGTTGGGAAACGTACACTTTTTGTGATATATAAAACCAATTAAATAAAACTAGTCATTTGTTTGGTTATTAAATATATTCTATATATTAGAAAGAAATAAATTAGTATTAAAACCAGAATAATCAAAATTATGGTTCCAGGGTTGGAAATTTGAAAAAAAAATTTGGTAAAAAAATAACCCGAAATAATATTTTTTTTTCAGTTAAACATATTTCCTGTTTAAGAAGATCTTTACTCAAGATTTATTTATTTATTTTATTTATATGCTTAATTTTTATATGGGTATCTAATTCTGCTGAACAAAATCGTTGGTGAAGGGTATATAAGATTCGGCACAGCTGAATAAAGCGCTCTTACTTGTTCTTTTTTTTACTGTGGGAAATTTAAATTATTTGTACGAAAATGTGTGTGTGTGTGTGTTAATGCAATTAAAATTACTTTGTAAAAACTTCTTGCTCTTAAATGAAATTATTAGCAAAAATATAAATTAATCCCACAATTCTAAAGAAAAACAAAAAGTAAGGCTGCTATACCCGGCTGCGCAGAATTTGTACAAATACATAAGTAAACACTTATTACTTTTATGAAAAAAAAATTGATCATGTATTTTAGACTCTAGATCAATCTATAGTGAGAGAGTGACCTACGGTATTTTTCGACAAAAGAATTTTTTTCATAGATTGTATTTCCTAAAATAATGTTATTATTATAGCTCCATACCAACTAAGCTAACTTGGTTCATATTTTCCGCTTTTTTTATAAAAGTTTGTATTAAGAAACTGCTTAGTGTTTCAGTTGCAGTATTGTACATTCACTTATATCGCGGTATTATGTAAACTATTTATTCCCAAATAACTTTCCGATTTTGCTGAGTAGCAAAGAACAGTTTCAGGGAAATGTCCTTTAATTTATTTTGTAGTTATGACTGTTCTTTAGCGATATATTTTGTTATTTCCATTTACTAAAAAGTAACAAGAACTCGTTACATGCTGTCAAGTGTTATTTTAAATACAATTTGTGCTGAGAGCACAATAAGCAACATAACACAAAGCTTAACACATTAATTAATAAAAATATTTCATTCAATAAGAATTGAAATTACTGAACTCAAGCCTGATTAAGAAATTATTTCTGATTAAAATTCACTACAGTTCAATTAAATCTAAAAAATGTCTCATAAAATATATTTATGTAATAAACAAAGAAAAAAATTGTTAAATTCTAAGTTTTCCAGCTCTGAAGCTGTACTTTTTATTTTTTCTGATTTTTATTTCCAACATATCAAAATATGAAATATATTTAATTTCTGAAAAAAAAATTAATTATACCTTGTTATGTACCACAAAAAAGAATTAAAATTTTCCAACCCTGTAGTCATTCTTTTAGATTTTTCTAATTTCTTATACCAATTTATTTATTTTTTTTAAGTATAAAATATGTTAAATTTGTAAAGGAAAAGATAATATTATTAGTTAGTTACTTTTATATACCAAAAACAGCAAAAATTTTCCAACCCTGGTTTTTTGGTTTTTGGCTTTAATACCAATTTTATTCTTTCTTAAATATAAAACATGTTTATTTAAGAAAAAGAAAAAAAAATTAGTTTCATCTAGTTACTTTTACATGGCAAAAAAAGTTTAAGTTTTCCAGCTCTGAAATAGTCTTTGCGATTTCAATCTGTTTCAAATAAAATGAATAAATAAATACTGAAAATTAATATTTTTCCATATTGAAATAAGAAATTTAAAAATGACTAGACTTTCGTTAATGTTTCTTAATAATTCAATATGGTTTTTATTGATTTTAGTCTGTTTTTTCTCTGGGTGAACTTCATGGATCGGTCATAAATATTTTGGAAATTACACACGGAATGACAAACCGCTATATACGCTTTACCATTTTTGGTGAAGGTTATAAAAACCTTTTTTTTATATAAAAAAAAAAACTATTGTGGATTTCCAGACTGTACAACCCTGGCTTTTGATTGAAAGCCATGCGTTTGCATATCCCTTGAAGTACCAAAGTCTGCTTAAATCTTCGCAATTTATATTTTCCTTGTAAAGGGTGTTTTTTTAGAGGTATAGAACTTCGAATTGAAATAAAACACAAGAAAATCGTTTTAATGTCCATCAATTTGGCTTTATTGGAAGGATAATTTTATGCCATTAATGTTTAAATATGATTTCGGGCATGTGGCCGCCGCGGCTGGCTCGAATAAAGCCAATTCTACAGGTCCAATTTTCAACCACTTTTTCGAGCATATGGGGCCGTATGTTGGCAATAACGCCACGAATGTTGGCTTCCAAGTCCCCTAACGTTTCTGGTTTGTTGGCGTAGACGAGCGACTTCACATATCCCCAAAGAAAATAATCCAATGGTGTCAAATCACACGATCTTGGTGGCCAATTGACAGGTCCATTCCGCGAAATTATGCGCTCATCGAATGTTTCCTTCAATAAATCGATTGTGACGTGCGCTGTGTGGCATGTAGCGCCGTCTTGTTGGAACCACAACTCATCCACATTCAAAATCTTCAAAATCTTCCATAAAGTTGATGGACAAAGCTCCAATTGCTGTGCACGGTGGCGAATCGATTCATTCGGGTCCTCTTCAACACTTTGCTCTACAGCGGCAATTGTTTCTTCGGTGCGCACTGTTCGACGTCTCTGCGGATGCGTATTATCACATAGAGTAAACGTAGTGCGAAAACGATCCATGGTTAACCGAATTAATTGCTCTGATGGACGATTATGTCGACCATAAAATGGACGGAGCTTGCGGTAAACTTCGCGAACTGAACCATTATTTTCGAAATAAATTTGCACGATTTGCAAGCGTTGTTCTTTTGTCAACCTGTTCATGATGAAATGGCAAACCAAACTAAATATTAATCACTTGACAGCTGACAAAATGGCCGCCAGTTAAAAAAGTGATGCCAACTTAAAGTTCTATACCTCAATAAAAAACACCCTTTAATATAAAACTATGTACTTTAAAAGGAGTTGTGATTTGCTTTAATCTCCTTGTCATCAACTGCCCGCCCGAATTAACTAACTCAACATCCTTAAAAGAACATTTTGCTCTAAAAATAATGACAAAACTGTCAAAAATTGAATAAGATTCCAAACTGAAATGATTGATCAGCAACATCACTTGTCCGCAATTCACAGTAGCTTTGATTTTGACATTTGACTGGAATCAAAAATTAATAATGATTACTTTGCTCGTTTACTTTGTGTAACTTAAAGAAGGAAGCAATCCAAAAAAGGACAAGAAGCCAAATAATATCAAATTTAATTTCCTCAAGACAATAAATAAACAACAATAACTTTATAAGTTTTATAAGTATAAAGAGTGCATTCGCTAAAATTCATTCTTCGTCATTGATGATGATTCGCATTTTTGAACCTTGATCTTGATCTGTAGAGAGATTTCGCTTTAGTTTTGCCCAAAAAATCAGACAATTTATGTGTGATTTTCAATTATTACGAGTATTATGAGTTTATAACAAACTTGAAAAAAAAAAACACTAAAAATTAAGTAAAATAAAAATAAACTTCTAAATGAAATATCACAAACAATAATAATAAGCCGAACAATAACCAAAAATAATCATAATAATCGTTGAAAGACAAACAATACAGATTCAGTTTCATGAAACAGTTACAGCCACCAAACTATAGCTGAGCTGCAGCAGGGATATTGTACTCGTACGTGCAGTATAAGGTCCTGATGTCTGTGCTAAGAAAATATTTTATCTCTTAAGCCATCGCAAACCATAAAACAATGACCAATTTCCAAAGAAGCACGCACACAATTTATTTATCTCTTATTTTTGTACGTTCTTCATTATAAAGGTATGCAGGTTCGTTTTTTTTTTGCTAATTTTTTTTTTTAGGTAGGAGGGAAGGGAATGATAGAGGAGGGTTGTCTGTTTAGTTGACTGGCGATTTTAAGAGCAAAATTATTATTTATTATTGCTTTGTTCCTATGCATGCACCTTACAGTATGCACTAAAGATTTTCATGCATGTATGTTCCCATGCAATAAATTTAGACAATAACATGGGTGGCGTTGGCTGTGGCAGTTAGAACGTTGACTAAAAAACCGAAGGTCCTGGCTTCGAGTCTGGTCTCCGACAGTCATTAAAATGACACCACGCATTTCTCAGATGTGCATTAGTGCCCCTTTGTATCGTTTGTTGTAGGAAAGTTCAAGAGACGAAGGCATAGGCACTGGTCACCAACAACTTCAGCAGATGCTGATCCTAATTTAACATCAGAGCGCCCTCTTTCGTCGGTATTGTGTAGCAGAATCATCGGCAAAGTAAAATAACCAATAAAATGGCTACTAAACACAGCTTAGACAACTTAATACGCCTCATTGACACCAGAGGCGCTGCAACACTGCATTATTAAGACGGTGCAAAAAGCAGAGTTGTAAAAGAATGAAGCCTTCCTCTATCTCTTCCTTCACCACCTGTCTTCTCTATCACTATCCCCTTCTTAAAGAAGTTAACACCTAGTAATAGAAGTAGGCATTTATTGCTGGAGTGTTACTTCTCTTTATATAAAAAAAAAAAATTGGACTCGGTCTGCGTTTAGTACATATTTCATAAAGTTAAAATGTCGTGATGTTCCGAGAAAATTTTTAGGTTAAAAAAATATTAAGCTCACGCTATACGTGTGACTCCTCTCCATGAGAGCAAATTTTATATAATAAAGCTTTCTTTGGAAGTGAAGCCAGGAACTGTAGCAGATAGTTTCGATCTATCGCTGCTATGTTTCAGTGGGGCAGCATACACTATTCCGTAGTATTATTTATGCCATGCACTGTAAAATTAGTTGAAACCTCAACGCAATAACAATTTTGGGTTATTATAGTCTTAGTAGGGCATGTAAGGGTTATTGCTGTTGGGTTCGAAGGACCAAAATTCAATTTTGCTTGCTCTTCCAACTTTCAGAACCTTAGCCGATTTCGAGGAGCGTAGAAAGCAGTCCGTTCTTAATTATACAAAACGGAATATAATGTCACTAATTTGTGTCAGAATTTTTTGGATTGTTAGTGATTTCCTGTAAAACTAAAATAACAGTAAAGAGTGTAACTTTTTCCGACTTTATTGCCTGGAAAATGTTAGAATTTTGTTTTGCAAAACTCAAATTAAAGATCCTACCAGTCGAGTTTCTGGTACTTATAACCAGTCAGACTGCTATGATCCGCCTCAAGGTCTTAGTGGGACAGCATACACTGTTCCTTAGTATTATTTATGCGATGCACTGTAAAATTAGTGGAAACCTAAGCTCAATGCCTAGTTGGGAATATTATTCTAGTTTTAAGTAGACATCTAAGGGAAAACTATCGCAAGTATATGCTATAGGGTTCGAAGGACCAAAATAAAATTTTGCTTGCTCTTCCAACTTTCGAGACTTTAACCGATTTCAAGGAGCGTAGAAAGCAGCAGCCAGTGCATAATTATACGAAACGGAATATAATGTCACTAATTTGTATCAGCATTTTTTGGATTGTTAGGGATTTCCTGTAAAACTTAATGTTATTTAAAGAGTGTAACATTTTCCGACTGTTTTTATTGGCTGGAAAATGCTAAAACTTTGTTTTGCAAAAAGCAAGTTAAATATCCTAGCAGTCGAGTTTCTGGTCTTTATAACAAGTCAGATTTCTATGATCCGCCTTAATGTCTTAGTGGGACAGCATACACTATTCCTTAGTATTCTTTATGTGATGCACTGTAAAATTAGTGGAAACTTAAGCACAATGCCAACTTTGGGATGTTATAGTTTTATGTGGACATCTAAGGGAAAACTATCGCAAGTATTTGCTGTTGGGTTCGAAGGACCAAAATTAACTTGTGCTTTGACTTCCAAGTTTCAGAACTTTAGCCGATTTTGAGGAGCTTAGAAAGCAGCATTCAGTGCATAATTATACAAAACGGAATATAAAGCCACTAATTTGTGTCAGAATTTTTTGGATTGTTAGTGATTTCCTGTAAAACTAAAATAACAGTAAAGAGTGTAACATTTTCCGACTGTTGTTATTGCCTGCAACATGTTAAAATTTTGTTTTGCAAAAAGAAAGTTAAAGATCCTAGAAGTCGAGTTTCTGGTCTTTAGGCCCTATTATGAGTTGCATTCGATTTTCGATCTTCGCTGGATATCGAACATCAAAAATTGAATCTTAAATTCGTATTATGAGTATCGAAAATTTCGCTGAGCAACGAATTTTCCATCGAACAGAATTTACATTTCGATAAATTATTTTAATATGAAAAATTGTTAATAAATCTAAGTGTTAAACAATTCTTAAGTACACAAGCACAAATTGTAAGCTATTTTTTTTGCCGATTATATTCACAATAACGACATTATTTGTCGAATACTCGTCATAATACCAAATAAATATTCGTTCGATCAGTACTTTTGACTACAGTCGAAGATCTAAAGTTGCTCACAATAGGGGCCTTTATAACCAATAAGGTTTCCATGCTCCGCCTTAATGTCTTAGTGGGGCAGCATACACTATTCCTTAGCATTATTTATGTGATGCACTGTAAAATTAGTGGAAAGCTAAGCTCAATGAAAACTTTGGGATATTGTAGTTTTATGTGGATATCTGAGGGAAAACTATCGCAAGCTTATCTGACAGGGTTCGAAGGACCAAAACTAAATTGTGCTTTGCTCTTCCAAGTTTCAGAACTTTAGCCGATTGAGTACGGGTAAAAAAAGCGACAGTGTACAATTTTACAAAACAGGATATAATGCCACTAATTTATATCGGAATTTTTGGTGTTGTTATGGATTTCTTTGAAAAATAAAATAAAAGTGTTTTTATTGCCTAGAAAATATTAAAATTTTGTTTTGGAAAAATCAAGTTAAAGATCCTAGCAGTCGAACTGCTGGTCTTTATAACCAGTCAGATATAATGCAACTAAAAATATTTGCCAATTTTTGTTTTAACTAGCAACATGGTTAACCTTATTCATATATTTCTTTTTTTATCAAGGCTTCTTTTTTTATTATTGTCCTTTTTCTATACTCCAGTTTAGTAATAAAGCAAACTAAGTGAATATACAAGAAATAAATCTGTTTCTACCCTAAGTCGAAATAGTATTTTTAACTTTGACATATTTTAGTAAGAAAATAAAACTCCTCTTGTGAAAGGACGACAACCGTAGCCAAATAGTCAGCAGCAGGCTTAAAAGCTCAAGATTCTTCTAGTTCAAGCTGAACTGAACTCTCATTTTTTTCCTTCCTCAGCTGGTCTACATTGTACAACATTATTCATCCAGGCGATGATCATATTGATTTAAAAAAAATATAGAAAAAACAAACAACAATGGAAATATGCCGCTGTTTATATAACTTTAACATTTTGTATTTTATACAATGTCCGAAACAAAAACCGTCATATTAAGACTTATCGATTATCCACCACCAAAAGCAACAACAACAACAACAACAACAACAACACCAACAACAACAATGGCAACAACATCTACTACTATCATAAGGGGATTTCAACAACATAATGGGCTTGTCATAAAAATTGTATATAGACTGCCACGAAAAACAAAATATATATTTTAAGTTTTTTAAGTATTATCTCTGGGTTTATTTTTTTTTTTATTTTCTTTATTATTATTTACTGGAATATTGTTTAATCCATGCGCGATTTATTTGAAATGTTTCTTATTCTTTGTTGCGCTTTTGTTTGAAACGCGCCAAAACTTAACCTGGTGGAAGCCGAAAGAAAGGTAGAAGGAAAAAGCAGTAGAGCTCATAAATAATGCAGGACGACAAACATGAGTATAAATAATAAGCAATGATTTATGAATGTCTGACACAAACATTACAACAATAACAATAACAACAACGACAGCAGCAAAAGGAAAGGAAAGGAAACCAAAAATAAATAAAAAGTAAACGACATCGAAAAAGCGAAAACGATTTGAACTTTTGTCGAATAAAAGTCATTAAAAAAAGCCCAAATCAACGATGATCTGCTAAATGAAAGCAATTCTAAAAAACGAAATCATGATTGCACATGATAAATGTCGAAATCGCCCACGACGATGTTGCTAAAGGGGTGAGTGCAATTCAAGTTACTTAGATCAAGGGTAGCACTCACATCTTAATTTCTTCCATGAGTCCCGGGCGATTGCTGTTCCTGAGAACCTGTTGTTCTAAACGCTCAACAAATCGTTGATGTCCTCCTGACACCTCGTAAATGCATGCCGAAAGAAGTGAACACATACAAATTCTGGCAGAAACAGAGAAAGTGATAAAGGGCTTTTCTTTTCGCCACTAAAATCCAATTTAAAGCATTCCAATGCAATGACCAGGACAAGTATTTTTTTTGCACGAAGAATGGCTCAAAATGGCTGGTAAAGAACTCTGACTCATAAAAATGTCTTCTTGGTCGCAAAAAGGCAAGTTGGACTAAAAATTGCTTTTTATGTCAATAATTGAAGAAATGCCACAAAAACTGTGCCTTCCTAATGCCTTCCTAGATTTCATAAAAAAATGAATGCGTTTTATAAAGGGTTCATAAAAAAAAATTATTTGAAAAACTGTTTTATTAATCTCTTATAAATTAAAAATAATTTTTTTGATGCCTTGGTAGGGTAATATGCTAGCCTATCAGTGTGTAGGTTGTGGGTTAGATTCCCACCATAGACTCTGGTCTGTTTGACTACAGCGAGGAAAGGACTTTGTTACTATTCTCGTTAAAAAAATTAGTTATGATATAATTTGTAATTGTATTTGTATCATTTAATAAATTAAAAAATAATTTTTTTTATATAAATAAGGCCTTAATTAAGAATTTTAGAAAATAAATTTGTCACAAAAGTTTTTTTTTAAATAATCTCCTAAACTAAAAATAAATTCAGTATAGTGCGATTTTGACTCACGCGCACGAAGGGTTCCGTACGTTGGGCTTGGAGCATTTCTTAATATGGCATTTTTTTGCGTTTTTTCAGCTGAAACGATTTTTTTTTACTTTGTTCGCTTTTTTTCTCTTTTTGGCGATTGTTTTCAGTTTTTGGTGTTTTTTCATTTTGGAGATTTTTTTCATTTTGGCAATTTTTTTCATTTTGGCGATTTTTTCATTTTGGTGATTTTTCCGGTTTTTCGCGATTTATTTTACTTCTAGAATTTTTTTTTTTAAATTGGGGATTTTTTGTTTGTTTTTTGGTGGTTTTTTTCGGCTTGGCGATTTTATAATTTTTGGCATTAGATGAGAGAATGACGGACAGATCGGTGAAATTACCGTTAGGTCATTACTATAGGGAACTCAGTAATTGGGTAGAAAGCAGGACCAACAGTTCATGGCGAAGTAGGGAGGATTGTAGAGTCTCGAGGGGCTTTTGGCCAAAACTTGACTCAGGAGTATTTAAACTGCTACTGGACATGGATAGGAAGGCGATGCGAATTTGGGAAACTGGCACTCCAGATTTTTGTAGGATGTGCGGGGATGAAGAGGAACCAGAAACCATTGAACATATTATCTGTCACTGCCCGAAGCTGCAACGTCATAGGCTTAGATGGCTGAGCAGACGTTTCCATGAAAGCATTACTGATATCGGGAAATGTAAACTAGAGGACATCAGGGGCTTCATCAATGGGATTCGGTGGCTTAATGACGGATAATTGGGTCACTTCTGGCTATAAATGGGAGGGGTAAATATTACTAGCAATGGGCAATAGAAGGGAATCATAATGGACCCAGTTGGCTTTCCGAGTGCGGGTGCGGTGTAGCACTACACTTCCTTAATCGAACCTAATCTACCCGCCCCCCCCCTCCTATACCGTCTCCCCATCCTATACCGCCTCCCCCTCCTATACCGTCTCCCTTTCCTATACCGCTATCCCTCCTATACCGCCTTCTCTTCCTATACCGTCTACCCGCTCCTACACCGTTTACCCCTCCTATACCGAATTTGTTGGTACGTGTAGTTTGTTCTAAGAGT
This sequence comes from Tachina lurida, assembly GCA_944452675.1. NCBI lineage: Eukaryota > Metazoa > Arthropoda > Insecta > Diptera > Tachinidae > Tachina > Tachina lurida. The sequence continues at coordinate 129,427,022 of OX101755.1, forward strand.
TTCCACATCAAACTTAGTGTGTCTGACTATTGTTTTTCGGCACATATACACTCAAGGAAAAGCTGCAACTTAAAAATACGAACGCGTCACATTAATTCAATGATTTTCAATATAATAGAAAATGTATGGTGAGATACTTAAAAATAAATAAAATTAATAAATTAATACTGTAACATAATATTTTTCGTTATTGGAATAAGAAATTTCAACATGACTAGACTTTCGTTAATGTTTTTTATTAACTCAATATGGTTTTTAAGCTGTTTTTTCCCTGGGTGTAGGAAAAATAATAATTACTTTGTATGGGAGGTACCCTTTCCCCCTCCTACCACCAAGATTTTGTATAAAATTTTAGTTTGTTTTAAAGCCTATCCCCATCAAATTTAGTGATCCTTACTATTATAGTTGTGGAGATATGATTTAATCAGCGAAAAAAGGGGTTTGGCCCCGCTGTGCGTCGTAGCGTATGTCCAATCCACGGCCACTTAAGCTTACGAAGTTCTACTGACATCAAAAATTAGACAAATATTAATGGTTCAATATCTGATTCTTAAAAATAGCAATCCCTATCAAATTGTAGTTTACAAATTGTATAACTAATGTTTTATTTACACAGAGAAAACTGTGCCTACTAAATACCTCATAAAATAGAACAAAATTAATAAGAAATCTCTATGGTTTTTTTTTCAATAACGAACTCTTATTAATATCATAGAGAAAACCTTTTTGAAAAAATCAAGAAGAAATCTTGTAGTTTTTATGAGGTTATTTTATTGATTTTTTCAATAAAAAAATAAAAAAAAATTGCGTCGTTATTCTCTGTACTTATGTATTTTCATTTGAATTCTATACCATATACATACATATGTATGTATGAATGTAGTATATTGTAGATGTTATTTCTTTATACATACATACCATACATGCATACATACATACACATTATGTTATATTCTTACTCACCAAGTATTGAACCAGCAAACTTCTGACTGATAGACAAGCATTCTAACCAATATTCTAACAAGCAGCCTGAATAACCATTGAAATTATTGTGCAAACATTCTTTACAAAAATGAAAAATATCATGAAAAAAATTGTCTTTATGTCTATTTATAGAAACGAAATAACAAGGCACCTCATAAAATCAAGAAGATTTCCTTATTAAAAAAATCAATACAATGCTTTACACATACCCATATAGGAACCTACTTAAATCAAGAAGAAAACCTTTTTAAAAAAATCAAGAAGGCAACCTAATACAATCAATAAGAAATCCCTATAGTTTACAATTTATAAGAAAACCTAATAGAATCGAGAAGTTTTTTTCTATGGATTGTTTTTTTCGTGCCATAAATAACGGAAATTGAGTAAAAAAAGTTGTGAATAATAAGATTTCTTTTTGACTTTATGTGGTTTTCTTGTTGATAAAATTAATCAGATTTACCACATAAAAACAATAAGGAATTTCTATGAAAAAATCTTCGCTTCTTTCTGCTGGGATACCCCTTAGCCTAAAACCTTTCATATAGAAAATCTTATTGATTCTATGACGCAGTTTTTGTGTCATGTGAACCTTGCTCTAAATAACCAAATCTTGTTAAAATAATTCTCAATTTTGTTTTTATAAATACTGAATTCGATAATTAAATAATTTGATATAATTGTCAGTAAAGCTATCATGTAAAATTTTTGTGAAATAATGCCGTAGTTGCCGCTCTCATTTAACTCATTAATTAATGCTGCATATTATGTATGTTCCATCGAAATAAAATGTTTGTATCCACAGTCCTCGTAATTTATTTGCTGCATGAGTACCAGCGTATTTTAACTTCCACGTAGCGTTTTGTTTTACTTATTTTTCCTTTCGGTTTTTGCCAAAATGACTCGAAACATGGTTAAATGTCAGTAATTAAATAACATTTAACAAAATCGCAAATTAACAAAAGTAATTTGCATAATTAAGTGTAACATACTTTGTTTTTTTTTTTGCTGCACAGAGCACATATGTATGTATGTACATACATATACTGACAATGTTGCAGCTAAGGAGCAACTAAATGAAAATCTCAACTGGATGCATGAAAAGTAGCAAAGGAAAAGCGCCAGCCAGCATAAAAAATAGAGGTACTGCAGCACAAAATAAAAAATAGAAATAGAAATAAAAATTAAATTTATGAATATTTTTTTTTACAAACTTACGAATATTTTTGCTGCATTAATCTCTAGGGGGTAAAAGTGTAGTTTAAAACTATCCAACCAAGCAGACGACATCCATGTTAGCAAACACAGTCAGATGTGTGTGTGTAGTATAAGAATACATATGTTTCAATTTTTAGCCTCCAACATTATAATTTGCTACCAACATTTTTGTTCAAGCCATTATTTTGTTACGGTCAATTAATGAATGGAAATTGCATAAGTACGAGTATGTTGAATTATTACGAGTATTATGAAGGGCTTTAGTTTTGTCAGAAAGATTTTCCAAAGATTAAAGTCATAATATTATTATTTTTTTTTTGCAAACTTAAAATCTTTCAAGCTACCGGTTGCATTAGATGGCAAAACAAAAAAAAAAAAAAACATCTGATTAGTCAAGTGTCAGTGAACGAGCGAAGAACGGTTCGGGTTGGCAGCAAAATCTCTTACACAAACTTAAACCCCCAAACCCATAACAATCTTGATAAAACAACTCAACCAACTACTACTGTCTTGGCTAAAAGACCGACCGCAGTATGAACACTTCAAATTGGTGTGATTAACGCCTTGGGCAAATCATCTTCATCATTCCATCACTTACATACATTTGAGTATTCAAGTCTTCTGTCCTCAAACCAACCGCAGCAAATGCACACTCATTATTTTATTACCATAACTTGGGATTTAAAGATTAATAACAACAACAAACTTATTATCTTGATTTAAATGTGATGGCTGCTTGTCGTATTACTTCATTTTCTTTTTTAAGTTTTCATAATTGTCTAAATACGGCCATAAATAACTGCAGGAGTTTTCATTTTTATGCAAATTTTTTTCGTGAATGGAAATATAATTAATCTTAATTGTAGTCGGGGGAAAAAAGAGAAAGAAAAAACAACTAATAAATAAAGATGGTAAAGATGCGATAAATAGAAAATCTATCAAAGTGCTACGGTAATTATTTGAAGTTTTCAATTGCTATTTTATGTGTAGGGGGGACAAGGTTATCAAAGCGGAACGCAGCTATTACAGGTGTCTTGATATACTCCTCCTTTATTAAAGATGGCTTGTTGACTAATCCTTAATCAAAGTCAATTTTGCTTTTGTGGATAAAAAAAGGTTTCAATTTAGAATAAAAACATATTGAAACTTTAGTAAATTTAACTTATTCGTTAATTTATTGAAACTGAGACGAAATTTGTATAGAAGAATTTGCTTGCTCCGATTAACACATTTAATTGAACAAAATATACAAACAAACAATAAAAAATTGAATGAAGTCGATTAAGCTTTTATCTAGAAATTCAATAAATAAAGAATTTAATCAAAAATTTATTTGAGTCAATTAAACTATTATTTAAAAATTTAACTTATTAAAATCGTAATAAAAATTTAATTGAGACAACGAAACTTTTATTTTTTCGCCAACAGTAAAATAAGTTCAGAAATTAAAGCAAATACAGTCAAATATCGCTTTAACGAATCTCGCATTAACAAAACTCCGATATAATGAGCGTCCAAATTTATTACATTAACAATCTTATATGGCGAATATTATCCCTCTAGTCAGCTTAGAACCATACTTATGTCTCTATGTCAACACTCTTTTCTCTAGCGACAATTGCACTAGTTGAAATAACGACAACTTTCCTTTTATGCGCGATTAGAGATACGTTAGAGACCACACTTCTAGTGTATTTCTGGTGACATTTCCAATGAACGCGTCTATAGTTGGGTTTTCTTTTCTATTATGCCGTGCAATAATGTTAAAAAAAATACATACATGTGTATTTATGCCCTGCAGTCAGACTGGGGCCAAATGTCTCTATGTCAACACTAAATTTCTAGTAGTAGGTACATTGTCTACAATTTCTCTTCTATTCGTCAGTATAAAAGAAAGAGAGAAAACAGATGTGGTGCATTTCTGGTGGGTTTTGCAACAACTTGTCAATATTCATATAATTGTATGTACGTAAGGTATAGAAATGTACCACTAAATGTCTGGTTGGTATGTCTCCATGTTCCCATAAGAACTATGTAGGCACTACCTAGTCAATTGTTTTAGTGTTACTAGTAGATTTTCAATGACAAGCACATGCTAAATGTCTATAGCACAAAGTATTGTATGGGGATTAATTAGAGAGTAGTACTGGTGACAAAGTCAAAAGCGACTCAGCACATTTTCACCATCGACATTTCCTTCAGGGTGTGTTTCAGGTCACTAAAATGTACTAGTGAATCTTTGGTTCAAATGTCTCCATATGGTCGTAAAAGAACCCTCTAGTCAGCCTAGAACCATGTGTCCCTATTTCAACACTCTTTTCTCTAGCGACAACTGCACTAGTTAAAATGTCGACAACTTTCCTTTTGTGCGCGAGTAGAGATACGTTAGAGACAATAGTTGTAGTATATTTCTGGTGACATTTTTTATTATGGTGTGCAATAATATTAAACAAATATATGTATGTGTTTAAGTTTCTTCCCCAAACCTCATAAAATTGAAGACGCGGATCATTAAAAAGTACTAGTGAATCTTTGATGCCAAGGTCCTCATGTAGTCTCAAAAGAACTACTTAGTCAGTAGTGCTAGAGTTTACTGGTGGATTTTCAATGGCAAGCTAATGCTAAATGTCAATAGATGATTACATTGGCTGGAGTACACTTCGTCAGTAGTACTACTGGCTAAATCACTACAATTTTACTATTCGCATTTCCTGCAGGGATGTTACTCGTGATGTCAAACTGGATATAACGAATGATAATAAGAAACAACATAGCAAAATATAAAGAAAAAACTTGCTGGCATTATATTTCTAACATTTACTACCTTATATAGCGCATGTTTTGATAAATGCATGCTCTGTATAACGAAGGACCAACAAATTAAACCAACTCAGCAACAGAAATGTAAATGTAAAAAAATTGTCGTTCCGTTAGTCTGTATGTGGTAGCTTATTTGAAAACAAATTGCTGCTGTTCTTTTTATTGTATTATATCATGTCTAGCGAATGGGCCTCTCATATCGTTCGTTAAACCGGGATTTGTCTGTACTGTACGTTGATAATTACGTTTAAAACTTTGCTTAACCAACAACAAACTAAAATTCATCATATATTTGCACAGAGAAAACAGTGCCTACTAAATACCTCATAAAATAGAACAAAATTAATAAGAAATCTCGTATGTTTTTTTTTCAATAAGGAAATCTTATTAATTTCATAGAGAAAACCTTTTTGAAAAAATCAAGAAGAAATCCTGAAGTTTTTATGAGGTTATCTTATTGATTTTTTCAATAAAAAGTAGAAAAAAAATTGCGTCTTTCTTCTCTATACTTATGTATTTTCATTTAAATTCTATACCATATACATACATATGTATGTATCTATGTATGTAGTATTTTGTAGATGTTATTTATTTATACATACATACACATTATGTTATATTCTTAACTAACTTACTCACCAAGTATTGAACCAGCAAACTTCTGACTGATAGACAAGCACTCTAACCAATATGCTAACAAGCAGCCTGAATAACAATTGAAATTATTGTGCAAACATTCTTATACAAGAATGAAAAAGATCATGAAAAAAATTGTCTCTATGGTCTGTTTATAGACATGAAATAACAAGACTCCTCATAAAATCAAGAAGATTTCCTTATTAAAAAAGTCAATAAGATGCTTTACACATACTCATATAGGAACCTACTTAAATCAAGAAGAAACCCTTTTTAAAAAAATCAAGAAGGCAACCTAATAAAATCAATAAGAAATCCCTATAGTTTACAATTTATAAGAAATCCTAATATAATCAAGAAGTTTTTCTCTATGGATTGTTTTTTTGGTGCCAAAAATAACGGAAATTGAGTAAAAAAAGTTGTGAATAATAAGATTTCTTCTTGATTTTATGTGGTTTTCTTCTTGATAAAATTAATAAGATTTACCACATAAAAACAATAAGGAATCTCTATGAAAAAATCTTCGCTTCTTTCTGCCGGGATACCCCTTAGTCTAAAAACGGCTCATAGAGAAAATCTTATTGATTTTATGAGGCAGTTTTTCTCTGTGTGGCTCAGAGTCGGCACATATGCTAAGTTCACTTTTTATGCATAGTGAGTTTTTGGTGTAAAATGCTACAGTAACTCAAAATACAATGTGACAAGTCCGGAAAAAAAGAAAGAAACATCTGCTAAGTCCATAAGAAAACAATCTGCATCTAGTGTACTTGCATTCACTTAACAAATAACTTTTTGTGTTAATTTAAAATAATACAAAAATTAATTAATATTTTCGTTGCCCTCACACACATTTAGTTTCAATAAATGTAAACAGTTCTTTTTCCCTCCTGAAAAATTAGAAAACAGGACTTAGTATATCTGCCGATCAAGGCAACGATATTAATACATTACATACTTAACGTCAAACAAATTACGTATCTTTTTTAATAAAAACAAAAGGTAATATATACTTTTAATTTTTTTTTAAGCAAAATTTGAAATCTACGTGTTTTGCATCGAAAACAATGTTGGTCGCATATATTACGAAGAAATTCAGTAAAGTGCGACTTTGAATCGCACACAAAGGGATCTTTATGTCACTTGTTTCTTTCTGGCAATTTTTACGGTTTTTGGACATCTTTTCGTTTTGGCGATTTTTTTCGGTTTTTCGTGATTTTTTTACTTTTGGTATTATTTTTTAATTTCAGCGATTTATTTTATTTATGGTGATATATTTTAATTCAAGCGCTTTTTCCCCTTTTGGCGACTTGTTTTTAGTATTTTTGTGACATTTTTACTTCTGGTGATTTTTTTTTAAATTTTTTTGTTTTATTTTTATAGATTTATTTTATTTTTAGTGATTTTTTGATTTAAGCACTTTTTCCCCTTTTGGCGATTTGTTTTTAGTATTTTGGTAACATTTTTACTTCTGCTGATTTTTTTAGTTTTTAGCGATTTATTTTATTTTTGTTGATAATTTTTATTTAAGCGTTTTTTTCTCTTTTGGCAGTTTTTTTTTGGAACTTTGGTGACATTTTTACTTTTGGTGATTATTTTTAATTTTTATAAATCATTAAATTTTTAGAGATTTTGTTCCTTTAAGCGCTTTTTTCCTTTTGGCGATTTTTTTTTTAGTATTTTGGTGACATTTTTACTTTTGGTGATTTTTTTTTTAGTTTTTAGCGATTTATTTTATTTTTGTTGATAATTTTTCATTTTAGCGCTTTTTTCCCTTTTTGGGGATATTTTTTTTTTGTATTTTGTTGACCTTTTTACTTCTGGTGTTTTTTTTTTAATTTTTTTTTAATTTTTATGGATTTATTAAATTTTTAAAGATTTTTTTTAATTTAAGCGCTTTTTTCCTTTTTGGCGATTTATTTTTAGTATTTTGCTGACATTTTTACTTCTGCTAATTTTTCGAATTTATTTTTATTTTTAGCGATTTATTTTATTCTTGTTGATATATTTCATTTAAGTGCTTTTTTTCATATTTTTTTTTAATTTTTAACCATTTATTTTATTTTTGGTGACTTTTTCATTTAAGCGCTTTTTCCCCTTTGGCGATTTTTTTAGTATTGCGGTGACAATTTTACTTCTGGTGATTTTTTAATTTTTAACCATTTATTTTATTTTTTTATTGATATTTTTCATTTAAGCGCTTTTTTCCCTTTTGGTGATTTTTCGTTTCGGCATATTTTTAATTTTGGGATTTTTTAGTTGTAGCGTTTTTGAAAATTTCAAGTGTTTGCATCTTACGGTTTCCAAGATACCTAAAGTTGTCAAAATTACATTAACTTATGGAATACCCTTTAGTTTTGATTTTTAAATTTCAGTGTTAATTGTTGTAGTCTGCAGAAAAATACACTAACTGCAAATTTTCAGTGTATATGTATAATTGTATGTATGTATATCACTTTAGGATTTCAAAATTTTTCGTTGCTCGCCTTAAAACACCCTTTAATTTTTAACTGTCATATATATTGTAGCAGCCAAGGTTTTACATATTCTGCGGAAAATTCAGGTACGTAGTTCTTGCGGCTCTCGAGAAAACAGCCTGTGACAGGCAGGCAGACAAACAGACGGACGGACATTGTCCGTTCTTTGGTGTACGTAACGCTAATCACGATACATTTCAATTACACTAGATGGCTTAAAAACAGTTACAGAGCGATTTTGTTTTTTAAATATATTTTCTCTAATAATGTGGCCAGTCCTGTTTGCAGTAAAAGGGTCTCTTGGTTCATTCATACTCTTGATTCATTCAGTCACACATGAGCAACGACATGAAAACATTTTAAGTGAACAGGATAAATACGGATACGGAAATATGACCACGATATTTATTAATGTAAATAATCAATATACTCAAACACATTCTGTTTGAATTCTTCTTTTTTAACACAAAAATTATAATTTCATCATTTGCCGCCATTCTGGCCTCACTTCCAGTAACGCGCATATTTTTTAATTTATCAAAAAAAAAAAAAAAAATAATGCTAGGAACACAACTGGGACGAACGACGAATTTTTCGGTGCGAACTTTCGTCATCAAAAATAAAACACATGAGTGCATATGAAAATGAACACAACACCGCCGTACAACGAAATTCGTCGTGCGTGACGAATTCTTAGATAGATTTATTTCTAATTTATACGCCGACGAACGACGAAAAAACAATTTTCTCTCTCTCACTCTCTGTCTTTGTACACACAACAACCAACTTTATCAAATATAAGAGAGGAATTCGCTGCGTAAATTCGTCGTTATTGTGCTTCACACGACGAATTTACGTAGCGAACTCATATCGACGAATTCGTCGAGGTGGACGAAATTCGTCGTTCGTCCCAATTGTGTTCCTAGCATAAGAAGAAAAATCCTACACACACACTGACAATTTGACACATGCCAATCAATTGCAAAAATATTGTTAATGTTGTTTTTGCAATTGAAACATAACAAAGGTGGTCAAGCAAAAATTATTGTTATTCAATTGATGCAACATCCAGTGGTAAGAAAGTGAAGTCGTGCATTGTTCATGTACGCAGATCGCTGACTCTGGGCTGTTGTCGATTTGTGTAAAAAGTAACAGGTCATCATATATTATTTTTTCTTTTATGATTTTGGTTTTGTTTTCATTTTCGTCGTTATATTCATATTTTATATTTTTCCATTTGCTGCACAATTCAGGACAGAGTTCATATGTTGTTTTTTTTTAAGTTCTTTCCATCATCACATCACAATAAAGAACCCTTGAAATGCAATTTATATTTGGCATATGATGATGAATCATTTGAAAAATGTTAAATGTGTGATGTAATGGAATTCTTTAGTTATTTTTCGATTATTCGAATTATTAAATGTGGAATTTGGAAAGAAATTGATTTTTATGCATTCACATGAAAACTTTAATGTTATATTTAAAATTGCTTAAATGAAAGATAAATTAAAAAGAAAAATATGACAAGGAGTAAATTTAAATATAAAGAATTTTTATTGGTTGTTGCTTAAGCACTTCTATATGAATTTCGCTTCTGCTTAAAAAACTGTTCACAAGAAGGCTAATTAAATTCAGTAAAGTGCAAATTTGACTAGCATACGAAGGGTTCCGTACGGACTCTACATATTGTTACGCAAAAATATTCGAACAGAGCTAATGTAAATCATTTATAATAAATAAAAAGAACTATCTAGAAGTATTTAGCTAAAGAGTAGACTTGGGTCGAAATCATTCAGTCGGTGGTTTTTGGCACAAACCTATGATCAAACCAATTTAAATTTCATGGGTTTTATCATAGGTTTCTGTCAAAAACGACCGAGTTCGACCCAAGTCGACTAAAGAGCTAAACGTATACACATACACATAAAAGTGCAAATACATGCTAATAACAACTCTGTATTAGCAACCACACACTGTATTACCAACATAAAAGACGTTACACAGTAACTCTGAAATTCAAAATAACGGCCAATCGAATTATGTACAACAACCTAGAAACAGCAACATGAATTTAACAGATGGTGTTAGAAGACGGTTTGATCGCTTGACTACAAAAAGAGCTGGGTCCAACTCGTTCAGTCGTTCATTTTAGACACAAACCTTTGGTCAAACCCATTTATATTACATGGGTTCGATTATAGGTTTGTGTTTAAAATGAACGACTGAACGAGTTGGACCTAGCTGTAGTGCATAGCAGCAACATCGTTATTAGACTTGGGTCGAACTTATTCAGTCGGTCGTTTTTGACACAAAATTGGGATCAAACCCATTTAAATTACATGGGTTTGATCATTGGTTTATGTCAAAAACGACCGACTGAATGAATTCGACCCAAGTCTAATAATTATGCAGTACACTTGGGTCGAACTCGTTCACTAGTTCATTTTTGCCACAAACCAATGATCAAACCCATTTCAAATACATGGGTTTGATCATAGGTTTGTGTCAAAAATGGTCTAGTGAACGAGTTCGATCCAAGTCTATTATGCAGTAATACAGTTTCTTCCATTTTGGCCTTACTTATAGTGTTTTCACACTGCAAGCTAAAACCTGGTGTTAACGTTAAAACCATAAACAGCTGATTTTGTATTCACACTGACAGTTTGCTAAATTCAGGTTTTAATTCACAGATTGTCTAATAACTTTGCTTAAAATAAAATAAATCTCGTGCAGAAATGCGTGTGTTTGTTGTTGTATTTTTTTCTGCTTTTTATAACACTTATTTGACAAACTGTACAACTGTTTTTGTTTGTATGAAAAACTAAGAAACTTTACAATGCGCTCTAAAATGGAAATTATTTTATATTTTGTAAATTAATATTTTAAAATTATGGAACTAGTAATACAAAGTGAAGAAGTGCTTGGAAATCAAGTTATTTTATATAAAAAATGCACAAATAAATCACAAAATACAACTTTTTCATCCGTGGATCGATTTGTAATGTCGTTTATTTTCACTTTCCAGAGGTCAATGAAAATATTTTTGTTGTTTTCCTTCCAAAAAACTCTTATTTTTCTATAATTTTTAACTTATTGTTGCTGCTGCATCCATGTTTAAGTTGAAAATCTTTCAAGCGCCATCTCTTGTTATTCACTGGCATAAACATTATCAGCTGCTACCGGTCATTTTAACTTGGCAGCACTGAATTTACCACAGCGAAAACAGGGTTTCATTTCATAAAACCAAAATAAAACCAATTCAGAAATGGTTTTAAGTTGGATTTAACAAAAACAATTTGTATGGTAAAACCAGGTTTTAACCGTTGGTTTTAACATTAAAACCAATTTTTATTAAAACCCAAGTCAGTGTGAAAACACTATTAGTGCACACATTTCATTACGCCATCTATAAGCACATAGCAAACATTCGAGAACCACTCCCTGTGGTATAAAAAGTGGCACCCTGTGTAAGAGTCAGTCGGTGTGAATCAGATAATAGTGGAGTCAACATCGTTGAAAGTGAAGACAACTTGCGGAAGTAATTAAGTAAAGGTAGTGCGTCTGTATAAACAGTGAGCATCAGCAGAATAAGTCTAGTGTGTAACAAACAGCCGAGTGGGAGTTTTGCTACAAAACCAGTGCAGTCAGTTGTGTGAGACCTGTGTTTACAAAAGCGAGGAAGATGGTGCGGTAACCAGTTGTGGTATATTTAAGTAATTTATGTGTGTGTATTTAAGCATAGGTACTAATTGGATTAGTGCAAGTTTAATTATTAGTAAATAAAGTGTCATTCTTAACCCTTATTTATAAACTGGCATCTTTTATTCATTTGCAAATCTTCGAGTCCACGGAAAAGCGTTTTTAAAGCTTAAAAAAAAAAACTTAACAATATGTGTGTAAGTAACTTTATATTATATAATCGAATATCTTACCGATTCAGTAACTTTTAACGATCCGACAATCGTAATTTTTGTCTATACATTTTGTCGCTTGCAATAACGATTGCGTGATTCTGTAACTTCTTTTTAACGATAGTACGCAGCTGATATTTTCTGTTGATTTTTGTCGATAAAATTAACAGCACATAGATTATTGTCGTTGAAATAACGACACAGCTGACATTAACCTACAGCGAATATCGTTAAAAATGTTGCCGAATAGCAAATTCGATAAATTTTCGTTATAATTATTTTAACGATGCGAATATCGTTAAAAAAAAGTTAGTGAATCGCACTACTGATTTTTTTTATATTAATTTTTCTAGTTTTTTTTAGTTTTGACGCTTTTTTCGTTTCTGCAAGTTTTTCAGTTTGAGCAACTTTTATAGGTTTTTGGCGATTTTCTTTGTTTTGGTGATTTTTTTTAAATATTGGAATGTTTTTAGTTTTATGTTTGTTGTTGTTGTTGTTGTTGTAGTGGACAAAGTTTTACATATTCTTTGAAAATTTCAGGTCCGTAGCTCTTGCGGTTCTCCAGAAAAAATGTTGTGACAAGCAGACAGACGCACGGACATCGTAGCGAAAACAATAGAGTTCCTTTTCATCTTTTGATGTACGTAACTCTAGAAAACGACTTAGCCCACAATAATTCTAATTCGTACAAGAAACCTATAACATCGAATTTCATGACATCAAAGTATTTTTTGTCGGTTTCAAATCCAATTCCGGTAAGATTGGCTTCTATGACACCCCTGATTACTACTTTGTGCTTAAATGAGAATTTTTAAATTAAGGCTATTACTATTACTTTGATAGAAAGATTTCAATATAACTAATTAAATTAATTGTGTTTTAATATATTCCTCTTCTTTCTTATTTCATTTCAGGTAAGTCCAAAAAATAGATCACGAAATTTAAACTCCAAAATGTGCAATTTGTTTAACTTGGGCAAAGATTAAGTAAGTTTTGAACTATATAGATGAAGTTGCATGCCACCACATTCATATGTGTGTGTCCTTAATGATAAAAGTGGTCTAAGTCGAAATATTAAATACATCTTTAAGATTAAAATAAATTTATATAAATCGAGTACAACTCTAAATTAAAATATTGCATAATTTAGAAATTGTTTAAAATTTATTCAATGTAATCTGCTCAAAATCTTGACCAAAGAAATATATGACTTAGACCACTTTCATAATTGAAGGCACACATTCTTAAACATATTAATATTGACAGGAGCACAATGTGTTATCCTAGTTCTTAGTATCAATTTATGTATATTAAATTGCTTTAAAGTAGTTTCAAAAGGATCAGCTGATTCTTAACTAGTACCATCAATATGGAATATTATTTGTTAACACATCAAGAAGACAAGAAGAATATGGAATATTGAGTTGATTATTCAAATTTATCCATTTAGTGGTTTTTAAACCGCAGGAGGGTTATTATGTAATTCGATTCGAAAAGAACACTGTTCGAATTTGTATGTTATTAACATTACAATTCGAAAACATTCCGTTCGATTCGCATTACATAATAACCCCCCAGGTCTGGCAAGGCTGTCAGCTGTTAAATATCTGTCATCTGAATTGTCATTTATTTAGTGCAAGGTTTGCCACTTAGTAAAAAAAAGTGTGAGTGTATTGCAAATTTGAAAAGAATTGAAAGGCAAAACTTGAACGTTTAGCGCCCAAAGAAAGATGATGTGGAAAGAGAGAGAATTGTACACACTGATCAGTGATGTCAATTGTTACTTATTTCTCATCAAGGCAGATTTGTTTGATGCAAGTAATTTTTAGTTTCGTTGAGGCCCTCGTTATTTGCTGAAACTAATTGAAAGTACCTTAAAATAAACTAAACAGAAAAACTGTATATTAGTGAATGCGAGCTGTGTAAAGGCAAAATATTTTTGAAAATAAAAAACATTTTGCTTACCAGCGAATAAATTTTTTTTTGATTTACTCACATTAAGAAAACACTATTAATAATAGCGAAAATGATAAAAATCATCATCATCATCATCATCGTTTGCATTTGCATTTGCAAACCTTTAAAAAGAACAAATTTGTGATATGGGTTCTGGCAAATACATATATCCACAGCAAATGAGTGAAGGATTTCGTGGACTTATTGGTTGGACAACAACTTCAGCATTCAAGCATTAAAGGTCACTATATAGTACAATGGCAATAAGAGCAGCTTGTTCTTTTCTGAGTATGATGAGTGAGTCAGCGAGTGAATGTCAACATGACACAACCTGCTGACATCTACATGATGTATTAACACCAGAACTATACGAATATGCAATAAAGCCCTCATTTCCGCAACAATAATTAAAATTAAATATACATACTCGTACATACATACATACATACATATGTACACACTTAACTATTAAAAAATATATGCTCATATATGCAATTGTATAGACGTCAAAATTTGTGTATCGAATTATACGGGTACAAAGTTTAATAGATAAAAGGTAAATTGTTTAATGGCAACCGATGAGGTTGAAAATAAAATAAAAATTTTAAGCAAGAGAAAATTTATGGTTATGTAAATCAAGTAATTAAAACACTTTTGAATTGTGCAATCAAAGGATATCAATCACAGAAAAAAGTATTCACCAATTAATATTTTCAATCAAACATTTAATTGATTCAATTAAATTTTTAATTGTATTTATTAATTTGAGTGGAAAAATTTAATTAATATTATCAAATTGCTTATAGGTGAAAATTTAATTAATTTTTTAATTGATATTACAAATATTTTAATTAATATTACAAAATCATTTATATTACTTTTTTGTGTGATCAATATTCATGAAAAATTTTTATTGAGTAAAAGATTAAATGTTTTTTTTTTAATTTAAGTGCACAAAAAAATATTTTTATTGTCTAAATATATCCAATTACCAGCTTTAATTAAAAAAGACATAAAAAGTAATTAAAAATTTACCTGGTTCTTTTAAACATTTTGATTAATTAAAGTTTTAAACAAAAGTTTAATTTACTCAATAAAATTTTTAATTAAACTTTTATTCAATTAATCTTTTAAGCAAAAGTTTAATTGACTCAAGTAAATTTTTAATTAAAATTTTAATCTATTAAAATTTTAAACAAAAGTTCAATTAACTCAATTATATTTTAATTGATTTTTCGGTGGAAATTTTTTTTTCTGTGTATAATTTTTTTTGTACATAACTAATAGCCACTGTACAACAAAAATACAAGTTTATCAAATAAAACAAAGTGCTATTTAGTGTTAGTAGGTAAATAATGTATTTTTGTCTATTTCAGAGGGGATACAATGCGTTAGAATCTGCTGCTTCGATATCAAGTGCCATAATTTGGCCCCCTACACAGTTTCACAAAGGCTGCAAGTATCACTGAAAATTATCAGTAATTTGGTTAATGAAAATGGATCAATCCTTAATCCGCTGAGTGCGCCATGAGCGTAAACCCTCTGTGATCTGCACGAAAAAGTACACTTCCAAAACTAACTAGAATGGAACTTACTTAAGGTGTCAAACAGAGCGAAAAATGTTTTAGTTAATTTTTTTGGAGTGTATGTAAATCCATTAACAATCATACGATCTCTAGAAAGACTGAATATCCACCAGTCGCTAATCAGCTTAGCAAGGTGACTATTGACTAATAGGGTCATTACATGCAGTCTAGGGCAGGCTACGACAACGAAACTGTTATCAAATAGAGGAACCCCATAGGTGTGAGTTTTATGGCCTCCTGTGGAACCTTCCATTGAATAGTCTTCCCAGGGAGTTAGATTTTATGATATACAAAATGTAAAATGTGAAAAAACCTTCGGCATTCGATATCGAGCAGAGAATGACAATAACTACTAAAAATATATACCTAAGTAAATAGCCTTAATTTTAGTAACTGCGTATCATCTCAATTGTACTGAAAACAATTCGTACGCTCACGTATTTTCTGTCAAGCAACTATGACTATAACCGATTCCAACAAACAAGAGCATCTGTACTTCGTTTATATGGAAACCTAAAATACTCTACAACTATACATAAAAACGCACTTGCGTATGAAGCGTATTGACTGCGTCTCATACCTGTTGTCGGAGTATGCTTATAGTCAGAGTTTGTATATTTAGTCGGACAAAAAAATACTACTTGGGATATTTATTCATCATTCGGCACTATATACATATATTTGTGTATATGCAATAGAATGGTGAATCTGTGGGTGTGTGTGTGGCTGTTGTTGTGTGTGTGTGTGTGTGTGTGTGTAAATAAAAAAGCCCTGTATATGCGCATATGTAGCTGATTAATAGCCAGAGTATTCTTATACTCCTGCGTATGACTGTACCTCATACAGTCTATAAATTTTAGTTATCGTGTTTGTGCTGCGTAATTTTAAAAATGTTTTTAAACATAGTTGTTGGTTGTTTATAGTTATATGTAGTCGGTTTGAAATTAAAGGAAGTGTTTGCGTTCGCATTCATAGTTGTTTGACGGTCAATACTCAAAGAGTATTTAAAACAATACTTTTTCATTCTCTGGTATCGAACGAAATTTTAAAATACTTCCATATAAACTTCATTCAAATATTTTGAAATTTCTTTAAATATCGAGTGCCATAAATTGCCCCCATACACAGTTTCACAAAGGCTGCAAGCATCATTGAACATTATCACTAAGGGGGATAATGAAAGTGGCTCAATCCTAAACCCGCTGAGAGCGGCATGAGCCTAAACTTACTTACAGCGCGAAAAAATTGGGTATATACCTCGACTGTAAATGTAAATGGCACCTCAACTTCCAAAGCAGCCGAATTCTGTATAGAAATATGTTTGATAGCACACAAATTCGCTTGTAGATATTACCTCTTTATTCAACATGTAATTATATATTAATTTCATTTTACTCTCATTCAGCTCCTTCCTTTAATGTTTAGCTTTTGAAGCTATTTTGACAAGCTTTTAATGACTGTCATCCCTTTGCAAGTTTCAAGCAAAGAAAATGTCTTAACTTTCAAGTACAATGCAAACCTAGAAAAGGAATATAATAATAAATCTTGTTGTTTTTCATCAGCATACTTTTTTTCTTGTTCTTTTATTTACAAAGAAAACATTAAATGCAAAAATAAAATATCATCTTCAAAAGCAACAGCAACAGTGTCATTATCATTTCCAGTTCCATCGTTGATGCTAAGAGTTTGTGCATTAGTAGTTGCTGGGTTTTATGATGCAACTTATGTAATGGGTTGTTACTGAAATGGGAAACCTTTGGAATTTAACATGACAATATTGCACTTAAAAGCTCAAAAGTAAAAAGAAATCTAGGATTTTTATATAAAAAAGTATCGGGAACCGACTCTACATATATCTACTAGGTTAGGTTAGGAAGGGTGGTGCTTTAACTCTGCTCTACTCAGAGACCCAGTTGGGTCTATTGTGACTTTGTTAATAATAACTTTAACCCCCATTTGTACCGATAAGAGCCCCAATTATCTGTCGGTAACCCACTGACTTCCCCTGATGAAGCCCCTGATATTCAGTTTACACTTACCGATATCACTAGCGCTCTCATGGAAGCGTCTGCTCAGGCATCCAAGCCTCTGGCGTTGCAGCTGCGGCCAATGGCAGACAATGGTTTCTGGTTCCTTCCTCTTCATGCTAGTTTATAGCTACTAAAAAGCTAAAAATAATTGAGGTCCGAAACTCAATCCTTGAATAGATTTCTAATTTTGTTCATCGATAATTAAAATTTGTCTAAACCTTAACCGCCTAATGTTGTACACCTCTTTTATCACTGGATGTACTTGCATATCTAAACTAGATTCCGAAATGAAATTTTCTTATAGTTTTTTTCTCTTCGTTTTTCTTTTTTTTTTTTGTTTATATGCAACAGACTCACCAGATTTAATAATTAGGGTTATGATTAAGGACGTGTTTAAACTTCTTATATGGGAAAAGTGCAAGAGTCTTCCAGTAGGGACAAACTTTGACAGTTGATTGCGGCCATATTGTTGAAGCTAAAACTGTCAAATGGGTTGTCATGTATTCAGTATGTGCTGTCAAATCACCAGGGGTTGTAGTAGCGTAAATGTAAATGCTAAAGTGCTTCGCCCATTTTACGTCCTATCGAGAATAGTATTAGCATTGTTGGTGGAAAAGTTTTAGCTCTACGGTTTAGTAAACAATTAACCAACACCCGTTATCCGATGAAACGTAAGATCGGGGAAAGCATCGCTACTGTCCGTCAGACTTTGCTGTCGATTTCTTGTCGCTCAAAAGAACTCTCCTTTCGCACACCACAGATTGGTGAATTTTGCCTTGCAACCGTATAAAATTCAACCGACCCAGAAGCTAAAGATAAGTGATCATAGACAACTACACTTGTGTTAGATTAATGCGCCCTGGAACAGGGTCAGTCCCTTATTTCTGTCGAAAAAATCTTCATCGATGAGGGCCATTTGTGGATGAATGTATATGTCATGTTTTGTGTGAACTTTGAGCTGGTTGCGTCCTCGGTCCTTATTTCTTTTAGAATGACGGCGCTATTACCGGCCACGGCAAGCGCTATAGATCGATAATTATCAACTTCTTCCGACCACAATTGGATGATAGTTAAGGTTTCAACAGAACGGCTCTGCGTGCCATTCATTGAACATTTTTCGCAAGAGATTCCGGGGTCCAGTCTTCTCATGTGGGAGGTGATGTGGACTGGCCAAAGAGAAAGCTTGTGCGATTTGATTCCGCTAGACTTTTTGTTGGCTTTTCTTAAGCCGTTGGCCTATGCAATTAAGCCACCCCATCGCAGCGGCCAATAAAAACTCTGCCGTCATTCAAATACAGTTGGATGTATGCGCTAGAGTCATGGAAATCAGGAAGTGTTGTGTGCCCACTAACGGACACTTCTCCTATCTTATATTACATACTTATTCGCATCGATAGATCTTTTAAACCAATAAAAACTTTCCGATTATATCTCACACACATTTTTTTTTATTTAAATTTAAAGCGCTAAGTGAAAAAACCTTATAGGAATATATGTATCTGTGGTTTTCATGAATAACAACCTATGTTACAAAAATAACTTTTTTATGGCTCTACTGGAAACCACAGATATGTGTCTTTGTTCCTGGTCCTTCGAACCTGAAGTCTCCTTGTATTTTCAACAGGTTACAGCGCAGTGTGAATTAGGTTGCACGGAATATTAATGAAAGTGACCAAGTATGATTACAAAAAAAAAAGAATCGAAAACTTTAAGAACTGATATTTAGTAAATAAACCCAAATATTGAAAAAGTTGTCCAACAACTTTGATTTTGTAAAAAAATATTGATAAATAAGTAAATAAAATTTTTTCCGCAGGGATTATTGGGGCATTTTCTTTCCTCGTTTTGTGCAGGACGATAGTAAATGTCTGGCAGCCTTGCCATTACTACTTATCCGTTTTGCAAAAGGAATATTGCAACAAATAAAGCATTTTGATTTTGAATGATCTAGATTTGACTGGCTGACAAAACTACATAAAAGCACATGTACACTTACATAGACACACACACACACCCACTAACAAATAATTATTCACAAAATTGGGTCACGTCAGGATTTTATTACTTTGTGTTTTGTTGCTCATTTCCTCCTTTTTGGTTTCCTCACAGTATCTCATTTCATCTTTTTTTCTTTTGATATGCTTATGAATATGATTTCACTTTTACGAAATTGGAAAATGAATTATGAACATTTCATTCATGTGTCTTCCTTTTGTCTTACAACAGCTAACAAGGACGAACGAAGTAAATCAAATTGTTATAAAACAGTATCTACTTGAAATGTTGGTTAATGACTTTGTTTCTGTTGAAATTGCAATTAAAGTCATAAAGTTTTGCCAGCTATTTGGTTGCACTTTTATTTAAATTTATTACAAAGTTATTTAATAATTGAATTTAAATCCAGTCGTATTTTATTTGCATATTGTGTATTTTCAAATTCAAATGTACGATTGCTTTTGGAATAAGGAACCTTGTGCATTGTGAAAATTTTAGTCTGCTTATTACAAGTGCTGTGAAACACTTTAAATTCTCCAACTCGTACCATAATGAAATTCAAACTTTAAGTGCAATCATGACAATCATCAAATAACCATCATGTGCAAATTAAAATTTTAGAATAACTACTTCACGGATATTACAACATGATGCGAGTATGTATGTGTATAAATGTTTTAGATGTACAGAATATTAAAGGTGTTCACCATAGTTTGGGAAAACTTTCTAGGAGCTTAGTGCAAAAACATTTGCCTTGAGATGATTTTGTGGCGTAAGATCCGGTTTACACTGGAGAATTTAAGTTGAGCAACTTTGTAATTCTTGGGCGTGAGAGGAAAATATGATGGCTCCGCTCTTCATAATTTTCTCCTCTCCTCATCCTTCTGCCATTTTTTAACTACTCAATTTAAATTGCCGTGTGTGAATCCAGTATAAAGAGCAAAATTTTGCTTTCATATATTGTGCGCTCTATCAATCATAATTATTAAGTTCAAATCAATTTATTTGTTAACTAGGAAAATAAAAAAATTTCTTTCCAAGTAGATTAACAAATCCTGTACTATTTTGAATAAAAAGATACTACATACAGAAAAAGTATCAATGTAAAATCAACATGATTTTTGATTATAAATTATATTAAATTTATTAGAAATAACATGTTGTTTAACCAACACTGTTGGTATTTATTTATAGACTTGCATGGAACTAGACTTGTGTCCAACAGTTCTTTTTGAACTAGTTCGTTCAGTTGGACACAAGTCTGGTGAAAAACATCAATGTAAATTAAATGGGTTTGAAACAACTATTGATTCAAACGCTCTCAAACTAGTTTAAAAAGAACTGTTGGACACAAGTCTATATGGAACTGTTTCAGTAGGTCGTTTTTGATACAAACCTATGATCAAACCCGTTTATAGTATGGGTTTGATCATTTGACAAAAACGAGCTACTGAATCAGTTCGATACAAGTATAGTTATTTGCTATGAATACAGTGCTCTGTTGCCCTCAGTTACATGACTTGTTCTTGTTGTGTTGTTGATTGTTTGATGTTCCTGTTGTGTAAATAGCCGACGGATTTCGCATTACAAGAATAACTTCCTAATCCTGGCTAGTAGGTAGTGCAGTAGTGTAGTAGTCAGAGTGTCGCAGGTTCGATTTGTGCCACATCTTCGGATATTCCTCCAGGCTACTCAAAGTAGCTTCGGAACTTAAGTTTGGTGTGTTTTTTTAACTCTAACTTTCATATCAAATATTTAAATCATCAATTAAATCATATTGAATTGAAATTTATTTCTTGAAGGTATTTACGAGTATTTAGTTTGCATCCGCAGCGGTAAACGCGATGACTACTACGAAAGTGAGTTGGAGTTTAAATCTTGGCTGGGAAAGAAAACTGAATACAGCACAAGCACACACATTTTCAAATACATCATGTAAAGCCAGGATCACATCACACTATAGGCACAATGTACCGATTTTCGTCGGCTCATTGCAATGAAGTCATAACTAATAAGCAGGGAAACCTCAAATATGCAATTGTATGTTTTTTCTTGTGTGAAGTGTTAATGCAGAGATAAGATATTTATCAGTTTCAGAACTTTTTATGCATTTTGGCATGGCTTTGTTAGAGCATATTTTTGCATATTTTACCCTTTAAAGCATGGTTTTGCATATTTCAGTATTATGCTAGAAACACAACTGGGACGAACGACGAATATTTCGGTGCGAACTTTCGTCATAAAAAATAAAACATATTTGTGCATATGAAAATGAACACAACACCACCGTAGAACGAAATTCGTTGTGTGTGACGAACTCTGAGATAGGTTTATTTCTATTTTGTACGCCGACGAACAACGAAAAAACAATTTTCCAATAACCAACTTTATCAATTATAACAGCAGAATTCGGTGAGTAAATTCGTCGTTATTGTGCTTCATACGACGAATTTACTCAGCGAATTCTTATCGACGAATTCGTCAACGTGAACGAAATTCGTCGTTCGTCCCAATTGTGTTTATAGCATTACTCGCATATTTTTAGAATTTTTTGAATTTTTGGAGCATATTTGACGCTTTTAGGCATATTTCGATACTTCATAGCATATTTTACTTTAATATGCTTGCAAGCCATTTATATGTTGGTTAAATTTTTTGTATGATTAAGAGTTAACATGAACTTTAACTGACAGCTCTTCATAATTGTACATTGTGAAAAGGGCCGTAAATCTCATTTCCAAACTGCTTGTATTTTTTCTTAATTTTTACGTCGTTATTACGGACGTTAGTTTCAATAAAAATTTTGTTTTGCTTTTTGTAATGGACTCTATACCGATTACATCACAGTAGAAGACGTTGAAGAAAAATTTTCAAGGTGTACAAGTTTATTTAGATGAGACAGGGAACAGGGATTTTGAAAGTCTAGCTCAATATTTTGTTGTTTTTCGCAATAACAATTATATATAAAAAGTTTGTATCACGGATGGAAATCATGGTACAATTGTACTTTTTATGGTAAAATTTTGACCTCGTTGGTACCGTGGTACTACCGCGAGTTACTTGATACAATTTAAAAATGCCAATGTTTCACTAAATATATACTAACATTAATTTTGCCTATGTTGTCTTTAATTTTTTTTGTGTGTTTTATTATAGACGGTCAGATTCTCTGTTTTGGTTGCAATGCTGTTGTCAAGGCAAGGTACATGAACCAGGTGCTGTCAACTCCGCAACAGAAAAAAATCTGTAGTACCTTAACTGTACCTATTAACTTGACAGCACCTCGTACATGAACTCGCCTTGGATGTGGTTATATTTATTTTTGTTAACTACATATCGCTCCTTTACTTCAATAGTGTGTTTTAGGTTTTATCGCTTTTTATATCCATTTTTGTTATGTTTCTTTTTTTTAATGTCTACTGCTGAATTTTTACACATTTTTCACGTTTCCGTTCTTATTAATAAATATTAAAAAAAATGGTACCCTCATGGTCCAAAAAGTACATTTTGTTTTAACAGTTGGTACAAAATCCAAGAAGTCATTTTCCTTCCCTGGTTTGTATTATTTATCTAAAATATCTCTGGCCGTATCAAAAAAAAAAAAATCATTTGTATTATTTCCTTTAGTAAAAATTTGTAGTGGAAATTATATTTTAACGTACACTTCAAACGCAAATTATTTTTTTTTGAAGCGTGAAGTTATTCTCTCTTATTAATTTTTTTATTGTTTCCTGGTTTCTTTTTTTTTAGGCAAATATTATTGTATTTAAAATATATTTCTAATTACAAATAAACCGAATTATGTTATTTTTAAAAGCATATTATTTTTAGTGCATATTTTAAATTTTTTATTGCATATTGAATATGCATAAAACACTTTTTTTAGAGCATATTTCTGGTTTCCCTGGTCATAAGTAATAAGCCAAAATGGCATTATTACTCAGCTTATTCTGGAATAAGTCTATATAGCTTTATTACCAATGCAGTGTGGTGCAAATATGTCCTTATATTTTAATTAGTTGAGAAATAAGGTAAATTTAGCTTGTTACTTATGACTTCATTTCATTGAGCCAATGAAAGTCGGTACATTGTGCCGATAGCGTGATGCAAGCTTGAGTTAAATAATTAATGAAATAGAATTGGCTACATGCTTAAATTAAATTCATGTTGTTTCAACTTGGTATAAGTTTGACTCAACATGGTATGCTGTTGCAGTCTAAAATTCATGCTGTTTGAACTTGAAATAACATTAATTCATTATGCTGCTTCATTTTACGTCAACAGTACTGGTATGTTAAATCAACATGAAATAAAATTATTTTAACAGAAAAAAAAACTTCTCTAAAGCTTACTGTAAATCATGTTGAATCAACATGAAACACATATGAAGCAAAATTTCTAACGAAACATTTTTAATTAACCTTGTTTTCGTAAGTTTTAAAATGAAAATTTTTCTGTGTGTACAAAATACAGCAACATTTTGCCACATTCTGTGAATAGCCCCTTTTTGAATTCACAGTGACTATGATGCTGATGATGTTGGTGTTGATAGTGCCGATGACGACGATAACGTTACTATCATTTACATAGATAAGAACAAAGTTTAGCACAGACATTTTACAATAACACTTGTTAATTGTCAGCTTCAGTTTTTGGCAACAGGAAATAAAATAAAAAGAAGAGAATTATGCATATGCATCTGTATGAAACTTTGACTAAGTGCACAAATGGCTAGTGGGTGGTTAAATTTGTCAGTTGAAATACTCGTAGTGTTAGAAAAATCTAATATTTGACATTCACATGTATGTATGTATGTAACTATGTATGACATTTTAAACATGGACACCGGAACTGGGCGTAACGTTCACACTGAAGTTGTTTGGTTGTGTGAGGAAGACGATGATGGTGATGATGATGCTGATGATTATGTTTAGTGCAACTTTAAATTAACTTTTTTTTAATGTTATTTGTTTATCATATTACAAAGATTACCTGTTTTTGTGGTGTGTATTTCAAGTGTGTAACGTGTGTGCAGGCATTTAACATACGAGTGCATATGAAAGTATGTAGATATTTAGGTCTCTGTCTATCTCTTTGAAATTTAAACTGTAATCAGAACTTTAAGTTGTGCAGCAGCAGCCTCAGTAGTTGTGCTAAAAAGTTCATGTAAATTTTAGTTTCAAACATTTAAATTTTACATTTCCAGGAACACTTGCAGCTCAAAAAAAAAAATAAAAACTTCCAATAAAAACTTTAATCTACCGTACACTTCATTCACATAAGTTTTATAGCCAATTAGTAGAAATTCGATATGCATGGTTTAAATTAGTGGCAGAATAGAAACTAAAATACGCCATTAATGAGCACAAAAAGGCGTTTAAAGATCCAACCTCCGTAAACTTAAAAACTCAAAAAGTAGTAAAAGTGAAACATTCTTTGTCAAATGATCTTTTAGTTGCAAAAGAAAGGGTGAACCGAAATTTATGAAAGACTAATTAAATGTTAAATTTTTGTTAAAATTAAATTGCATAAAATTTTTAAAAGGATTCCACAATGAATGCATGCTGCTAAATTTTATTGCTATAAGCTTAAGTTATCATCTTGAGAGGATTTGGCTATATCGGCTAAAACTGCTAAAAGGTAATCTAATATTGTTTAAACTAGGCGACAGACTTAAATATTTTTTGAATTCCACTTCACCCTTTATATGTTCAGCCCTGTCGAAATAATGTTGCTTAGACTTACGAGTTCATTTAAAATATTTATGACTTTTATTTAAGACCCAGGTAGCATTTTGTATCATAATCCAATCGTTTCCGAATCAGCTTGACGGGAAAAATAACCGTATATGAGCTCATTTTTCGATCATAAATGATACTCCCGTTGTGAGAAAATGGTACCCTATAGATGAATCATACCAAAGAATCAGTTATGATACGATTTGCTGATTATTTTTGAGCAATTTTCATATTAAATCATTTAAATCACCTTTTTGCGGTTTGCATGATGTTCCTCTATTTTCAAGAAATCATTATTTGATCATATAAATGAATCATAAGTGAATCCTCTTTCAATCGCCCAAGTGATAAATCACTTTTTAATCATCAAAAGCGATCTGTAGAGAATCATATAAGATATTTCTGCCAAAAATGATCACCCAAATGCTAGCTGGGGATATACGCATATTTGAAACTTCATTTGTAAATGATATTCTAGGCGTGTGTGTATGTCTGTATGCATAAACTGAGCTTCACGTTCCTGTTTTAAATTGGTTTCAACATTTTATGTTAGCAGAGCATTATCTTCAGAGAAAATGTATCTTCTTTAGCAATTTTCGGGCAGCGAATGTTGTGAAAGAAATAAAAGCAAATTGCACTTGTATAAGAGGATATGTATATAAAAATAGCATAAAAGTTTTGGTAATGCATTTAAATAAAGTTAAAATTCTTAAAAGCTAAACACACAGATAAATTTCATATTCAAATCTAGGAAAACACAAGTTAGGGCCAATTTCACGATATCGACAACGTTCGACTTGTCGCACACTTACATTCAGAACAAAAACAAATTTTCATATTTTATTGTTGTTTCAAATGTAAGTGTGCGTCCTCGACATCGTGGAATTGGCCCTTAATTTAACATTTTTCGGCATTGATTTTGCTTCATATGTATGTGTTTCATGTTAATTCATCATGATTTACAGTAATTTTTAAAGAAAATTTTTCCTTTTGAAATAACTTTATTTCATGTTGATTTAACCTTAGATTAAAATGAAGAATTATGTTGCAACAAAGTTATTTCAAGTTGAGATAACGTGCATTTCATACCGAAATAATACGCTAATCCTGTTGCATCAAAGTTGTTGCACGTTGAAACACCATGAATTTAATTTAATGTAATCATTTTATTTTATTAATTATTTAACTCACGTAATTGTGTGTATTGGCGCAGTTATCAGAGAAATGTAGGTAAGTTGGCTTTCCCGTCCAAGATTTGAATTCGAACTCATAGCTCATACTGCTAAAACCACATTATTCTTAAATATTTGCTTCTCTATAAATGAAGAATATACAATAACTTTTTCTATATATATAATTATACGTGTGTATGTCACTGAACTCCTCCTAAGCGGCTGGACCGATTTGAATGAATTATTTTGTATGCGTTTGGGTAGCGCCCTAAATGGTTTCGATTCACAAATTAGCAAGGCAGATGGCGCTGCAGTCGCCGTCTAGGTTATTTATCTACACTGCAACTAAACGGCTGGATCGACTTGAATGAATTTTTGTGTATAAATTCAAGTGGGGACAAAAGGTAACCTTTGCCGCGCTCAGCTAATATATTAATATATTTTTTAATTTCCATCAAATTTCATATATTTTCTATGCCTGACTATTGTCCAATGGCCAGCATAATTGAATAACTTTGCAACATCCAAACTCAAATATCAAATTTTAAGACACTTGGTTTTGTTGTCTAATGATTTTTCGCCCAAAAATTTTTCGTATGTCCAAATAAATAGATACTCGTATACAAAAATTTAATTAAATATATATTTATAAGTAATAACACCGGGTGACAAAATTTAAAGAAATTGCAAATACTTGTAAGTCTAATTGGGTAGACTATTTTGCTATTTTTTGAACTTCGCTAGCATCTTCAAACCAGAAGCTTAAGGATAACATTGTGCTTCGGCAGTCCAGTGGATAGTGTATCAGTGGGTATCAGTGCACGTATAATGGGTTCGATTCCCACTAACAGGTGAAGGTCTTTGTTATTATAGTCGACAAAATAAGTTGTAATTGTATATGTAACATTTCATAAAAAAATATACATATCGTTACCTTAATATAGAAAGGCCCCAACTCAATTCTAGATTTTTGCATTTTTCGATACATTAGGCTAGGCGATCTTCTATCGAAATATACAAAAAACTCGATATAAAAAAAATAATGAGTTAGGGCCTTTATATGTTAAGGTAACGATATGTATGTTAATTAAGATTTGTATCATGTATCAATGCGGTGTTATTTACATTTACCTCGAAATTTTCTTGAACAAAATTTTAACAACCAATTGTGAAACAGGGGGTCTACTCTGTATTTCGAAACGAAAGAAAATGCTTTCGAATTTGTATGCTATTAACATTGAATTTCGAAAGCATTTTTTTTTTTTTTTTTTTTTTTTAAGAGAAGTAACACTCAGGCAATTAATGCCTACTACTATTACTAGGTGTTACCTTCTTTAGGAAAGGGATAGTGATAGAGAAGACAGGTGGTGAAGGAAGAGATAGAGGAGAGCTTCATTCTTTTACAACTCTGCTTTTTTTTTGCACGCTTTTTGATAATGCAGTTTTGCTGCGCCATCTGGTGTCAAATGAGGCGTATTAAAATTTTGAAGCTGTGTTTTGTAGCCATTTTATTGATTATTTTACTTCGCCGATGATTCTGCTACACAACGAAGGAGGGCGCTCTGATGATACATTAGGATTAGTATCTGCTGAAGTCGGTATAGTTCAGTGACCAGTGACTATGCCTTCATCACTTGAACTTTCCTGCAACAACTGATACGAAGGGACACTAATGCACATCAGAAAAATGCGTGGTGTTGTTATTCAATGACTGTTGGATACAGGGATTGAACCCAGGACCTTCGGTTTTGTAGTCAACGTGCTAACTACTTCAGCCAACGCCACCCCCACCCGCTTTCGTTTCGAAATACAGAGTAGACCCCCAGATTTCGATCGTGCTGTAATTTCAGTAATAGTGCGTTTATATTTGAGTAAAATCTAATACTTACGAGACTTCACGCAAAACCTAGTAGATTTCCCATACAAAGGAAATTTTTTTAAATTTTATAACTAGATTTTGTCTAAATCTACTTAAAATTTAGTAGAACTTAAAGATACAACTATTTTTTTCAAATTCTTACTAAAAATTCAGCCAGTGGATAAAAAAATCTTGATGAATGTAAAAAAAAAGATTTGGTGTAAACTATAGATTTTCATAAAGATTTTAATTAAAATCTGCTCGATGTTGTTTAAAAAGATGTCTGTCAAAAATTGCTGTTAAATTAAAAAACAATATAAAGATATTTTTTAAATTTTTTCCCATCATATTTATGGGAAAGGTTAGGTGATAAGGAGATGTTAAAATGCGTTTAAGATGAGCTAATTCTCTTATACTAAATACCTTTTAAAACTTCTAAATCAGTGCAAAAAGCAGTTACTTAAAAATATATTTGTCCATAAAGTCCTGGAAAAATCATTCTCTCTCTATAACTCCCGATTTCGAAGTGTAATGGATTTTCACAAAATGCCTACAATATATGCAAAGTCTTTTTAAATCTTCCTTTTCACTGTCACACAGTGTAATTAAATACTATCATATCAATAGACAGAATAGAATAACACAATATTTAACTAGAGAATAGGCATTTTTGAAATTTTTGTCATTTGTTTTAATATTCCTATTCATGCAGCATGAATAGATAAATTATTATGTGACTGGTGGGGGCAGTAAGTGTTGCTCAAAATAAAATGTAGTATGTAGTGTTGTATGTTGTAATAAAATAAATGTCCATATAAATGAAGTTTCATTAACAACATTTTCAAATACTTCAACTTGCCTGCCTACTACATTTTTAAAGTTAAATGTATTTTGCCAAATGTGCAGGCGAATACATGGATGATGTACCAGCTTAAACCCTGTGTGCTTCGCTACACCCCATGTACGTTTTGTGATGAAAAGAAAACATTTTGTTATATTAGAAGTGCCATAGTTTTCTAGAATATCATTATCATTATTTAAATAAATATTCATGAAGAGTTTAAAAATTCTCAAGGCATTAGTTTCCAAGATATCTTTTTAATTGACTAACTGCTTACGAAAAATATGGAGATTCTATGTGGGAAGTGCCACTCCAACTTTAGGCATTAAAAATGAATAACCTATTTTGTCCTTCCAGAACATCAGTAATAAAACTTTATCTTTATATTACTGCGAATATTAAAAAAATCAATCAATTTGTTCAGTCTTTCTCCGATTTTAAATTTTTCTTTTCGTAAAACCCAAGTCCGATTATGACAAACATTTAAAAACAATTCGCTTTGTTGCTTTTTTATTTCAATGCAGTTATTGCTTGTAAAAAAGTTGTTTGTAGTATCGTATGAATCGGTTGAACGTAAGTAAATGCGACATAATGTTAATTTTTAATAGGCGTAGTTCCGTGCATGTGTCTAAAAGTGAAATCTTGTAATTACAAACTTTCATTAAAATCGATTAAATGGGTAGAATTACAGTGGTTGCCCGATTGAACAAACAATACAATTTCAAGTATATTCGTTAATTAAAAAAAAAATTCGTTAAATCATACAATTCATGAGTAGTGTGTTAATGGGGCTTCTGGCGCACTTTTTCACTACAAACGACAGAGCAAGCCTATACGGTTAGTATGTAAAGATTTTGAAGTGTGTATAAATGAATCTATATTAAAAGGATTGTATTGAAATGTCCATCCCTGGATGTTGATATATTACTAGATTTGATAGTTGTTGGGATACCCAGCTCTGTTAAAAGACGGTAAACTGATAAGAGCCCCAGGTTTGTAAAGAGCTCGAAAGAAATTGGCAAAAGTACATAAGGTAATATATTACATTTTTAAGGACAGTGGCTCTGACCTATTTTTTCATAACAGGCGTGAAAGCTGTGTGACAATTTCGGTAAAAATATGTTGGGTAGAAATGTACGAAATATAATAGTACAGTTTAATGGGTGTGGCTCCGCCCATTATTTTAAACGTTAGATGTTACTGCAAAACGC
The DNA here is from genome assembly GCA_944452675.1 of Tachina lurida. Taxonomy (NCBI): domain Eukaryota; kingdom Metazoa; phylum Arthropoda; class Insecta; order Diptera; family Tachinidae; genus Tachina; species Tachina lurida. Next base: position 129,457,452 of record OX101755.1, read on the forward strand.
AAGACGTTTGCAAAGTTTCACAGCACTGGCTTGGGTAAAATCAAATAACACAAACAGCCTGGCCCAAGATCTCGACAGAATTCAATCCATTACTGAAATTTAAAGCAACATGCGGTTTTCTTATTTTCAATAATTTTCCATGGAACGTTTGCTGTCGTTTCAGGAGCATTGGTGCCGCTTACCTTGGCAATTTCTAGTTTACTCTCAACGGAAATTTAGTTACGGACAACTTTTAATATTACCCAGCGGTAAAATTCAGAAGACCGTCTTGGTGCAGGCGATATTAAAGGACTCTTTCGCATAAAAGCTACGATACACATTCCACACTCCCTTCTATGAGAAGGGAGAAGAAAATGAGTAACATGTTTTGTTTTGTTTTACCAAAGCAAACGCAAAATCCATTAATGTGAAGGCCTTCCAGAATCTCTGTCGGAAGAAGCAAGAACAGAAGGCCTGCCCCGCCATGACAACGCGTGTAAAAAATATATAGGTTTAGAATGGAGCGAGCAGCCCTTCGACATCCAAAAGAAGGCGTACAGAGGGCTGCTAGAAGGCATCCTTACTCCTTCTAGTTCCCGCTGGGTATGCATATAAATATATTTAGCCCGATTGTAAATAATTATCAAGCAGTTAATTATTTTCGAGAATAAAGTTCCCCTTTTCTCAGCAGAAGGCGAGAAAATTAAAAATAAAACATAATTCCCAAAGAATTAAATATTTCCGAAAATAAAGTCCCCCTTTTCTCATAAAAAGTGTGAGAGATGTTTGAATTTTCGAAGTCAAGTATTTGGTTTCTTGAGGTTTTATTTTACCTGAAAGTTCGCAAATGATATTTTTTTTTATATATTGGAACGTGGAATAGGGTAAACAACTTCCGGAGAATTATTATAAAGGAAAGGACTGATTGAAATCATTCAATAAAATCTTGACGCTTCAAAACTCTCATAGTTAGTGCAAAAACTAAAGTGAAACAATTTTTTTTTCTCTTTATATATATAAAAACTCTAGATGTTAAACTTTTCTGCCGGTTGTAGAGCTCGGGTTGAAAATGTTTTATTTTTTAGTTTCTTTCAAAGTGTGCATTTATTCCTGATATGTTTCATTGGCCACCCACACTTTCTGGATAGCTATGGGCACTTTTGATGCTTTTAAAATTTTCTGAAAACACCCACAAATAACCTTGTAGATATTCCGATAAGTGTCCTGCACACCCCAGTAAAATTTTTTGTACTATTTTTCCAAGTGCAAATTTAACTACTTGCCAATACCCTGGCAGCAGTTACAATCACTAGGACGTAAAGATGGCAGAAAACAGGACATAATTGTAGCCAGCAATTGACGGCAGATGCTGTTACATGATTTTATATTGAGCCGCATATTTATAATACAAATGTATGTATGTACGTGTGAGTGTGTGTGTGCGTGTGTGTGTGTGTGTGTGTATGTGTGTGTGTGTGTGTGAAAACACACTTATAGACATTTGAAATATTTCGAAACTGCATGTTTAAACCAACGTTCATTCATGTTTTCTTTAGATGCATATCTGTCGACAAAAGGTTAAGTTCTTTTTCATCTCGTTTGTCCTCTAGCAGTGGCCTTTACTTTTTCATATGTGACACATGTCCGCCTGACTTTTTGTGCCTACGTCAGAGCCTAATAGTCCAAGTGAAAGAAATATGTATATAGCTGGGTTGCTACTAGAACAAAATACATATCGCTCATTTACTTGCACAACGGCATAACTCAGAAAAAACTAGTTTTACAGAAAACGGATTAAAAGTTTTTAATTTACACACATGGTAAAGGGAAAGGAATAGTTTACTTTTCTCTCAAGAGATATTTGAATGAAATTTTTCCCAAAATGTGAATAACTATTTGAACATGAAATCTGCACTCATAATTCAAAAATCTTATTATTTGAGTTATGACGTTGTTCAAGTAAATAAGCGACATCTATGTATGTACATAAATACAAAATATGTATTTATTATGTGACATTCGTTTTGCTGCTTTAGAGATTTTCAAAAACACCAAAAATTTTTCTGTTCTTGGGCTTCAACTTTCTTTTTTCGAGAATACACATTTTATCCTCTATGTTTTATTATGCATGTAGGCATGCATTTGCCTGCACTCAGATATGTGTGTGTGTAAATAGACATACTCATACATATGTTTGTATGTATGTTATATGAGTTTGAAGATATGCATGTGTGACCTGATATGAACTTATGGCTGGCAAGCCTCAATTGAATTTTGTGTTCAAAACTTACATTTGCTTTTAAGTAAAAGTGTTTTTTTCGATGCTACCAGGTTGTGTTATTTATGCATTTCTCTTTGGAATTTGTTGGTCATATTGTCAATAAAATATGCATACACACACATACACATAAATAACGACATACACTGCGAAACATTTAAATAAGGAATTTTATTTAAACAATTTTCAACGAGTATATTTTTTAAGCTAGATATTGGGGAATTGCAAAATTTAAAATCGATTTGCTACAAAAATTCAAAATTTTAGTTTCATAGTGATGTATAATAGTAAACATGTCATCTATATATATAAAATCGTAGTATGTGTTTGTTCCTAACGCATGATCTCTGGAACTATAACGAACACAGGTTCGGTTCAATACCCGCTAGGTTTTCGTTTTATTTCTGACCCAACAAGTGACCATTGGGTGGAGTAATTTGTAGTTAAAAAAAAATAATAGAGGGTGAGACAACGTTTGCCGGGCTCAATATACATATATATTAATAATAATATAATAGTAAAAAACAAATAACTTGGTAATTCAATAAAATTAAGGTTAATATTTTTTAGGAAGTGAATAATAAATAATAAAATAATAAGATAAATCAACCAGCTTAGAAGTTGTGGTCCAAAACGAATTAGTGAGGAAGTGAAAAAGCTCCTATCCTATGCGATGTTATATAACCGCGGCTAGCGGTTATATAAAATACCGCGGCTCGCGAATCGCATGCGCCTATTTTGATTTAAACAACACTCTTAGAATATTAAATTCAGTACCTGTAGTCATTTGTTTGCAATGAAATTGGCAAATATTTGGAACTAGTTCAAAATTTTGTTTGCTGGGATATTAGAAAAAATTATTGTACTTCGTTTCTTTTACAAAATTGGACAAAATATGAAATAAATATAGAAAATATTACATAAATATAAACTGTTTAGAAATAACATATCCTTGTTGATGTCTCACGGGGTATCCGACCATTTTAGCCATTTAGCAGTAAAATTGTGTTGATGACCTGTCCTGGCAGTTAGCACCAGAGAATGAAATAACTATCGTTTTAAGTATTCTTTGAGTATTGGCCGACAAACAGTTATGAATGCGTACAGCTAAAAATAAAAATCATACTCAAACACACGCATTAACTTTAAACCGAATACGTATAACTATAAGCAACCAAAAACTATGTTCATACACATTTTGTTAATTACACACCAGAAACCACTATAACTAAAATTTATAGACTGTATGAGCTACAATCATACTCATGAGTATAAAAATACTCTGAGTATTAATCGGCCATTTTATTTACACACGTTTCATACACGTTTCATTATTTTCAAACAGACAAAACACATTTTCCATTCCATTTTATATACACAAATATATATATGCGGTGGCGAATGATTAATAAATATCCCGATTATCATTCATGTATGTTTGTATCCGATTAAATATCCATAGTCTGAGTTTAAGCATACTCAGGCAATAAGTATGACAGATGATCAATGCGCTTGATACGCATATGCCTTTCTACTGGTTTTTCGCATAAACGAAGTATAGATGCTGTTGTATGTTGGAATCGGCTGTAGTCATAGTTGCTTGACAGAAAATATGTGAGCTTATGAATGGTTTGTGCTAAAATTATGGTGAAACGTAGTTATTAAAATTAGGGCTATTTACTTAAGTATATTTTTTTTTGAGTACTTATTGTCATTCTCTGGTTCGCACCAGCTCAGTTTAATGCTTATTAAGCTAAAACAGACCTATACTTATTTTAGCAAATTTAAGTGTTGATTACAACGGATCTCAAGAATACGAAGTAGCAAAATAGAAAACAGCCATGCTTTATTTCAAATTGAGAATGACTTGAAATCAAACTTTTGACTATGATATGAAAATAATTTATAAAAGAGCCTTCTCAAAAAAAAAGCGAAAACTATTTTCAAATTTAGAAAATTATTTATTCTCACCTTACTTTCATACGTTATTCTCAAACTTTTTCATCTTAATTCAAAACTTTGATATCGTGATTGCTGGGTTGTTGTCGCTTTGATCTGATTGGCTGTTATGCTCTCGACTGTGTGAAAGCAGAAAGGGCTTTTATAAAAGACCGCACATTAAACTAATTCACTTCAAAATTATAAAAAAGTTAAATTTAATAAAAAACTAATTTCAAAAAAAAAATCTTTTTCACATCATATTTAAAATTGAAACTGATTCACTCTGAAATTAGAATAATCCTGTATAAGTATTGTTTTCAAAAATAAATAAATAGCTCTTTAAAATATAAATACGTAAACAAGACTCCGAAATTAGTATATCTCTGGCCTGCTATATAATCTATTGATATTGAGCTCCAAATATTTCATTGCGTCTTTTAAAGAGTCTCTTTGTAAGTAGTCGTCTATTTTTTGTAAAAAGCCACTGCCAGAGTCAGTTTCCATTATGTTCAAATCTGCAGAATACGAAGGCCAATGTAGAGGCTCTATATCTTGCTCATGAACTCACTGTTTCACAGCTCTGGAAGTGAGAATTTAAGCGCTGCCGGTTGGGTCCAAATGAGCTTTTTTTATTTTATTTTTAATTTTTTTATTTATTTTTTAGAGAAGTAACCCGAGTGTAACTATGAGTACCTTCTGTTGCCTTCTTTAGGAAAGGGATAGTGTTAGTGAAGACAGGTGTTGAAGGGAGAGATAGAGGAAAGCTTCATTAATTTTGCGACTGTGCTTCTTTGCGTTTTTAATTAGGCCGTGTTGCAGCGCCTCTGGTGTCAATGAGGCGTATTAAAATTTCGAAGATGTGGTTAGTAGCCACTTTATTGGTTATTTTACTTTGCCGATGACTCTGCTACAATACAATACCGAAGAAGGAGGGCGCTCTAATGTTGTTAGGATTAGTATCTGCTGAAGAAGGTGCAATTCAGCAACCAGTGACTATGTCTTCATCACTTCAACTTTCCTACAACAACTGATAACAAATGGGCACTACAGCACATCAGAAAAATGCACGGTGTTGTTATTTAATCACTGTTAGGACCGGGCTCAAACCCAGGACCTTCGGTTTTGTAGTCAACCAGTCTTTTAATATCCAGCCAGTCTTTTAATATCCTTTAGTACGATGCTCCACTTGTTTATTACCCTTTAAAATACAAAGTCGATAGTGCAATAACAATTCCGCCTCTATACTTTGTCCTCGCTGCAAATATTTTGCTCTTCAGTCATGGAATTATAAGTTTAATACATTTGGTCCTTCGAAATGAAAGTTTTTTTTTTCTTCAAAAAATATTCTTTAAAAATGTATCAAATTGTATTCCTTATTGAAGTGATTCGCGGTGTATTTGTGCGTGTATAGATGCATTTGAAAATATGTTCTGTGAAAATATTTTCATATAAAGAAATTTCTTTGAAATAAAATCTGCCAGAATGTCTGTGGTTTATAAAGAGTTGCAATATTAAACTTATGCCATTATTTCTAAGTTAATTTTTGTTTGTTTCTTCTTTTAATTTTGTTTGATGTTATGATGTGGTGGTGATGATGTCTTAATGACAATATAATTGTTCTACGAAACGTTTATCGTTGTAAGTAAATTGCATGTCATCATTTAATTTGCCCTCTGCTGAGAAGCATTTCATTATGTACACGGTTTGCGTGCATGTGTTAAAGCCGAAGATGTCTGATTCTGTTATTTGACCAAAAGGCATATGTATGGCCATCATGTTTTAGTCAATAAAAAAGGAATCTATGTACATACATATTTATTGGCAAAAAAAGTTGCATCAGTTGAAGAAGGTGCGCTATAAAAATCTGTATAGATATTATGGAAGTAATATGAAAATTATCAGTTATATGACAGAAATCAAATAATAAACTAGAAAAAGCATAACGACATTTAGCTTGAACAATGCAAATATATTGTACATATCGCTCATTTGCTAAAGGAAGGTCTTAACTCAGAAATTTATATTTTTGAACTCAATGATGCATAATTAATCCTCACATTTAACAACAATATCTTGAATACTAAACTCTTGAGAGAGAAATAAAATTTTCTTTTAAATTAAGTGTGTAAATTGAAAATTTTATACTAGTTTTCTGGCTAACTTGTCTTTTTTTAGTTATGATGTTGTTTTCGTAAATGAGCGAATAAATAAATAAATAAACAAATAACGAGCCATAACAGCCAAAAAAGCTTGAGCGACATAATTTTTAACTATTTTTTTTAATGAAGCTCGAAAGTTATGTCGCTTAAGCTTTTTTTGTCGGTTATGGCACGATGTGAACATATTTTTATTCTATTATTGTTACTTGCTACAATTAAAATTGTACAAAATATTATGATTACAACACTAGAAGAACTTAATAAGCAACTTGAAGATATATGTAGTTATCATGTCTTTAATAAGCTCATAGCAATATCTGAAGATAGTTCCCCTCTTCCAAAAAAAAAAACCCAACAAAATTAAATCCTTTATTAAATAAATCTATGAAAAATTTTCTCATAATTCAATATTTTTCATATGTCACTACTGGGTTACATCTCCTTCCGCCAGAATTATTGCAAACGCCCTTTCTATAAAACACACACACCTACATACACCTTCACACACACATATATAAATACGAGTACATACCCTGTCGGAGAATGTGTAGTTGGCTACAAAAATAACACTATGATACAAAAAAAAAAAAAAAATATTCAGGGATTCTAATGTACCAATTCGATTTTGTTGGAGTCCATGGATGACGAAAATACCGTTGGTTTTTTTAGGTCACTTCATAAAGTGATTTTATAACGGTAAATGTAGTGAAAAACGGGGTTTCAGTTTTAAACAGGTGTAACTTCTTTGTTTCCTAACGGATTTCTTTTAACTTTCCGTTGGTGTAAAGGACCGAATATTATCTTTCAACCAAGATATATTTTTTGAAAATCGACCCACAAATGGCTAAGTTACAGTCGTTGAAGTGTAGAAAAAACCCATTAAAAAAGTATTATTTTGTAACTCATAAGCAACTTATGGCCTGAGGAAAACAAAAGAATACTTTTTCAATGGGTTTTTTCTACACTTCAACGACTGTAACTTAGCCATTTGTGGGTCGATTTTCAAAAAATATATCTTGGTTGAAAGATAATATTCGGTCCTTTACACCAACGGAAAGTTAAAAGAAATCCGTTAGGAAACAAAGAAGTTACACCTGTTTAAAACTGAAACCCCGTTTTTCACTACATTTACCGTTATAAAATCACTTTATGAAGTGACCTAAAAAAACCAACGGTATTTTCGTCATCCATGGACTCCAACAAAATCGAATTGGTACATTAGAATCCCTGAATATTTTTTTTTTTTTTTGTATCACAGTGTAATTAACTTATGGTTAACTTTTCTTAGACTGACTAAAAGCTAACTGCAAAGTCATCCAGAACATAACCTAAATTAATTCTTAAGTTCACACAAAAAAGTAATATGGATGATTTTGTAATAACAATTAAAATATTTGTAATATCAAATAAAATATTAATTAAATTTTCACCTATAAATAATTTGATAATATTATTAATTAAGTTTTTCCACTCAAGTTACACACAATTAAAAATGTAATTGAATGAATTAAATTAATAATTGAAAACATTAATTGGTGAATACTTTTTTCTTTTCTTTTCTTTTCTTTTCTTTTCTTTTCTTTTCTTTTCTTTTCTTTTCTTTTCTTTTCTTTTCTTTTCTTTTCTTTTCTTTTCTTTTCTTTTCTTTTCTTTTCTTTTCTTTTCTTTTCTTTTCTTTTCTTTTCTTTTCTTTTCTTTTCTTTTCTTTTCTTTTCTCTTTCTTATTCAAATTTATTCTCAGCTACTTTGAAAATCAATTTTAAGTTAGTTGAAAAGTAATGCAGAGTGAGACAATTGACTACCGCCTAGGACATCGCAATGTGAAAATAGTCAGTTGATTACATTGAAAAGTCATGCAAGTGTCAGTCAGTACTAGTTGCGTAATAGTTAGCTTAAAGTTAGTTTAAAGTTAAAGGAATTTCCGACAGGGTATATACATACATATGTATGTATGTGTGTGTACTTCGCGTAGGATTATGCAAGTTACTAAATGTACAATGTGAGAGTTGAGATACGTTGATGGTGCCCTTAATAGATGTCATTAGTTTATTGTCGTATCTGTGCGCCAGTTGTTGTAACGACTTTTTATAGTTCTGCTACAATGTACAGAAGTTGTCGTCTAGGTTCTTGTTTTTCTTTTCTTCCTTGTGCTCTAGTACATGTTGTTGTTGTTGCTGTTGTTGTTGTTGTTCTTGTAGTTTTAATGTTGTTGACACTTATGTTCATAACAGTAAATGTTGTCACATCATATTGACACAATTTCATTACCAAACAAAACTCATACCCCGCCCTTGCTAAGGGATGCCAAGTGAGAACAGATTACTGGGATTCAAAATATTCCATTTTTATATGAAATTCTTTTTCATTCATTTGTAGATTCACAAATTTTTCAGGTTTCGAAAACATTTACATATCGATAGCTTAATATAAGAAAGGCGGAACTCAAATGTTCGATATTTTATAGGAGAAGCAAAAAAAAAAAAAAACTCAATAAAAACTAAAGCATTTACATGCAGCAAAAATTTTGTAAGTGGCCCTAAGTTCTTGATTTTTAACTGTAACGTTGTAAGATCTTCAAGAAGGATGCAATTATACGTTATCTCCCAGCAAACGTTACAAACGCGATTTTGAAAAAATTGTGATATGCCCTTTTTATATTAAGCCATCGATATATATGAAATTAACGTATTTTTAAGTAATATTTACTGCAATCTTTTAAATTAGACGTGCCATAACCATAACCATACAAAACAGCTGTTCGAACCAAACTAATTGGCAACACTGTATGTGATTATAGATGACTCGCCATAACGCCATAGCCATAACTATGTAAACTAATTTGATTTTGGTTTTGGTTATGTCTATGGCAATATGGTATTGCACGTCTAATTTAAGCTTTAACTATAATAACATGAGTGCTCACATAATCATAAACAGCTCTTGTCTTCTTGCTTCTTCTATGTTTTAAGACTCAGTTAGCCGACTGTAATGTAATGTAACTGAAACGGTAGGAAACAGCTGATCTATATTTTTATATGAAAAGTAATGCAAATGGTTATAGAGATGTAATGTAAACTGTAACCTACTTTTCATATAAAAATATCGATCAGCTGCTTCCTACGTTGCAGTTACATTGCATTACCGTCGGGTAACTGAGCCTTTATTCATCTCAAAAGTGCACGGCTTTCCCAAGCTTGCCGTAATCGAATGTATTAATTAAAAAATTTAAAATAAATAATTTTAATAAAAAAATAAATACAAATAAAAATGAAAATAAGTAATAAAAATATAAATCCAAACTTGTCAAACAATCCAGCAAATAAAGAAGTAAAAGCACAAAAAAGCAAATATGTATGTCTAATCAGCAAACATCAATGTTAATGGTTACGTTGTATGGCTATGCTGCCCATAAGGTTGGTCCGAACAGCTGTTTTGTGGATATGACACTCCTGATTTAAGGTTATAGTTATATCTTTATGTAAGAAAGTCATTTCAAAAAAGTCCATTTCCAAATAGTTTTTTTTTCTAAATTTGGATGCTCGAACAAATACTATTAATTTGTATTTTCTAAATTTCAATTTAAACAGGCCTATATTTTAACATCGGAACTCACAAGAAATCATGTGAAAACGATGTGGAAACCAGAACGTACACGAATAAAAAGTTCTTCTAACTATTATTAAAATTCAGATGTGCGTGGAGATAAATTTTAAAATTTATAATCCTAGACACAAACCGTCTTGTTTAACAGAGCTCTGTTAACAAAAAACAGGCCTCTGTTAAATAATAATAATTAGTTTTTTCCCCATAAAATGGACTTGATATCCAATTTTTGAAGCAAAATGAACCAGAAAATTTGAACCGAGAGCCTTCTCTTTGACCAAAATAATTTTTCTAATATAAATTTTTTTTTAATTGTGTTGTAATTATTACAAAAACAGGCTGTTATGACTTTCGGCTATTGGACATTGATCTAGAGGCGTCCAGAAGTTTCCTCCAATATTCTTTTTTCCCCATCTACCATTTTTGAAAAAAAATACTTGAGAACATATTATGACTGTGGGTTAAGATATGGATTTTTCGTGTTGTTAGATGTATTAAATGTTATATCTATATTAAGGAGGCATATAAAAGGATCTCAGTTAAAATTTTCTGGTTAATTTTGCTTAAAAAATTGGATATCAAGTCCATTTTGTGGGAAAAAACTAACTATTAATATTTAACAGAGGACTGTTAACAGAGCTCTGTTAAACAAGATGGTTTGTGTCTAGGGTTATAAATCTTAAAATCTATCTTCACGCACATACAATTCAGTTATTCGAGTTCCCGCACATATGTGTCTTTTTAAATAATTTTGGCATCCCTGACTCTGACTCTCGGCCTTAATACACGGCGCATTTGGTTGAAGAAGTAAAAGTTACTTTAAGCATTATTATATTTTTTTTTTATTTGCTTTTTCAATTCCTTTTGCTGTTGAAAGTTGAGTGATAAATGAGTGCAGGTTTAACAACAAAATCATAAATGGGAAGTAGTTTTTGCAACAAAAAAAAAAAAATATAGAAAAATGTAAGAAGGGATTTATTTCTATTAGAAGCACAACTGACGTGTGTATATTTGTATGCTTGTAGGCCACTTTGGCAGAGGGGAAATACAGTTTGACACTTTATATGATCAATCATTAAGTAACGCATGTTACAAAGAGATTTTTATATCATTTGGAAGCAAAGAAAAAGAAACAAAAAATGGACACGTCAGGATTTGATTCAATTTGATGTTTGCATGTGTTTTCTTTTAAATTATTTTTTGCAACTATATACATGAAAATGTAGGCATAATAATGATCAGGCTTATTGAAATAAATATTCGCTTAAACTATTTTCATATGTTATTGTAGTTGTCATATGAAAAAGTGAAATTGTATTTAACTAATGCATACAAATTATGCCATCGTAATAGTTATACAAATATACATACATATTGTTACCTTAATATGGAAAGGGCCTAACGCATTATTTTTTATGGAATCGAGATTTTAAAATTTTTCCATACTTTACATGTTTTCCTATCGAAATATGTAATAAACGATTTAAAATAAATCAGGATTTAGGGCCTTTCTGTATTAAGGTAACGATATGTTTTTTTTAGCCTTGTAGTAGAATTTTGTAACATTTATACGTATATATAGCTCAATTTTATCTTAATTCGACTTATGCTGTTACCGCTTTTGAGCACAAAATTATTTAAACATTTTATTAATTGAAAAAAAGCCAAAACCCGAGAAAATAAATTTCACAGTGTCAATTAAATTATTTGATTAAAAAAATTTTTAATCAAAAGTTATGTTGATCCAAATTCATTTTTAATTAAACTTTTATTCAATCAACTATTTTGAACAACGGGGTAATTGACTCAATTAAATATTTAATTGATTATTTTTTTACTTTCCAATTAAAAGTGTTAATTGAAAAAATTTTTTCTGATTCCAGATTTGCTTGTATATGTGTGGTTATTTATGTGCATTTGATTCTGCAAGTAATGGTAAATCCGTTTCGATCTCTTTAGATATGTATTTGCATTTTTTTACCTTTATTTTAAGTTGCACCACTGCACACACGGCCAGATTTGAAACTAAAGTAATTTACCATTTTTATTTTTACGAAGTTGTAATTTTTTGTTAAGCCAATCAAAAGAATTAATCAATAAAATCAACATTTATAGATGGTATTCACCCGTATTGCTTATGTCGAGTCGAATATTCGGCTACGAGAATTTCATACTAGATTAAAGGAAACGAGTAAGAGTTTTCTTTAATCCATCACAAAACTCGAATATTCGACTCAACATACGCAATACGGGTGATTGATTAGTAGTTCCTTCGATTGGTATAAAAAATATCAACATTTCGAAAAAAAAAATTCGTGAATTTCATGATTTTTTTTTTTTCAAATCTGGCCCAGTGTGCAGCAGTATGTACACCACGTGCAGGAATCGTTTTGCTGTAGATCCTTTTTTATTTTTCTTTAAAATCTTTTTCATCCAATTCCACAGAAATAATGCTACTTCTATTGTTATGTATTTAAGTTTATTGTTGTTTCTTTTGCATTTTTGTTAACGTTTGCATTTCCAAGTATTTAAAAGAACAGCAAATGCAAAATTGTAATTGGTTTATATAATTGTTAACAAGATATTTTTTACAAATTGTATATTGTTTTGTCATTGTTTTTTTTTTGCATATACAAAACTTTTCCACAAGATCGTTTGTATAAATGTTTGCCTGAAAAATGTTCCCTTCACTATTTTAGAATAGTATTTCATGTTGCTTGATTGATTGGTTTAGAAATACAAAAGTATATTTTTGCTTAAGCTGCTTAAAAGCGTTTTAAAGAAAGCAGAAGTAATATTGCACATTCTAGTAAGACTTTGAAGAAAAAAAAGTAATTGTTTGACCTGAAATTACTCAGCCAAAAAAAAAAACATAAAAATACGAGTAACTAGGAATTTTTATAGATATACTTTGATGCTGTTGAGCTCTAAAATATCATACTGGAGGCAAATTACGGCACTCCTTATCGAACGAAATTGCGAGATAATACAATAGAGTTTATATGGGAATATTTTTTAAATTTCAAATCGTATCGAATGCCATAGTTTGCCCCATAGTGTGTATTGTAATATTTGTTATAATGTGTCATAAAGTCATAGGCGCGTAGTCATAGTCAAAACAAAGTACACTTTAAGAAGTTAAAACCAGTATTACCATACAAAATACTGGTTTTAATTTCTTAAAGTGTACTTTGTTTTGACTATGACTACGCGCCATATTGTTTTAAATTATTTTAGCATAATTGTTGTTGCTATTGTTTTTCTTTTGGGCAAACATTTTTATCTTCTAAAAAAACAATATGGTTTATTTTTAAATTTATAATCAGAATATTTGAATAAGAACACTACTAGTACTCATCTCTACTCCAAATAATAATAAGCTGCGTGCAAGGAAAAACTCAATAACGTCACAGAAAATCCTTAAAATAAACAAAATATTCAATAACAATCTTTGCTGTGAATACAAATCAATAAGTTGCTGGCTTTTTTCTTTATTTTACAGATTTTCTCTTAATGCTAAAACTAATAAGGCTTATTGGCACCCTTAAATACTTATTTTTTTATTTTTTCATCTATTACTGCACACATGACTTCAATTGCCAAGAAGAAAATGTTTATAAATATTAAGAATATGCTAATTTATCCGTCTACCATATTTTTGAAATTATTTAAATATTTTCTGTCCATAAAGAGAATAATTTTTAATTTTCCAATTAAATTCAAAATATAATATTCAACTCGAAAGGGGAAAAATAAGTTAAAATATAAATTAATGGACTATTCAGCGATATCGCAAGTGTGTATACGTTCGTTGTATAATTGAAATTCTTTTCAATATAAATTATATTTGTGGCAAAAAGGGAAAACTGCTTAAGTCGAGATAAGCTGATTTTGAATTAATGATACCTTCGTAATCTACATATTCTAAAGTTTTCTTAAAAAAAAAATAAAGTTTAACAGAGAATTTCCAAGTTTCACTGCAAAATAAATAAATTTCTGAAAATCGATTTGAAAGCTAAAAGCGCTCTCCTGCAAAACATTAAGATATGACTTAAGCACTTTTTCCTTATTGCCACAGATATAATGAACGTTTTTTGGTCTTCGTTGCACAGTCCTTTTTGGCTTATTGTTTGTTTTTAAGTTTAATGTTTTTTTTTTATAGAGAAAAATACCCTTTAAACCATTTATTTTGTATCAATATCGAAATATAATATTGTGTGGATTATTTTTTTTTTATATAGATTGTAAAATTTTGATCACCGCGCGATCATTGTTTCCATCATTGCTAACTATTCATTAGAGAGTAATGCAGCAAGTAAGTACCGCTCATTACTATGAGTATATAACCCGCTAAAAAGCTACTAGGTATTACTAAATTGCTAAAACATTTTTTTAGTTTTTTCTCACCTACTTCACTTCAAGAGTATACACAAAGTTTGTATTCAGCAGTATTGCTGAAAACCTGGGTTAAAAAAAGCCCAGCCCAGTGGGTTTTTGTAGGGCTTTTTTGCGTTTTGTTGGGTTTTTTGTGGGTTTTGTTGGGTTTTATTGGTCTTAAACTAATTATACCTAGTCTGTAAACTTTTAAATTTTTTTCATTGAATCGTAGTCTTGAAGTTTGCGCATTTAGTCAAAAATAATCGGGCCTGTTCTGCAAACCGAATCCGAGTAAACTTTTCATTTTCAAAAAATTAGTATTGGTTGTGCAGACGTGCTTAAAATCATACACGATAATTTTCTTTCGGATAAGATATTTGAGAATATATATAATAAAAATATTTAAAAAAAATCTGAAAAAGATATTTCTATTGTCGGAGTTAGTTTTCTCAAATCGTGCGATTTCAAATCGATCGGTTTGCAGAACAGGGCCGAATATAAAATATTTAACGATGTATTGAATGAGAAAAAAAAATCAACGAGAATAAAGCGAAAGAAATGAAAAAAAAATATTTGAGGGGCGGCATGGAATTATAACATATGGATGTTCAGCACACATTCTTAAAATTTTATACAAAGATATAGTTCCGGTTGAAATTACAAAACAAGTAGTCGGCGTGCAAAAATATATTAGGAATCATCACCAACCACATGGATGGTAGAAAGAAAAAAACTGCCAAGTAAAGTAAGATGAAACTTTTTCGATTATTCCCAGAGGGAAAGCTGAGAAGACCTTCTTACTTCAGTCATTATAAAGGATCTGCTTAAGATATTTTTTATATAACTGATAAATAATGCCATATAGAAGGCCTCGAGTCTTTTGCACAAAAGACAACATAAACATTGCCATTCCCTTCTATGAGAAGAGTAACGTTTTTTGCAAAAGCAAAATTCATTAATATGAAGGCTTATCAGAATCGCTGGCGAAAAACTCGAGAGCGGAAGACCTACAGCGCCTGTAAAAAAGATATGAGTATGGAATGGAGCGAGTAGGCCTTGTACATCTAAAATAAGCAGTACAGAGGCCTTCTAGAAGGCATCATTATTCCTTTTTTCCCCCGCTGGGTGCTCAACATCATTTGTTTGCAACTTCCTTGTTTGTGGTCAAATAAAATCGGAACATTTTAATGAATTATAGTGGAGCTAAAGAAGCTCCAGCTCTAGCTGCCTTACAAAGTGAGTTTGTTACTATTGCAAAGGCTGTGGAAATTTGGTATAACAGTATTTTACACAAACGCGATTTGGTTGAAAATCACCTCAGTGCATTATTTAGCGAATACGATGCATCCGTAATATATGGGCAAATTAAAATGTATGGAAAAATTAAAAATAAAACCCAACTGGATGTGATTTTTAAATAAAATACCCAATAAAACTCAGTGGATTTTTTTGTTTGGGTTACCAAGTGGGTATCCAACCCTGACATTCAATAAATTAGTTTTCAATTACAAATTTAATTTATTCAATAAAATTTTTATTTGATCCTTAGAAATTTGATCGATATTAACAGAAAAAAGTAAAAGTATTTTTCAATTAATTATTTAATTGATTCAATTAAATTTTTAATTGTATTAATTAATTTTAGTATAAAAACTTAATTAGTTCTAATTTACACTCAGCAAGTCTTATTGCTACGCTGATTAGTTCTTTAGGAGAGAGGGACGAGGGGAAAAGAAACGTTTATATTCCTCTGGTCTCTCTCTCCCACTAACTAATCAGCTTAGCAATAACACTTGCTTAGTGTAAATTATGACTTAATATTATCAAATTGCTTATAGCTGAAAATTCAATTAATTTTTAAATTGATATTACAAATGTTTTAATTGATATTACAAAATTATTCGTATTACTTTTTTGTGGGAATAACTTGCAGAGAAAAAAGCAATATGAAAATATTTGTAATATCAATGAAAATTGTTTAATATTAATTAAAAAATTAATTAAATATTCAGCAGCAAATAATTTAATAATATTAAGTAAGTTTTTAAACTCCAATTAATGGAAGCAATTAAAAAATGAATCTAAATTAATTAAATTCCCAATTTAAAATATTAATTGGTGAACAATTTTTTCTCTGTGTATTTACTACTGCCAATTTGAAATTTGCTAAGAGAACATTTAAATTCAATACACTTACTTCTTAAATGCGAATTTCAACGTTTACAGCAAATGTTTTACATCTCTGTCGAATATTTCACCTTCATGGTCCTTTTCATCGTTATTGCTTTATTGCTTTACTTTCCTCATCAACAATGTCTTAATCAATGTTAATTATTACACATCAATTGTCAATGTAATATCCTGTAAAAAGGAAATAAAACAAAACCACACAATTATATTTACTAGATCGATAACGGAAGGAACGGCAACAACTACCGTTATACAATAACAATAACGATATTTAAGAATAATAATAATGAAAAAGAAGGAAAAAATAAATAAAAAAATAAAATAAAAAGATTTATGAAATTTAACAATGCTATCGATACAACAATTTGAAAAGATGACGTTTCAGGATATATTGAAGTAATGAATGAATGAAAGTGTGTGTGTGTGTGTGTGTGTGTGTAAATGAAACTTTCGAAAAATAAAGAAAAATGTTGTAGTAGTAAAAGTGAAGTTGTTAATGTAATTTTCGTTTCACCCAAATGAAATGAAAATAAGGCAAACGAGCAATCAACACGCATTCAAACCAAATGTACATATTTCAATATTATTTTTACTTCCACTTTATTTTCCCTTGATTTTTCAATTCAATTAATCAAACGTTACACACATAAATGAAATAAGTATTAAATAAAAAGGAATAAAATAAAAATTGAAGAGCATAAAATTTAAGAAAAATTGTTGCGAATGTTCCAACAAGGCGCTCTAAAGTGCACACACACACACACACATACACATACACACATACACACACACACACACACACACACACACACGCACACACACGCACACACACACACACAAGTAAACTTTTAAATGAAATATCCCAGCTAGCGTTTTGTATCATAATCGAATCTTTTCCGAATCAGCTTTACGGGAAAAATAATCATATATGAGCTAATTTTTCGATCATAAAGGATACTCCCGCTGTGAGAAAATGGTACCCTACAGATGAATCATACCAAAGAATCATTTATGATACGATTTGCTGATTCATTTTTGAGCAATTTTCTGGTAGTATTAAATCCTTAAATCACCTTCTTGGCGGTTTCTTTGCATTTTGTTCCTCTATTTTCAAGAAATCATTATTTGATCATATAGATGAATCATAAATGAATCCGTTTTCAGTTATGATTCATCTATATGATCAAGTTTTGATTTATTGAAAATAGAGGAACAAAATGCAAAGAAACAGCAAAAAGGTGATTTAATGATTTGATACTACCAGAAAATTGCTCAAAAATGAATCAGCAAATCGTATCATAAATGATTCTTTGGTATGATTCATCTGTAGGGTACCATTTTCTCACAACGGGAGTATCATTTATGATCGAAAAATGAGCTCATATGCTGTTATTTTTCCCGTCAAGCTGATGATTCGGAACAGATTCGATTATGATACAAAATGCTAGCTGGGATAAAATGAAGTTTGTAGTCCTACCAGTGCCATAGGAGGCGTTTGTGTGAATTAAAAGAAGTTTATAAAAAATAAAGAAAATAGCACATAAGTAGAATAAGCTACATCTTGTAGCTCTTGTAAATCTTGTATACACTGCAAGGAAAACTTTCATTTAATCAATGAATTTTGTCATTAATAACAAGTTAACGTAAGAATTTATTGTATTAATGATGAATTTCATGCGTACAATGAAAACTTTAAATAAGCTAATGAACAATTTCATTCGTACAATGAAGAATTATTAATGATTCTACTTCATTTGATGAATAATGTTTTTTCTCTTAGTGTACAATACTACAAACTGTAGCAGATGTTGTAACTGCATTTATTTGCAAGGGTGAAACAACTGACATAAACTGTGGTTGGTGTCATGATAACGTTAGTGGCTTGGTGTGCACGGACATTAACCCGAGCACCCGCGTGGGCTGTCTCACTTTATTTTTATATATTTTTTTGCCTGGAAGTTTACTCTTAGCTATTTGTTAATCTAACGTCTTGCAAGTGTTGCAACAAGACGTACATAAAAGAATCTATAAAATAAAAATTTAGTGTAATTGAAAACGTGCTTTAAATAACAACATAAATACAACTCAATTAAATTAAATAAAAACTTTGATCATTTTGAAGATTTACCTAAAACCAACTTTAATTTCTTCAACAGCTTCTTAAATAGTTTTCAAGTAAAGAAACTAACGGAAAAAAAATTAGCCAAACATCACAAAATAAAAATAAACTTTAATATTTGCCATTTTCAAGCTGCTGCTGCTAATTGAAGAGTCAATAAACTTTTAAGTTGCTTTTTTTCTCTTTCAATTTTATTTTGAGATTTTAATTAAAGTTCTTGGTATTTTATAGTAATTGAAGGGTTAAGTTAAAAGTTTTTGTTGAAACGTGAACTTGAAGATGAACGTTTTTTTTTTGAAAATAAAGGAAAAAAGAAAAAGCTATTTATTCCTTAATACGATTTTTGGAATAGTACAGAGGAGAGAGAGTGATATGAAAAGTTTTCTAATATCAATTAAATATGCACAAATAAACAAATTAATATTATCAATTAAGTCCTTGCACTCGAATTAATTGAATCAATTAAAAGTTTAATTGAATCAATGAACTTCTTGTAGGAAAATATTAATTGATGGATAATTTTTTTCTGTGTAACGCCTCTGGCAAAAAGACCGGCACTGCGACATATGATATATCTATTGTACCATAACGCCTATCAATACTTTTTATTTTTAAATTAAAGAAAAGTGTATAACTACAGCTAAATATTTTTTATGCAATGCTGGCAATTTTGAATACTTCAAGGTGTTTTTTTTATAGAGGTATAAATCTTTAAGCTGGCAACACTTTTTTAACTGGCAGCCATTTTGTCAGCTGTCAAGTGATTTATGTTTAGTTTGCTTTGGCATTTCAACATAAATAGACTGACGCCTGACTGACAAATTTATTTTGAAAATCATGGTTCTGTTCGAAATACGTATCACACTCACTACGTCCATACTACGGTAAACATAATCGCCCATCAGTGCATTTAATTCGTTTAACTATGAACGTTTTTGAACCACGTTTACTCTAAATGACAACACGCATCCACAGAGACGCCGTACAGTTTGTTGCGTAGGGTAAGGCCAGAATCAGACTATCTGCCACTATAGAGCCATGATTACTGACTTCTTCGTTCACCAATTGAACAAGGATAATGTGCAGGAGCTGTGATTTCAACAAGACAGCGCAACATGTCACACAGCTCGTGCGACAATTGACTTACTGAAGGAAACGATTGGTAACCGTATAGCTTCATGTTTCGCTCCCGTGAATAGGCCTCCAAGATCGTACGATTGAACGCCGCTACACACAGAAAAATAAAAATACCAATGTAAAATCACCATGCAAAAAGTAACAATAATATGTTGTTGTTTAAGTGTGTTGGTGTTTATTTGCTTTGTTCATAGCTGTAATACACGCTTGTCCTTAGTTGTGTGAGTTGTTTTTGTATTGTTGTTGTATTTTTTAATGTTTGTAAGCAACCGACAAACTGCTGCTAGCTGTCGGAGGATTGCAGGTTTGAATCCTGGAGTCAAGTCAAAGTATTACGTATTTTCTTTTTGACTAAAACTTTTCAAGTCAAAGCATTTTGTATTTTTTTAACTAAAACTTTTCAAATAAATTGTATGTTAATAATAATAAATAATGTTGAAGTAAAATTTTATTCATGATGGTACATATTTAGTGTGTATCTAAAGAAGATTGAAAGTTGTTGTGTTTGCAGGCGTAAGTACGTTGACTATTACACGATGAGTTCCGAGTTCAAATCTTGGCCGGGGAAGCCAATTTTGTATACAAACAAAAATGTTTCTGATGTCTATGTCAACCACACATAAGTTAAAAAATGAATAAAATACAATTACTACATTAAATTAAATTCATGTTGTTCCAACTTGAAATGACTTTGATTCAACATGATTCTTCATTTTGATTTCAACACTACGTAGATGTTAAATCAACGTGAAATAAAGTTACATACACCGAAAGAATTTTGCTTCATAAGTCTAATGAAACAATCATTAAAATTTTTTCACAAATCTAATGATAATTTCACAAATCATGAAAATTTCATGAATATTGCGAAAGAATTTCATTGGAATTGCTTCGTTGGTATTCTGGTTTCGTAAGAATATTTTATTGTATTTATGACAACAATATTTTCTAATTAATAAGAAACCCCTTTATATTTAAGTTAATTCATTCTTTTCATGAAATTATTTTATTGTTTCGATGAAGCTATAGCACTCCATTAATTACACTGTTAAATAAATTTTATGAAGTTTTCAATAAAATAATTTTGACGAAACTGGTTTCATTAATCCAACGAATTAATGATTTTTTCATTAGATTAATGTCGAAATTCATAGAATTTATGCCGAAAATTCTTTCAGTGTATTTCAAAAGAAAAAATTTTCTTTGAAAATGACGCAGATTTTAAGTTGAAATTTTTCTGTGTGTAGCTTATTTTCTGTGAGAATATGTGAAGTTGCTAGTCTACGCCGATAAGCCCAAGCCGATTGACCACTTGGATGACAAGATTCGCCTCGTTCTTGCCAATATACGGCGACAAATGTTGGAAAAAGTCATCGAAAATTGGACCTCCAGATTAGATTACGCTCTACCAAGCTGTGACGGTCATATGCCAGAAGTCATATTTAAAATATAATGTCAGAAGACATTAAAAGTAAATTTCATGTCAATTAAAAAAAATTCATCTCTCTTTTATTTCATTTCAAAGTTCTATACCTCTATAAAAAAATCACCCTTTATTAACGTCTAAAATTATTAAATACTAAACTGAAAATAATGTGTTCCAAATTAATACCTTTAATCGAAAAAATTTAGTCAAACAAAAATTTAATTGAGTCCATTAAACTTTTGTTTAAAAATGTCATTAACAAAAAAGTTTAATTGACACAATTCAAGTTTTTATTGATTTTTTTTTTCAATTTAATTACCAAATTAATATTTTCAATTGAGAGTTTATTAATTCAATCAAATAAATTTTAAATGGTACACAGAGAAAAAACTGCCTCATAAAATCAAGAAGATTTTCTCTATGAACCGTTTTTAGGCTAAGGGGTATCCCAGCAGAAAGAAGCGAAGATTTTTTTTTTTTGGTAAATCGTATTAATTTTATCAAGAAGAAAACCATATAAAATCAAAGAGAAATCTTATTATTCACAATTCTTTTTACTCGAATTTCCGTTATTGTTGGCACCAAAAACACAATCCATAGAGAAAAACTTCTTGATTCTATTAGGTTTTCTTATAAATTGTAAACTATAGGGATTTCTGCTTGATTTTATTAGGTTCCCTTCTTGATTTTTTTAAAAAGGGTTTCTTCTTGATTTTATTAGGTTGCCTTATTGATTTTGTGCTTGTCTATCAGGTAGAAGTTTGCTGGTTCAATACTTGGTGAGTAAGTTAGTTAAGAATATAACCTAATGTGGTTGTACATAGGTATGTATGTATGTATAAATAAATAACATCTACAACATACTACATACATACATACATATGTATATGGTATAGAATTTAAATGAAAATACATAAGTACAGAGAATAAAGACGCAATTTTTTTTTTATTTTTTATTGAAAAAATCAATAAGGTAACCTCATAAAAACTACAAGATTTCTTCTTGATTTTTTCAAAAAGGTTTTCTCTATGAAATTAATAAGATTTGCTTATTGAAAAAAAACCATTGAGATTTCTTATTAATTTTGTTCTATTTTATGAGGTATTTAGTAGGCACTGTTTTCTCTGTGTAAAAAATAAATAAATTAATTTTAATCTATATTACAAAATTTTATTTCATATAAAACATTTTTTCAGATACATTTTTTCCTGTACAGTATTCATTCTACCACTTTTTCTAATTCAATTTTCTTAGCGTTTCATATTTAACGGGTTGAATTCCGACAAAAACGTGTTTCTCTTTATAAATAACAGGGTATAATTTAACAAGGACTCATCATCCCCTTACAACACACAAACTCAACCTTAAACCTAATAAAAAAAAAATATGAAATATTTTAACAGCTTCATAAAAAGAAAGAATTATAAATAAAAAAGTTATTATTAATAAAGACGTTAAATAAATATTAAGGCCATCCATCCTTTTTCCTAAATATACATACATGCAACTGAGGGTTGGTTGATTTACGCACACATGCATGCATACGAACTCGTATGTGCGTATTATTTGAATTTCCTTTCAATTCAATTATCACATCACACTAATTACAAACATGCAAAGGAATTGGAAAAGGAAAAGGCAACAAAAAAAAAGTTTCAAATAAATAATTTTCGAAAACCTTTTGGGCGTCAGTCGTGCGTACCAGGCAAAAATGCGTGATATAAAAACTTTATTTCCACTTCAGTTTGAAGCAAAAAGTCATGTTTATTTAATTTTTGTGGCCCCAAACTTAATGAACAAATATTAGTTATTTTCTAAGAAAAATAAAGACTCGTTCAAATAATATTAAAAAGGTTATAATCAAACTGTTGAAAGCTGCCACACAATACAAGGGAAGAAGTATAAAAGATACGAAAATAAAGGAATAGAATTTTCTTAATTTAAGCTCTTTAACTTTTATTTGAAAGGTGCGTCCTGTTTTAATGCCATTGTCACATGGAATATCAAAGGAGAAGGTGGAAAAGTTTGACGAATTTCTTTCCCTTCCTCTTTATATTGCAATTTGATCTGTTGGCATTAATCTAGGACTTAAGTAGATGTGATTAAAATTGTTGGATAGTTTTAAGGCACATCCATAGATACAGACATATGTTTATATACAAATGTGTATAAATTTTATATAATTTTACACGTGTATGTTTAACTGGTCACGCATTCCCTTAATGACAACTAACATATTCTGAACGCGTTTACTTACGTGTTTAAGCTTAAACGGACAAGTTCTCTTATTTAATATTAACTACATTTTCTTAACTGCCGCCATCATCATCCTCCGCAGCTTGTTTTTGCAAAGATAGCACTGCACTAGAAAATAAAACGTTCTCCACAATAACACATGTTCTAACCAGCGATTTTGGCAGAGAAGACAAAAAAAATTACAGGTCACTTGTGGAACTTCCCGCTAAGCAAAATTCCAAATATATCAGAAATTTATTTAAGTTCGCGCATCATTTCACTTGAGATAGGTTTTACAACCTATAGATTCGATTTGGAGTTATTAAAAAAAAATATAAATTTTTCGACATTTTTCGATATCAAAGACTCTTAAACCGTTGTTGACCTATTTAGAGACAATTGACACATGTAAGCAAGATTGCATATTAATTCAACATGGTTTCCAGTAATCTTCAAAGAAAATATTTACTTGGATTTAACATCAATCAAGTTGAATCAAAGTACGAGGGCGGTTCGGAAGCTTCTTAGCCTAGCACAAAAAGCGTGGTATAAACAGAAAAAAGTTAAGTGTTTTGTAAACTTCCATCTCTGCTATGAACACATGTTAAATTTTGTTTCGATCTGGCAACTCCTTCATATAGAAACAGGTGTTCACAAAAGACGCATCTGCGATTTTTTAACAATGGAAAAATTAGAAATGCGTGGTGTCATTAAATATTTACATAAAAAAGGTTTATCGGGACAAGAAATTCATAATGATATGGTGAATGTGTTAGGTGAAAGTGCTCCTTTATATGCAACAGTAAAAAATTGGGTTGCTGAATTTAAACGTGGTCGTACAAGCATTGAAGATGAACCACGTAGTGGACGTCCAAAAACAGCAACAACAACAGAAATTGTACCCAAAGTGCATGATATGGTATTAAATGATCGACGAATAAAAGTGCGTGAAATAGCTAATATCATGGGCATATCAAATGATCGAGTCCATTTAATTTTGCATGAAGAACTACAGATGAAAAAGCTTTCTGCAAGATGGGTGCCGCATTTGTTAACAGTCGACCAAAAACGCATAAGAATGAAAATTTCTCAAGCTTGTTTGGATCGTTTTAAGCGAAATAAAATGGATTTTAAGCGTCGTTTCATAACTGTTGATGAGACATGGATCCACCACAATACTCCAGAGACAAAAGAACAATCCAAACAATGGACTGAAGCTGGAGGAAGTGCCCCAAAGAAGGCAAAAACAATGCAATCGGCTGGTAAGCTTATGGCAATGGTTTTTTTTGGACTTCAAAGGTATTTTATTGATTGACTATCTGCAAAAGGGTAAAACAATAAATTCAGAGTACTATTGCAACCTTTTGGATCAATTAAATGTACAAATTTGAGAAAAACGTCCTGGCTTACAACACAAAAAAATAATTTTTCATCAAGACAACGCACCAGCACACAATAGTGTTTTAACAATGGCTAAAATCAACGAATTAAAGTACGAGTTGCTTGACCACCCACCTTATTCTCCTGATTTGGCTCCCAGTGACTTTCACCTGTTCCCAAATCTAAAAAAATTCCTTGCTGGCAAGCGTTTTACCTCAAATGAAGATGAAATTACAGTTGTAAACCACTATTTTGAAGACCTTGAGGAAAACTATTTTAATCAAGGGATAGAATTGCTAGAAAAGCGTTGGACTAAGTGTATTGAAGTTTCAGGAGATTATATTGAAAAATAAAAATATTTTTGAAAAACTAACTATTCTCTTTCATTGATAGGCTAAGAAGTTTCCGAACCGCCCTCGTAATTTCCAGTTGGAACAATGTAAATTCGATACTGAAATAAATCGAACGAAGAACCATGCTGAATCAACGTTATTTGAAGTAGAAACAACATGAATATCTATGCAAGAGCATCTTAGAATATAATTTGCAAGCTTCCGTGGACAGGTTAGACCTTGAATTTAATTAGATCCTCAAAAATAGATAACCATCCGAAGCACGCTGCACTTTTGGTGAAATATTGGTGGGTTTATTATGCTCCACGACAACCTTATAGCTCTCCCTGAACCTCAGACATTAATCCCATAGAGCATGCTATGCATGTAAGGAAGGTTGGGCGAGAAAGGAAGAAATTACTGGCAAAGAAACCCTAAAAAATGTTCAAAAGCTTATGGCCAGAAATAATACTTACTGAAACTCAAAATTTGATGCTGTCAATGCCAAATTGTTCACAAACTGTCGTAGAGAGTCCCGCCCGATGGGTTAAAAAAGCACTAAAATATTATTTATTTTTATTTTTCTCACGAAATTCCATTTCATTTTAAATGTACATATCTGACCACCCAATTTTATTGTATTTTTAAAAAATTACCGTTTTGTTTGGACTTAGTTAAGGTTTTTTTTTCAATATTTCTTACTTATCAATGAAGGTAAATAAAACTGCAATGTAAAAATTTTTATTTATTTAAACTTTAGTCTGTTTTACAGATTCCCTATAAACTTCGTAAGAACGATTGCAATGAAATTTGAAGCACTTTGTCTGTGCAATCCGGGTGTGTTTAAGAGTATTACCTTCGAAACGTCCAAACCGATTTTAATGAAATTTAGAACACAAATAGGTCTGCATCTAAAAAGTCATCTAAAAGGTTATCTAATTTTTTAAAACTATCACCAGTAGGGCAATAGGGGGAAATCTCTGCCCCTCTGAAACGTTCCAAGCGATTTTAATGAAATTTAGAACAAAGATAGATCTTCGTCCAAAAAGTCACATAGGCTATGTACATTTTTAAAACTAGGATCGGGAGGGCGATAGGGAGGAAATTGTTGCCCCTACTAAACTTCCAAACCGATTTTAATGAAATATATAACAAAGATAGATCTGCGTTTAAAAAGTCACATTTTTAAAACTTGGACCAGGAGGGTGATAGAGGGAAAATTCTTCCCCCCCCAAAACGTTCGGACCGATTTTAATGAAATTTAGAACAAAACTAGATAGATCTGCGTCTAAAAGGACACATAGGCTATGTAAATTTTTAAAACGTTCAAACCGATTTCAACTAAATTTAGAACATCTAAAAAGTCACATAGGCTCGGCACATTTTCAAAACCAGGACCAGGAGGGCGATAGGGGGAAATTTCCGCCTCTCCGAAACGTTCAAACCAATTTTAATAAAATTTAGAATGTAGATAGATTTGGTTCTAAGAACTTACATAGGCTCTAAACATTTTCAAAACTAGAACAAGAAGGGCGATACGGAGGAAATTTTTGTCCTTTCGAAATGTTTAAACCGATTTTAATAAAATTTAAAATATAGATAGATCTGCGTCTAAAGAGTCACAGAGGCTATCCAAATTTTTAAAACTAGGAAATTCGGGAGAAATTTCTGACAAAATTGTTACTAGTGTTTAACTTTTTTTTTAATAGCAATACATTTAAAAATTTCTGCAAATTAAACCGACTTCAATGCAAAGATGTGACATAAGATAAGATCTTTTTAAATGCAATATTTTGTATTTTTCAGAGGCAGAGCTCAGGGTGTGTGTTAAGTTTTGTAAAAATAATAAAGTAAAATATTAAATATTAATGGGCCTGCCTGACTCGCTCTGCCGATTTTTTTTAAATGGAAGATTGTGTCTATTTTAGAGCTGTGGTAATATTTGTAAAAATCGGTTAAATAGAACACGTGATATATAATAATACATTTTAATGGGCATAACCCCGCCCCTTTTTTCAACTTTAAAATTATGTAATTACAAGAACCAAAGGTGTTTGCTAGGTTTCGCAGCAATCAAATAAAGTCAAATATAAAGAATTGTGGGCGTGTCTTAACCCACCTGTTTTAAAATGGGACCAATTGGAAGCTATAGCCTCTCAGACAAAACAATAATTTTTACAATCGGGTCTAAAATGTACCGAATTATGAAGTAATGCAGGGCAATTATGTAAAAAATTCCGCAGGAAAAATCTCCCAGGGAACAATTCCAACTAATAGCAAATGATAGGGAAAACAAAAAATTCTAATTGGAAAAGGGAAAAATTTCCTGCGGAATTTATGTAAATTGTCCTAATAATGTAAAAAAAATACAGACGAATTGATAACCGCCTCCTTTTTTGAAGTCGGTTAGTAAATGCTTGCATGTATGTATGTGTGTTAAAAACGTCTTTATCCATTATTTCATCTAAATTATGGTCCTTTTTTGTAGGCTCAACTAGGCCTATGATCTCTTATTTGACAACAACAAAATTTTTTATTATAAAACTAAAAGTGATTTTTTGTTTGTTTATTTCCCTTTATAGAAAAAGATTTTCAAAGACATTTTGTATGTATTTGTCCAAATAAATACTTGTAGCTTTCGTATGGTTGGGGTGTGGGTGGGGGACTACTTTGTAAGAGATTGAACTTGTCAAATAATGTGACATGAATACGTTACCCTTTTTAACCTCACATATGAAAATGGCTTAAATGTAAATAATTGACGGTGGTTGCTCCACAAAGTTTACTTTGTTCTATGTATTTTGTTTTGTTGTGCACATATGAACATAGACAGATAAATAGTTGTGGTCCAAAATAAAAATTAAGAAAAAAAAAACATTTAAACTCACACACACACACTCAAATGGGCCGGCCGTCAGTCTCATACTAAATAGTGTATTGACTGACACTGTTCAAACATGTGCCTACTTTTATGATGATGGTACTCGTAGATCACGTCCATCTTTTGGATTCGCCCGCATTAGTTTGGCTGATGAATATGACATCGTTTGTTATAAAAACCAATATAAATATTTGCCCATATTAGCCATGCTGAACACGTTTGTGTTTGTTCAACAAAACGAAATGATTTTCATTTTTCCATTTGTGCTTGAATGTATAGGAGTGTGTGTGTGTGCGTGTGTGTGTGTGTTAAATCATGATCTCCCACCACCTCCCTGTTCTGTTACTTTTTTTTTTCGCCGTGCAAAGTGGGTTGGGTGGGGTACATAACATTTTCATCTTCCACGCTATGGAGGTTTTTTCTTTCTCTCTGTTATATTTTACCTTGTTACTTACTACTGTCAAGTGTAAAATTTACAAGCATTTTTTCCTTTTTCTTGTCTTGTTTATTACAACAGTTGGTGGGTATTTTTCTTGAAGCACGTTTTTACTAACTGACAATGTTGTTTGGAGTTCGTAACGTATTTACTACTTCCTTTTGTCATGCACTGTTACTGTGTTTGGCCGTTGGTGTACGTTTGTGTGTGAGTGTGTGTGTGAGTGTGTGTGTGATTGTATGTATGGGCGGGTATATAAGGACATGTACTCGTATGGATTGAGTGAGGTTGAGGGGTATTTAAGTTTAAATCCTTTATGACGTTTACTGTGACTAGTTGTTGATGATGAAGAACTTCTATATACGTGTTCTTTAATATGAGTTATATGTATGTAATATTTGCTTGGTTGAGGGTAAAAGTAAGTTCTTCGGCTAGAGTGCTTTAAAGTTGGAAGAACTGTTTCATGCCCTCTGAAGATATTGCAAAAACATTAAGAGATGGTCGGCAGTTGAGGGCTGTGGTTGTTGTTAGAGGACGCGGCCATGAAAGCTGCTCGGCTACCAATGTATACATAAATTACGATTTTTGATGTCATAGTCATTCTCTATCAATGCGCAACTTCCTTGCCTGGCCTGGTAAACATTGCCGTAAACTACGCAGACCTAATGACACTAAATGATCAAACAGAATTGGGGCATAAACACATTTTTCATACAAATTGACACAAAAAACTAGCCTCAGAAAGCAGTCGATAGATAAAATCTATTTTATTTTGAGAACTTTTTTTCTTATGCTCTCACATATAAATAAATATTCTCTCAAACATGTTACCATACTTTCAATAAATTTCATACATATTGTGAACAAAACTACAAAGAAAAATAAGCACAAAAGAAAATAAAACAAAAATTAGAGAGCATTTGAAGTTACTGTCGTAGTTTTTATTATGGGCTTTGTTAATTTGACAGCGATTTTTCCTGAAGTTGCGGACTTATTCTGTTTAATCATTAAGTAAACTTTGTAACCCACACATACTTGATTTGTGGAGCCATACGTATGAAATTCAGAAAACCTTCTTCTAAAGGGTGTTTTCTTATAATGTCACAACTTTGAGTTGGCATCATTTATTTTTTATCATTTAACAGCTGATAGTTGCTTTTTGTTTAGTTTGCTTTGAAATTTCATTATGAATCGACTTACACCAGAGCACCGTTTGAAAAGTGTTGAAATTTTTAATCAAAATAATTGTTCTATTCGTCAAACTCATCGTGCGCTTCTTCCATTTTCCTATGAAGGCCATTTCAGGTTGAATGGGTACGTAAATAAACAGAATTGTCGCATTTGGAGTGACGAGAATCCACAAGCTTTTGTTGAAACACCATTGCATCCACAGAAAATAACTGTTTGGTGCCATATGTCTTCAAAAACGATGATAAGTCAGAATGTTACTGTCAATGTTGAACGGCATAGGAACATCATTCGAAATTTTTGCATACCTCAATTATATGGCATTAATCTTGCTGATATGTGGTTCCCACAGGACGGAGCCACATGCCACACAGCGGGCGCTACAATTGATTTACTCAAAGAAACTTTTGATGAAAACATAGTTCCACGTAATGGCCCAATTAATAGGCCACCAAGATCGTGTGATTTAATACCATTGGATTATTTTCTTTATTTTCGATAAACCACAAACAATTGAACACCTGGAAATCAACATTCGAAAAGTTATAAGCGAAATACGGCCACAAATGCTGCGAAAAGTTGTTGAAAATTGCTGTTCCATATTGCGCCTTCCACGCGCCAGCCGTGGCGGCCACATGGCAGATATCATATTTAAACATTAATACCATAAAATTTTCTTTCCAATAAAGCCCATGTCATTGATATTAAAAATGTGTTTCCTTGATTTATGTGTCACTCTATAAAAAAACCCTTTACCTCAAGTACAATTTTTCCGTGCTTCTTGAGATGGCATTCAGGTCCTGTAGAAGCGTTAATTGGTCAGGTTACTTTGAAAAGAGGGGCTGGGGAGAGGAATTAATGTTGGCCCAATCTGTTACGGATTACACTTATGTTTTTATTGCAATGTTGTGCACTTTTCATAAGATATATTTGGGAGATACCCTCTTCAAAAACAATACAAAAACAAATTGAGCAATTGTTCTCATTGTTTTTGTTTCACTCGAACAAAATCAAACATTTTGTTTCTTTTATTTTCGAACTCTGCTTTTAAGTACAAAGAAATCAAAACAAAAATAAATGTATAAATGTAATAGTGTGGATTATTTTTGTTACGAAAATCACGTCCTAGCTCCAAAGTCGTGGCTTAAAGAGCATAGCTCTAATAAATAGAAACCACAAAAACCTATAAAATTTATTTAGGTTAGAAAACTAGTTTCCTCAATATACTTTCCATATCTGCTATATTTTCCAGATTAAAAAATTGTCTTCTAATTTAACAGACTGCTGAACACTGCTACAAGTACGAGGGTGGGTCATTAAATCAGTGTCTTTGTGAATTTCCCGCCTCTTAATTGAAATAGCAACACTGCTCGTGTCAACAAGCAAGTGTTAGTTGACTACTCTCTAAATTTGTACAAGCTGCATCATTTGGCAGCCGTTGATAGCAGACTACCGCACGTTTTGAGAAGAAAAGGGGAAAAAGTGAATTTGGCGTGTTCATTATGCATTGTTTTTTTCGGAAAAACACCATCACTCAAACCAAGTCCAAGCTTGAATTTTCGTACTTAATCTTTTCACCAAAATCGATCATTTGCGATCGTGAATAATCGATTTTCGCCGAAAACACGAGGACCAAAAAATGTGTCGTTTAAGCTTTTTTTTTTGGCGATTATGGATTGTATACAATCACTATCAATTTCGATGGTAAAAAAGTGGTTTCCTGAATTTCATTGTAACCGCACAAGCCGGACGTTCAGGACGTCCAGTTGAGGTCTCTACATTCGCAACAATTGAAAAAATTAACGATATGACTTTAGATGATCGAATATTGAAAGTGAGAGAGATTGCAGAAGCCGTAGGCATCTCACATGGCTCAGTGGTTTCAATTTTGAATGATCACTTGGATATGAGAAATTATTCAGTAGGATGGGTACCGCGTTTGCTCACAATCGACCATTATCGCATGTGCAGTTTCTATGGCAAAATATCTATGAAGTGGACTACGACCTGCTCCCTTATCCTATCTATTTTCCAGATTTAGCCCCGAGTGACTATTTCTTGTTCATAAACTTGAAGTAATGGCTCGGAGGAAAGAGATTTAACTACAGCCACCAATCATCTCTGAAACACTTGCCTATTTTGATAACCTCATAAATTATATTTTTCGAAAGGGGTACAAAAATTGGAGAAACTTTGGATTAAGTGTATAGAACTCAAAGGAGACTATGTTGAAAAATAAAATATTTTTTTTTTTTTGAATTGTGTTTCTTTAAAAAGCCACTGAGTTTGTGACTCACACTCGTATGCTTGGAGAGTTTCATCGATCAATGTTTGGTCAATCCTCCATTTCCAAGCTTCTGAGTTCACTATTCTGCAGTGATCGATGCCGTTTCCGCTCCATAGAGAAATGTAACGAAAAAAAAAGTAATGTGAGAAAAAAATTTTTAAATTAATTGATATTAGAAAATTTTGTTATATCGATTAAAAAATTAATTAAATGTTCACTAGCAAGCAATAATCATAAATTAAGTTTTTCTACTCCAATTAATTAAAGCAATTAAAAATTTATTTGAATTGAATAAATTCGTAATTGAAAATATTAATTGGTGAAACAATTCTTCTGTAACTTAAGTCCTTTGCTAGCAAGTAAAGAAGCATACTTACTGTATCCATTCCAGGAATTGTTTTGATTAAACTTTTAATCAATTTGAGATTTAAACAAAAATATCATTTATTTAATTAAATTTTTAATTGATTATTTATATTTGATTTAATTCAATGTGCTGACACTGTTTACCGAAATTAACTTTTCCCCGCACTGCGCTTAAAACTAAAGAAAAAAATACTTTGTTTCTCTTATCCTTTTTTTTTGTAAACCTGTCCTGAATGCATAATTTTTTCCATATATTTCGCTTACTTTTTTCTGCATTTCACAAAAATGAATGAATTCATTATTAGATTTCTTGTCGAGTAGATTCTTATGGTTGACACGTTTGTTTAAATGAATGTGTTTGTGTTTTATCTCACACAAACATGCCTCTTCCGGCTTTCTTTTTTCATTTCGTTCTAAACTTTCTTCAAGCTCCCTTATTTTCAACATTTCTATGTTTAATTTTTTATTTCTTTTCAAAAGTCTACCTAAATGAGATGTCATTTGTTTCTTCTTTTTCGCTGGAAGCTCCCCTGTTTTGTTATACATACGATATTGGTGGGCCGTCGTCATACTAATTTTTTTTCGTCTTGGCAGTAGAATAAAGTCATCTTGTGCTTGTTGTGTGGCAGCAGCAGTAGGTTTATTATTTCGTTATGACTTACTTTTCATTTCGCATTTCTGTTTTCTATAAGTTTTCTTTCTGCCTGTTTGTATTAGGTTGGTTGTCTTTTTTGTCTTTTTTGGTTATTTTCAGGATTATGTGACATGTTTTTTTAAATAGCCACCAAATTAGAACGATTCTTTGGCAACAAAAAAATAATAAAAAAAGGTAATGAAAATAAGATTTTATGATGGTGGTGGTGGGCCAGAAAAAAAAAGAACAAACACAATAGGATAAAAAAATGTAATAAAAAAAAGAACCAACAAATAATTTTTTGAAAGTCTTAAATTCGTCACAGGATTAGAATCATTAGCAAAGTTTGTATTTATTTATATTCTTTTTATTATCACAATCTTGTGGCTGTGTCATATTTCGTTGGGAACTTTATCAATTTGTGTTGGTCTGAATTTATTTAGTTGGTATGTGGTGGCTTTTGTATGCTGCGGGTCTGGGCATTAACTTTGATTGCACATTTTTAATTTCACGCTTTGTTATGGTATTTTCTTTTTACGAAAAACTTTTTCATTACTTCTTTTTAAAATTTATTATTAAACTTTGTTTATAATGAGAGCTAAATTTTCAGCATAATCACAGAAGCGTACCCTTAAAATTGCAGTATAATATATAGTATAAAAAAGATAAAGCAATTGAGGCATATCAATGATG
Organism: Tachina lurida; assembly: GCA_944452675.1. Classification (NCBI taxonomy): domain Eukaryota; kingdom Metazoa; phylum Arthropoda; class Insecta; order Diptera; family Tachinidae; genus Tachina; species Tachina lurida. Next base: position 129,491,094 of record OX101755.1, read on the forward strand.
TTTGTTAAAAAATATACTTTTTTGAAGGATCTTTGTGAGTATGGCCTAGACGAATACCCTTTAAAATTTAAATAACTTTACCTAAATTTTTGTAGAAGTCTTAGCATTTCCTAACTTTGTGGATCAGCATAATCACAGAAGCGTACCCTTAGAACTGCAGTATAATATATAGTATAAAAAAGATAAAGCAGTTGAGGCATGTGATGATGTTTGTTTTATAAAAAAAAACACTTTTTTGAAGGATGTTAATGTGTTTTGACGGGCATAAATACCCCTTAAAATTTAAGCTTATTTTACCTAAATTTTCGTAGACGTCTTAGTATTTCCTAACTTTGTGGAAGGGCAAAAAAAAAAAATAACCATACGGAGCAGAGGGTTAAAGCTTACCCCAAAAATTTTTTCTTCATAAAATTTTTCTTTAAACTTAAGTGATGCATATCAAATTTAATTGAACTACAGTGAATTTTAATCCGGAATATACTCTTAACCGGGCTTTACAATCTCTGCTCTGTCTGAAGTGCTTGGCTGCACAGAAAGATACGCATTTTCCCCAACTAAAAAGTCTATTTTAAATTTTCTTCTTTTCTTTAGAAAATCACATTAATTACTAAAAATATTTGATTTAATAAGAACTGAAAATATTGAACTTAAAATCGATTAAGAAATTATTCCTTTCAAATAATTTTAAGTTTTTACCTAATTCTGGTGCTTAAGCTTAATTTTGGGCTTTGCTAGACTTAGGGCCATTATTACAGCTTCAAATTAGTTAAAAGTAGGATTTTGTTGTAGGATTAAGTTGTAATAATGGCCCTTAGAGAGTTATAGTTGGTAGTATTTTATGTCAAGCATGTTTGTAGAACATCTTAACCTGTTATACACTAGGGGTGGAAAACAATCGATGGCACTATCGATAGTTAATTCTTTTTGTGACTACCGATGTTTTAATTCTGCAATCGACTAATACTTGAAAACAATCGATGTGTTTTAGTCACTATCGACAGTAAATGATACACCATTAAAACTAAAGAATGTAAATACTCGTATGTTGCTTTTCATAAACAACAAGTAGTAATTAAAAAAATCAAAAAACTTGACTGCGGCCAACTTTGAACCGTTAAATATCCTAAATGGTCATTCGAAACTAAAAATCATAAGAGAAACCTAAAGATGGTTTTAAAATACCTGTCGAATGATACCAATTTGTATATAGTTTTATATTTTTCGTATTTACAAAATGGCGTCTGCTGGTCGCCATATTGAATTTTAACTACTGTCGTACCTTTAGTGACACTCCCGGTATTAAGACAAATCGATTGAAGTAAGAATCATCAAAATCGTCCCACGCGTTCGGTTTATATAATGCCGCAAAGGAACACAACTATGTATATACATACATACATACATAGACTGATATCCCAGTTGACCACGGCTTTCGTTAATGATATCGATTTCGGATATATCTCGAACATTTATCGTGTAAAACTATCGAGAGTGACACTCAAAAATGAATCGAAAAAAGTTCACCAGTCGCTCAGTTTTGTTCCAAAAAACATTCGATCTCGAATTTCGTTAGCAATATCAAAAGTGGGAGAATATCGAACTAATTTCGACATCACAAAAAAGGCAGCAGCAAAAGTAAAAAGTATTCTTATTTTTTAGTTTATTTATTTTAACTTACCTATTTCATTTAATTTTGTTTAACACCTTAACTTATACTAGGCTATCGTGGCGAATTTGTTTCTGATCAATTATTGCACATATGTACTTAGGTATGTGTTCTTATTTTATTTTTTAACTTCGAAATTGGTACCTCTAGACTAATAGGCTAGCACACGTCCACTCGGCTACCGTCACACATTCGAAAAACTATCGGGAGAAGTTCGAAGCTTTAGCGAACATTGGAATTTTTTTGGATTTGCGAACAAATATCGAACAATTTTGTTTCGAATTTTCTTCGCTTTAGAAAGCATTCGTTTTTATCGAATCTCAGGTCAAGTGACTTGTTTTTGTTTTGTTGTTGTTTGATTTTATGTTCGTGTTGTATAAACAGCCGACAAACTTCTTATTGCCAGCGAAAACTTTTTGCTGGTTTGTCTTTGTTAAAAAAATAAGTACATACAAATTATAACTTTAATTTAAAATAGAGTTTAAGTTCAATCATGAATTAAATGATGTTGAAATCAAATTTAATTTAATTAGTGCGCATCTAAGGAAAATTTAAGGTTGTTGTGCGCGATGAGGTCGAGTTCAAATGTTGGCCGGGGAAGCCAACTAAAAGGTGGACCATCTATCTATTGGTTTAAATTTGAACCACCGGTAATTTGGGATCTGACAATACTTCTGTTACAAAATTCAGTATATAATCTCCACTAAACGAAATTAATTGATTTACGCTTGATCAACGTTAGAATTTACTGGAAATTTATTTCTAAAACAAAGACAATGTAGTACAAAATTTAGTCGCAGAGAAGGGCCAACAGTGCCCGGTATAATCAAGTTTATTGCCGTATTTGGGGCTCAGAAAATCCAAACATGGTTTTACAGAAGAAGCCAATGCACCCATTACGAGTGATAAGGTGCGGCTTGTGGAGCGGAAGCATCATTGGCCCATATTTCTTTGCAAATGGGGACGGTCAATAGAGATACCTACCGCACCATTATAACCGTTTTTTTTTTGTAGCCGCTCTTCATGGCATTGATGTGGACAATGTTTGATTTCAACAGGCTTGTGCAACTTGCCATACATCTCATGCCACAATCGATTTATTGCGTCAAACGTTTGATGGCCGTTTAATTAGCCGAAATGGTGAGGAATGGCCAAGAAGCTGCGATGTGGCACCGTTGGCTTAATTTCTGTGTGGCGCCGTGGAAGACAAGTGTTATGCCGACAAACCCGAGACCGTTGAGAATTTTAAGGCCAACATTCGTGATGCCATTGCCGAGATACGACCCCATACATTCGAAAAAGAGCTTGAAAATTGCTCCGATCAAATGGGGTACTGTGAGGCCAGCTGCGACAGCCATGTTTATGAAATAATATTCCACTTTTAACCGAAACAATTGTACTTCACAACAAAAATAAAATAAATTTGGCAAAATTTAAAGCCGTTTTTGTTTTGTTGCGTTTTTAAATTTAAACTTTTTCTTACATTTTCTTGGTGCCGCTGCCAATACAGAAAATTACGTAAGTTAAATAATTAATACAATAAAATGACTGCATTAAATTGATTTCATGTTCTTTCAACTTGAATTAACTTTGAATCAACATTTTGCCTTGCGTTATTCCAGTATCGAATTCATGTTCTTTTAACTTGAAATAACTTTGATTCAACATGATTCTAAATTTTGGTTTAACAGTACTGGAATATTAAATCATTATAAAGTGAAGTTATTAAAAAAAAAACTCATTTGAAAGTTACTGTAATTCAAGTTGAATTAACATGAAACACTAATGAAGCAAAAAAAAAAAGTTTGAAACTAAACTTGTTTTCGTAACTATAAATATGAAAGTTTTCTGTGTGCTTTGCAACCACTAGAAGCTATTTATGTCTTATATTGTATAACGCTACTAATCGACTTCCAGGCATCACCAAAGTGCTGATAGCACCAGCATTACAGATTTGATGGCAAGTACAACTAATGAACGGCTGTTCCACCAGTCATAAAGGGGCATAAAAAGTGCCGAAATTGGGCTGCTACATAAATATAAAGCAAACTTCTTTTTGGGACTATTCAACCTTTGACATTGTTTTCTACATTTTTAAAAACTAAAATTATTCATTTGTTACAGTATCTCTCTTACAAAATTACAAACTTTAGAATTGTGGTTTTACATATTTCGCTCAATGTCTGAAGTGCCTTAACACTTTGTTGTTAAATGTTAGTGCATAAAGTATTTCTGCTAATTAATGTCACTAACAGTGTGAAATCTCTTCAGTAGCTCCATAAATTATTAATCATTTACCTGTCGCCCGCTATTACCTAGATGGCTCATTATTGGCTTGAAAGTGTCAGAAGTAAGAAAAAAAAGCAAAAGACCACAAACCGATTGCGCAACAAAGTTAGTATAAAGAAGTCATTTTATTTTCAAATTCTTTACAATACTGTAATAGCAACTAAACTAAATGGTAGTAGAAAAGGAGAAAAAGGAAATCCAAAAGGTAAGATCGGTTTACTTTTGTTCGTACAATCAATGGAAAATACAAATTCGTCCATAAATATTTTTTTGTGACAGATATTTTTTTCCAGCAACTTTTCGTTACTTTCATGAACGACGGCAGGCAATTGTTTGGGCAACGTAATAAAGCGAGTGAATGAAAATAAATGGTAACAGAAGATGGTTAAAATACCGATGCGGTAAAGTTTTTGCTAACAGAAGGCATCACAAATCATTCGATTGGACACAACCATACAGCTGGAATATAATCTGAATAATATTCATAGTATTTAGTTGTAGATTTTACTTTTTATTGTTGTTTAGTTCGGGTATGACAAAAGTCTATATAAAGTAAGCCCAGCTCGTTTTATTGCATTGAAAGTGCTTTTTGTTTTACTTATATAAGTAAATTAAAGAAGAAGTTACCCGGCAAAATGTTTGCTTATTAGAATGCAAAAGAAGTTTAAGAAGGGCCTGTTCGGAAATGCCTAAAGTCCTAAAGTATTTCACGCAGTAAAATTTCAACTTAAAATCTACTTAAACAAGGTTAATTTAATCTTTTTCAGCAATGATTTTGCTTCATATGTGTTTAATCTTAATCTAACATGATTTATAGTAATTGTCAAAGAAAATTTTTCCTTTTGAAGTAGGTTTATTTCACTTTGGTTTAATATTTATGTACGGTTAAAATCAAAATGAAGAATCATGTTGAATCAAAGTTATTTCAAGTTGAAACAACATGAATTTAATTTATTGTAGTCATTTTACTTTATTAATTATTAACGTTACGTGATTTTGTGTATTGGCACAGGCAGGAAAATGTGTGTGGCTTCTATGTTTATATAGGGGTTTCCAATAAGAACCTGATAATTTTTTTTCTCTGAGAACGTACGTCGCGTTAAATGGTCCATCGGCTTCAATTCTTGAGTCAGTTTGATCTTGTTTGGGTGTAAACCAAGATCCTTATGCAAAATTCGCCATAAGGTGATCTTGACGATGTTCAGTTCCTGAGGACCCCGCGGAATCGACTGATTTGGACCGTTTGCTACGGACGCCTGAACGGCATCGATATTTTTGTCACTTCGACCAACCCGTTGCACAATGGTTCCTGCTAGTGTAAGAGCGTAGATAAATTCAAAATTTTAAGTGTTTGAGACGTAATGTTTTTTCTGTTTTTTCAATAAAAATATGTCCAAATGAACATATTTTACTACGTTCATCAATAGATTTTATTTTTCTTTAGGAAATATTCTTGCATAAAGTAGCTATATATGCGTAATCAAAAAAGTTGACTTATAATAACTAAAGTTTTGAAGACCTATAACTTTAAAAGTATAAGAGTCACACTTACATATTATATATTTTTGAAAAGGTAATTTTATTGCAAATATAATTTTATTAATTTTTTATCAATGTGGTTTAATAAAAAAAAAATTTCAACCAATTTTTAGATCTATCTTTAAATTTTAAGAATTAGATTTTAAGGTGGACCTACAATTTTGCCGCCACTCCCCTCCACTTAGATATTAGCACAAGTATATTGCTATATGTTTCACTTATTCGTCCTAAAAATTTTAGCTGCTAATACCTGCTAGCCTGCAAAATATTTACAAAATACTTTAACTACTACATTTCGGAATATGTTTTTTTTTAAGTTTTTCCAATAAAATTAAACAAAATTTGTTTTTATTTTTTGTTTTAAATGTCAAATATTATCATAAAGAATTATTAGAAATAAAACAAGTATTACTTGGAAATAAAAATAAAAAAAAATAATTTTTAAATTTTAATCTCAAAAAAATCTCAAAAAAGCTAATATTTGCAAGACAAAAAAAATTAAATTTTTTTTGCGCATTATGAACAATTCCATCAACAACTCAAAAAAACATAAAAACAAAAAAATTTAAATTTCTGTTTTCTTGGAAATCAAAAAAAAAAAATAAAAAATCAACTTTGGAAATTTTTTTACAATGTACCCCACTGTGCGATTTTCAATGTTGATATGTCGTAGTAATCCTTGATTTCTTGTCTGCAATCGGTTTTTTACAAAACTCAAAAATGTTTTCTAAATCAAAAGTTACAGATTTTAGCTACGCAAACCCCAAAAAGGAACCACTGTGCGTTGTCTCACTGGCACGGCAGCACCACACAATGAATATGTAGTTTAAGATTTTTGCACTAAACTTGTTATTGTTTGTCTACTAGGGCGAGAATAACGACCAAAAATTAGAGTTTACTGCAAAAAAAAAGGAAAGTAACAAGTAGATGATCAGTGAAATAGTGCGTTCACAAATTAAATTCAAAGTTGTCAAGTACCTATTTGAAAACCCGATAGTTGGTCTCCCCGGCTAAGATTTTTTTCAGAAAATTTATTGGTAAATATGATTTCAATTTTAAAATAAGACCTTCATGCCACACTTTATCAAATGCCTGAGAAACGTCGATAAACAGCGCAGAACAATACTTCTTTTCTTCAAATGTTCTTCTTATAAATTGAACCAATCTATGAGTTTGTTCGATGGTGCTATGCTGACTTCTAAAACCAAATTGATGGTCCGGTATGCACCCATTACTAACTAGAATTGGGGACAATTTTGTCATGAACAGTTTTTCGAAAAGTTTTGACATTGTTGATAGCAGACTTATTGGCCTGTATGACTCAGCCTTGGTAAGGTCTTTGCCCGGCTTTGGAATCATTTTAACTTTGGCAAGCTTCCAGCTATTTGGAAAATACTCCAGTCGTAAAATGGCGTTAAAAATAAATAATAGGATTCTAATTGCAATACGAGGCAACTTTATTAGCATCTGGTTACTAATTCCATCAATACCCGGAGCTTTCTTCGGGTTAAGTTCAGCAATTACTTTTTGTACATCACACGTTCTAAATTTTATGGGTCGAGGGGGTAGCGCCACTACATTCGGCAAATCAATAACACCAGTACACGAGTTAGGGGTAAATACTGATTTTAAATGCTCAGCAAATAGTTTACCTTTTTCAGTATCGCTTCTTGCCCAACCCCCTGTAGATGTACGCAGAGGTGGTTTAAACGCAACAGGTGTTTTAAGCTTTCTAGCAGCGCGCCACAAGGAGTAATTAGATGCTGGTGTGGCATCAAGACCTTCCAGATAGTTTTTAAAAGATGCAGTTTTTTCAAATGCAAGCAAGTCTTGGAGTCGTTTAGTGCACTCTTTAAATCTGATTTTATGTTGTGGTGATCTGTGCTGTTGCCATTCCCTTCTAGCTCTTCTTTTTTCACTTACAAGACGTTCAATATCCGTAGAATAAATTCTATTAAATCCAGTCTGCGGGTAGGAGGTAGTCGCATGTTCAGCAGCCTGTTTTATATTTTTGATAAGATTGCCAATGTTAAATTCAATATCTTCGGATGTTCTTAGTATAATGTTTTCCGTACAATGAGTACTGAGATATTTTCTGAACCCCAGCCAATTAACACGGTTGATCGTCTTCACATACGGGTGAGGTAAGTCACTACTTAGTGGGCTACAAATTGTAACGATCGTGGGAGAGTGATCGGAGGAAAGATCTTGAGACGCTTCAACATGAACTAATTCCCTAGAAATATTTTTCATGACTCCAAAATCTATAACATCCGGAATTTTTTGTATGTCCGTAGGCCAGTAAGTGGGCTCCCCACTCGAAACGACGTCCAAGCCCATTTTTGAAATTGTGTTGAACAATGCCCGACCTCTAGGTGTAATAAGACGCGAACCCCAGAACGTATGTTTTGCATTGTAGTCGCCAGCTGCTACGAAGCAAGGCCCAAGGGATTTGTAGAAATTCTCGTATTGGTCCTCAGTAATTGCGAACCTAGGAGGGGAGTAAATTGATGATATGACAAAATTAGTGCAAAAATTTTCGATACAAATATTCGTTGCTTGTAAATGTTCTTCGCAAATGTTGTCAATAATATAATGCTTGAGTCTTGACTTTATTAAAATTGCTGATCCACCGCATGCTCTTCCTCTCGGGTCCTTTGAATCATATAAGGTGTAGCCATAAATTTTAAAAAGGCTTCTCGAAGTCAAATGAGTCTCAGAGACCAACATTATATCAATATTTTTTTCCGTGAGGAAGTGCTCAAGTTCATTTTTATGTTGGCGAATGCCGTTTGCGTTCCAGAAACATATTGTTAACGTGTTCATGGCTTATTAAGTATTGCTTGAAGCAGAGTATTCTGCATTCGCAGCATTTCTTGCATCATGCTAGTCATACTTGTTGTAAAATTGTTTATAGTTTGCACCAGATTTTCAATAGTAGCTTCAAGGCGATTAAAATTAAAGCCTGAGTTTGTATTTATTGAAGTATTTGGCCGTGAAACATTTTGTGTGGGAATAGAGCTTGTTTTTGCAGCATCGGCATACGATACACGTGAATTAACTGGTTGGCTCACTTGGGCAAGAGTGGCGGAGTAAGTGTTTGCTGTTTGTGCTGGAGCTACTTTAGGTTTTTGCCCCATTGTCTTTTTAACGAAAGAATATACACGACAACCTCTGTAGTTAGCAGTGTGATTTTCTCCACAATTACTGCATTTTTTGTTACTTTGATCTTTCGGTTTATTGCAACTAGCAGTACCGTGCAATTCACCGCAAATAACACAGACTGTAGGTAATTTGCAGTAAGTTTTTGTGTGGCCATATTCTTGACAATTATGGCACTGTACGGGTCCAGAACGCTTGTGTGGTTCTTCAACTGTTATTTTTCGGTATAAAAGATATTTTAAATTATAAATTGGGTGCGTCTCATTTTTTCTCAATTTTAAATCATTCGGCTCAAGTTCAACGCGAAATAGAGGCTGGGGGATCTTCTCCCTATTTATTATATTTGAAACATTTTTTACCTTGAATCCCTGGAGGACGAGTGCGTCTTTTATTTCTTCGGGAACAACATAAGAATCTATGCCCTTCAATACGATCTGCAGGCCTTTAGCACTCTTGAGCTGGTATGTGTAGAAACTTGTTTTATTTTTTTCAAATTCAGAAACCATTTTACGGAAATCTGTTTCGTCATAAATTTGAATTTTCGTTTCATCGATATTGCCACGTTTTATTGGAACAATGTGAAATTTTTTCTCACCAATGACCGAAATTAATTTCTTAATAAGAGCGTTTGAATTTTTTTCTCTCAAATATATTGGTGGCGGCTTGGAGGTTTTTTTCTCAGATATATCAGGTGTGTCGTTATCATCTTGCAATATTTGAAAACGATTAGTGGAGGATGCGCTGTTATCCCTAGATACCTTTGAAGCAGATGCAATTTTATTAGAATTTGGGCTTCGCCCGCGCTTTCCCACCATTATATATCGGTCCATTCCGACTTGGACCTTGGGTTTTGGGCTACTCTTATTTATATTGACAATTTGGGTAAGTGATGAACACGAGCCTGAATCGGATGATATCGCTGATTTAAATGACGAAGTAGTAGGCAACTGTAATGTTAACAAATCACTAGTTGACATTGGACAAAGCGAAGTTGATCGCTGACGAAAAATTGGCTTAGCCGTTAAAAAAAGTCTGTCATCAGGTTTTTTATTTATTTTGTTTATATTAAGAGCATCAGAACTCACAGTAAGTATATCATCAGATTTTTTATTGTTATCATTAAGATCATCAGAGCTCACAGTAAGATAGGCATTTCTGCCGTTATCACTCACTTCACAGTTATTTGTTTTTGAGGTACTCATATAGAGTATTCCTCAAGGGCACTTTGTTAGTGTATTCCTCAAGGGCACTTTGAGTTATTTTGTTTACGGTTGTTTTTGTTTTATTTTTGTTTTAGTTATTACTGTCTATGTAAAAAAATATTAGCAAAGCAAAAAAAGCTTATTTATCAAAGTTAATGTACAACGAATATTATGTACTACAAATATTTTTTTGTATGATTTTTTTTATTATGTATGTAAAAAAAATCCGCTAATATGTCTGTTCACTATGAAGGTACAACGAGAACTGAGTACCTTAATAAAAAATTTTACATCGAATTTTTTAATATGGTTTTCCATCTGTAATACATCAAAGACAGCGACTAAAGGTAGAATTAGTCGATTCGTATCGTGTTACTTTTGAAGTTATCGTATCGTTTAAATCTGAATGTTAGTTAGTAAAGACGTGAGGCTGTCAGCGAACGTGTCAGCTGTTATTGTATTGCTCTTTGATTTATACGTGTGTGTGTGTGTATTTATGTAAGCCAGAAGTTGATGTAAACATCTATTTTCTGTAGATTTCTACCTTAAGGCTCAGTTACCCGACTGTAATGTAAAGTAACTGCAACGTAGGAAACAGCTGATGAGCTGGAGAGTAAAAAAAGCTGCCAAGAAACAAAGTGCAAATGTATATCTGAGTCCCCCCCGGGCGATCTATACTAGATCACGGGTGTTGGTAATCCTGGGGCCCTAGCTGGGGTAATGTGGCCTTTTCCGTTGACGTACCTGTGGTACATTATCCATAGAACTTATGTGTTACTAACCAATCTCAGGCAACAGAACCACTGATGTGCACATATTTATAAAAGGAAACAGGTCTGTTATGTCAATTAGGTGCAGCGTCACCTGGAACTTTCCTGAGTTCAAAAGACGATAGAGGTGAAGCCTTTCGGTGTGGAACTTCGTGGTATCACCAGATGCTTGTCTCTGGTACCACGGGTGACGGGTGCCTGACATTAAGGCTGCTATAGGAGCTTAGGTGTCTGTAGTGGTTGTCAGTATCCTTTGTTAAAAGGTCGATTTCGTCCTACTCCACGGGGTTAAAGGGATGATGTTGAGCAGTGTGGAGTAGGCACTGGATATTTGGTGTCAAAAGCATGCTTCCAGCTCTGATGAGTGGTCCAGCTGTGCCGGCAATGGTGAGGTATTCTCTGAGAGAGCTCGCTGTGAGTGTAAACAACTACACTCGCGGCGTGAGAACTTGGAGAATCGTAAGTGGTGGCTGTTGGTTGCCACCAAAACCGCTGGGAGAATAGTCTTGGCTTTCTAGTGTTAGACCAATGCTAGTAGTGGGTATGACGCGGTCAGCCAGTCACTATTCTAGGTGTTGTTGCCAAAGGTTAGGTTAGATTAATCTGGGTGGTCTAAAGACTTCGCATAGACCGGGATTGATCGATACCAGCAAATGAGAAGAGAACCTGTAAGTATGGCAGCATAGTGGTGCCTGTATAGAATGACTCCCACACAGATTTAAAATTTTTTTTATCAATCTACACAGTTCCACTCTTGCTACAAGCTAAAGACTACAAAAAGTGTGAACACAAAGATATTTATATCTAGTGAGGCTTAGAGCTGGACAGTGACACAGTAGATGTTCCATTGTTTCAATTACCCCGGGTTCCTTACATTTCCTGCAAATACTGTCAAGTATTCGTCCTATTTTGACAGCAGTGTCCAGTGAATACCCCTACTAGAAGTTTGCAGTTGCTTCTAGTTAATGTTAAAAGAAGTTTAGTCATACGAAGCTCCACATAATTTTAGAAGTTTTGCAAGTTTTCGTCGCACATTTCTCCGTTTCTTTCCTCATCTTAGAGTCTATTATCTCTCTAAGGTGTTGAATTGGTTTTCGGACATATACCGTTTCCTCAGCCGGTAATTGAATTCCCCTTTTGGCAAGTGTATCGGCCATTTCATTTCCCTCAATTCCCATGCGTCACCGGACCCAAAATATATGTACTTGTCTACCAGCACATAACATATTTAGGGCCTTCCTTTACATGAGCACAACCGAGGACTACTTGCAGTCAGCTGAAATTGCTTTAATAGCTGCTTGACTGTCTAAATACATATTTACAAGCGCATTCATGGTTAAAGGGGGTAAAGGCTAGCTCTGCTGCCATTTTGACCGCATAGATTACCGCCTGGAACATGCTACAGTGGTCAGGAAGTTTATAAGATTCGTCTATACCGAGCTCCGTACAGTACACCCCTCCATCCATCTTTTAACCGTCAGTGAAAAAGTTGAATCGAGAACCACTATGGTTAGGACTTTCCAGATAGCCTTCTTCCCTAATAGTGATCTGTGGTTTGACAAAAAAGTTTATCACTGGAATGATGTACTCTCCATGTCTTGCAGCAATTTACTATGACCAAATGATCTGTACGAAATCTGTCCTGTTGTCCTGAGTCGGATAACGGATTTGCATGCCGCTTTCACTGCAGTTAGTTTTGTTTATGAGCTGTTCTCATACAACAGATAAGTAGTACTATTTTGATAGCTCTGAGTACTCCAGCAAGGTACTTGACATAGTACAGGGATAACTACTATGATCGAAGATTGCAACCTATGTGCCTTGTGGAGTTGGCACATAGTTCATGCTAAAGGGTGCATGGGAGCGAGGGTTTGGCGTGTTATCTACACACGGTGTTTAGACCACCCGTGCGATTAGGCCGTAATGGCAGGTGCTCACAATAATCTGAAACACATCTGTACGAGTATATGTGAGTTCAGTTGCCCCATATTGAGTAGCTCTCACCAGATTCTTCACTATCCACCAAAAAGGTTTCTTGTTTTATCCCATGAGTTTTCCTTTTTTTTTTGTCAACCTTAAGTATCATTTTGCATATCATGTCTTTTAGTGCCATTTGTTGGGCTGCCGCCGCTATTGTTGTTGCTTCTGCGGCTACTGCCGGCGCACAGCAAATGTAACACATTGCTGTACGGCGAGCCGAAAGCTGTCGATTGTGGTAAAAATACAAAAATAAATAAAAATTACAAAAAATGCCGGCATTTTACATTTTTGTCTGTTGTTGTTGCTCTGTGTTCAACATTCGTATTTGTTAAGCTCTTATTGTTGTTGTATGTACATATGTTTATTCTCTGCCTCTATCAAATTTCTTCGTTTGTTCAAATTTCTTTACTTTAATTTCATCTGTGTGACTGGTCTGGCATTCTTCCTAAATGTCACTTTAAGTCTACACACCGAGCCGCCCAGTTCAAAAAATAAAATTAAACTTCTTAAGCCTTTATAAGCATTGAAACAGATTTTCGTTTATAATTTTTTGCACGGTGTGCTCTTGTATTCACACATTTTACATTTTAAGTGTATTAAAGAGCCTTCGGGGCTACCTTTATACCAAAAGGCTTGTGTATCACATTTGCATTCTTCAATTGCACCCAAAATCACAAACGGAATGAAGGTACGAGTATAAACAAAAAAAAAAAAAAAAAAGACAACAGCAACAATAACATGAACAAAATGAAATGTTGTCATCACTACAATTCACACTTTAATGTCTTTTTATTTTTATCCATTTTCATCCATATACTCGTACATACGAATGTCATATGTTCGGGCAAATGAAAGGTATTGGAAGGAATTGATGTACATTAAGGCACACGAAATGAACGCAAAATATACACATTTTCATTCATTCATACATACAATGTAGTATGTACATATTTTATTTATGATCATCACTCCTTTCATTAGAATGTGTGCTGAACAAAAGACGACATTGTTGAAATGTTTTTTACAGGTTAAATACTTTGATTATAAAATACTTACAGATATATGCAAACATACAGACATACCGAGAACACAATATATCTGTGGCAAAACGGAAAAAGTGCCTAAGTCGAGATAAGCTCATTTTGAGTTAATGGTACCCCTGGTCAAAATCTTAATTAATTTGTGTAATTTTTCAGGAAGTTATAGCACTATGACTTGCTACATATCTTTGTATACTTCGTATCTCATTTGTAATAATGGCTTAATTGAGATTATATATTAATACTAGCTGACCCCGGTCCGCGTTGCTGGCCCTAAGCAAACATTAGTGTTGTATATGTCATTGGTGGTACAATATGAAAATTGGATTTTGCCCACGAATAAACTAAATATTGCGCCATCTGCCGGACGAACTTCAAACTACACAGAAACGCTCCTCTCGCCCCATAGAGCATGTATATGAAGTTTGGTCAAAATCGGTTCAGTAGTTCTTGAGTTACGGTGCAAAAACACAAAAAAAAACTAAAAATTGCGCCATCTGTCGGACGAATCACTATTTCTGAAAGGGGCGTAGCATTTACCGGGGTAGAATATATATAAAAACACGCGCCGGTCTTTTACAAATATTTTGTGGGGTGGAAGGCGAAAATCTGTTGGGGCATTTAAGAGTTCACCCCTAACAAATAAACGTGTTTTTGATTTTTATATACATATATTAAGATTATATCAACTTAATTGCATTACTTACAGTGTGTAGAACGTTGTTTGCTTAAAAAAATAAATTTTAACATTGGGGAATTCCCCAATTTTACTGTAAAAGAAATAAATTTCTGAAAATCGACTTGAACGCTTAAAAGTGCTCTACTGCAAAACAGTAAAATAAGACTTAAGCACTTTTTCCTTATTGCCGCAGATATATGTATGTTTGCATGTATATTTCGATAGTTTTAGATATGTACTCGTATGTTTGAAAATAATCCTTTTAAATGCTTAAATAATGGCCATTATTTGAATTTGTTTCAAAAGAATAAAAGGTAATAAATTAAGATTTTCGTAGCTGCAGGTTTTTTTTTTAAAGTAGTTCAGTATTCCAGCAGATGATGTTTTTGGGCAAAAATTGTCTTTTGTTTTAGATCGCTTGGATATTGCGAATGAGATGAGTAACACTGTACAACAAAATCAAAAAATTTTCCAAAATAACCAGTTTTTACTGACTGAAAAAGGAAGAAAATTATATATGTATGTAACTGTTTCAACGTTTTGAAATATGTGTAAGGAAGTGTAAACGCAATTGTAAGTTTAAAAAATAAAATAAAATAAATAAATTGCAGTAAGAAAATGTGGGAGCCCCGTTTTTAACTTCCCGCTATGGAATTTACAGATTTTGCCCCAATTTTAGATAGTTTTCGTCACATTTTGGATGTATTGAGGTATTCACCCGTATTGCGTATGTCGAGTCGAATATGCATAGAATAAAGAAACCTTGTATAAAGTTTGTTTAATCAAATACAAAATTCTCGTAGTCGAATATTCGACTCGACATACGCAATACGGGTGATTGTTAGTCGATTATGTCTACGTTCGCGACGATTTCCTTATGGGTTCCCAGTCAGCATGTGGAAGATTGAAGACTCGAAAATAGTTCCCAGAAATAATGTCTCAAAAGTGAATAGAAATTGATCAGAAATGCGAGTCATGAAAGACTCTATTAGAAGACTCGCGGCTAGGGTACCATTTTCTCCCGAATGAACAGTCATTTCCGACTCGAAAACGAGCGCATAAATGCTTAACTTAATCGCGCGGAGGAGTCGAAAAAGACTCGAATATGATTATTAATTTCATAAAATGTTGACTGGCTTTATTTATGTATGTTTGTGTGTGCATGTGATCGGAAGCTAATTTCCCAGATAATGAATCGATGCGGTTCGCTAGATCTCGAAATCTCTCAAACAATTTTTGCAAAACTCTTTTTTTAACCAATTTTAATTAAGGTTATAACTATATGCGAAACATTGATACCGGAAGGATATTCCTGGGTCAGTCGAATCCTAAAACAAATATTCGTGCGAGTTTGCTGCAACGCAGATAGCTCGAAGCTAGTATAAAGAACGCGACTAAGCTTTTTCATAGAAGAACCCTAGACCGAAGTTTACTGGCGCTTTCTTGACTATAATACAGCCTTCCAGGTGGAAGCTGGTGCAATCACGGAGCATGGCTGTCGGCCCACTACGGCGTAATCGGTAATGAGCGTATAAATGGACTGGCGAAAAAGGCCATAACGTTACCGCCATTAACTCTTATTGGTGCAAAGCCTGTCAAGGCAGCGAAGATTGAGTTACAAAATTGGGCGACCATGACCAATACGACACGATCGAATAGTGATACTGTGGGTAATATAATCAAGGTTCTATGGGGTGACCAAAATAAGGGGCTGTTAAAACTAAACAATCCTGCCGTCTTAACGGGTCGCTCTAACTTACGAGGGCACTTGTACCGTTTTGGAGCCACAGATAGCAATGAGTGCAATGCATGCATAGAATACATTAAGTCAATGGAGCACTTTATTTGTCATTGTTCAGCTTTGGCCCATCCTGTTCATTTAGAGCTGACAGCAGAGAGGCTCCTCTCGCCTACCTATCCAAGATTATTTAAGGTTAGTAGCTTGCTGGTCAGGATGACTGAAAATTAATAGTTCAGCTCACTTCGGTCCAATACAGTGCTCCCTTTGTGCTAACTGTGAGTTGTAGAGAAGATAGGGATAGTGAGTGAAGGATGGGGAAAAGGGTAAGAAAGGTAGATGTAGTAAAGAGATTATTAGTTGTTATAGAGGAGGTGAGAGAGGGTCGAGAATTGGATAGGAGTGAGTCTGCGGCTATATCAGGTACTGAAGGGGTAGTGCAGATAGATATATTCCAGAGAGGGACAAAAGCAGAGGAGATGCAAGATACTTTATTCCTCCTCCTAATAATTGCCACTTATTCAAAAGTCATTACAGGGGGATATCTATACGTTTAGCATGTTTTCCGAAAGCGCAGTGGCCAGTCAGAGTAACCAAGACATTCCTCAAGTGCTTCCTAGTGAAGTTCATGAGGTTTTTCGTTCTGTGGGAGCTTAGGCGAGTCCAGAGGGTTCTTGCTATTGAGCAGGTGAGCCCATTGCGCCATTTGTCTTGAGCTGATTCAAGAAAGGCAACATCGGAGTATTTCCAGCAGGATGAGAGTTTGCAACCACAGAGATTATCGACATCGACTTCTCTGAGTAGGGTTCCCCCCTTTGCCAGGTCATCCGCAACTATGTTGCCTGAGATAGTCACCCGTCCACGTACCCATTTTAATATAATAAGTGAAGACTGCGCAATCCTATCCATGACCTTGCTACATTCTAGGACAAAAAAGATGTGGTATACTCACCTATGATGGACTTACTTACAGGCTGGCTGTCAGTTACAACATGGATATCTCTATTTTAAATCCGATATGATCTTAGCGCGCTCTTTTAGTGGCAGATATATCTGCTTGTATTATATTAAATTCGTCCGGGAGTCTGAAGGTTTATTTAATTATGAATTCCGAGATATATACGCCCCCACCAACCCTACCTACGCTAACCTAACCTAAATAATTTTAAACTACTAAGGCCGAAAGGAATCACAGCTGCATACTACCGGGTGCGCCCACAGGTTGCGGGTTGTGGAAAGCTCCTTATATATGCGAAGTAGCTGCTAAAGCAGTTGCGATCAATCAGCGATTTCGAGTAGAGAGTCTCACAGAGTTTCTAGTTTGCGCCGGACTCCTAACAATTTCTGAGTGCCTACGATGCTTGGAACGTCAATAGCTATATACTGCCAGCGACTGTTCCTCATGTTAGAAGCGGCTGGAAGCAGGTGAGGCTACTGTTACAAGATGAAGCTTAGAAACCTTATCTAAGCCAGCCCACCTGGAGGTCATGCTAGCCGTTCCCAGTTCCAGGATCGGATATGGTAGCCCAATAAGCTACTCATCTCAAACCAACTGGAGAAGCCCTATGCCTCTTATAGAAAATAAAGGTTCTAAGCCGATCAAGTTCAATATATCTAATAAGCTCGTAACTTCAAAAAGACATGACGATTGCTGCCAATTTAAAAAAATTTAATGACTCCTTTGAGATGTTTCGTTGACGAAAACTTTTTGTTTCTAACAACTTCAAAAGTCTTGATAAAATTAATTTTAGATATTCACTGATTTTTATAGAATTTTAAAGTGTATCGTTTGAAAAAAATCTGTAGCTTAGCTGTAAGTTTCAGGCAAGTTCAACCAATTCCCATATTTTTTTTTCATAAATTTATTTAAAAACCACGATCCATGTGACTTAAAAGTATTAATATTACTTTAAACTTTTTTCTTATAGATATATTCCTTAATCATCTCAATTTATAGTTGACATAAAATTATTTTATTACCCAAACTTACTGCTGTAAAAATAAATATTTTTATTTACATACATTCACTCGTAATATTTAAAAGTGACCATTATTCTATTGTGACAATAATTTATAACTTTGCTTTTGAAATATGAATTGAAAAACTAAAGTTTCTATACACAATTCAAAGTTTTTTTGTTTGTTTGTTTGTTGCTGCCTCTTCTGCTGGTCAATGTTTAGATTTCAAGTTGTTAAATTGTCATTGTGGTATTTTAATGGACTCAACGTTTTAAAGGTTGCAAATGAGGTGACTACAATTCCAAATACATTGTTGGAAGAGTGTGCATACAAAAACATTACGTACGTAGTTATGGATGTGTGTATGGCATGGCTTAAAATAAAGTAAACCTTTAAAGTTTAAACATTGTGTTGTCAACTCACCGGAGAGTTTGCCGGCAACAAAAAATTTCTTACGTACAGACAAACAATACTGACAACCGAAAAATACCTAAAAACATTTCGTAGGAATTATCAAAGTACAGACAGACATATATTTTCGTACATGCCATACTGCTGCTTATTCAGTGATATAGTCTGATAGTCTAGATATCTGTTGCAACAGTAATGGCATTTATGTATATGCATGTAAGTAATCGAGTAACCCATTCCATAAGTAGCAAATGAACCTGGCAGGTCGTAAAAGAAAATTTCGTTGAAATATTTTACCATATTAATACTATAAAATATGGCCTAAAATTTCCAACGTCAGTGGATCAGTAGTGTGAGACGTTAAGCTAGAGCAACCCTTGTGTAGGAAAATATTTAAAGTTGAATAACCTCAACAACAATATACTTTTCGCATAGAAATTCAAACAATTTTGTTGTCGTTTTCATACATACATACATACGCAGTTTAGAGCACATCAGAGAACAGCAATGAGTAGTGCAAAAGTGAGTAGAGTTGAATCATGACTTATAATTTCTTGTACTTATGCGCACTCATACTTACGATATTGCAATGTTGTCTATGAATCATATTCACTCGAAAATTTGAAGTGCGCATCGAACTCATACTTAGCAACATTTAAGACGTTGTTGATTTCGACTCTCCTTAACTCAATACCTATGGACGATGAAAAATAAGCGTGATTCACAATGCAAACTTCGCATACGAACATTAAAGTTCTCATTATGAGGTTATGTGTTTCTCTGTTGCTTTTTGTTTGGTTTTTTGCTGGAATTGAAAAAACTAAACTATTCAATGACTAAACTTTTAAATAAACATACATGCATGAGTTGAGTGAGCTGAATCAATGTGAGTAGTATAAGTATTTTCCTGAAATTAGAAATCAAACTGAGAGAAACACGAGAGAAATGTATTCACGTATGTGGATTCATTTGTATAAGAAGCCGATTGATGTTCGGAATTCTAAAGGTACTTTCGGCAGCTTATAACTTAGGTGACTTAATAGTGTGAGTGTAATACGACTATGATGTTGATCTCGCATTCATATATATTTCAACTTATAATTATAAATCAATGTCATTGTGAGTATGCGGTAATCCGAGTAGTTGAGTTTAAATGATGTCTACTCACTTGTATTTAAAATTCCATGAGTCAGCATGAATAGCGAAAAAGCGATTCATTGCCGATCACTGGTGCACATGCAATACCAGACTAACGCTACAGTTAAATAGAATATAGAATATCTATAATAAAAAGAATTTAAAATGGGGAGGATTGGGGTAATACTAATGCAGATTTAGAATAATTTTGAGAAGTCTGGCGAGCAGTAATTTTCTTTTATGACTTGAAATGGGCACTTAGAGAAATTTAATGCAATTTGCATTAATAACAAGAATGAAACTTTAATTGTTTAGCAAATACATTTCAATATAGTGTAAAACAATACCCATTTATTGTAGAGTTAGCTAAAAACCGATAAAATGAAAAACCGCGATTTCACTTAGGAATACTATTTTCATAATTGCCATTCAGAGCACCGCAAGATGGATTTGGTGAGCCAAACATAACTACTGTTGTGTAGTTTTTCAATGTTGAGTTTAATTAATTTTTGCCTTAAAGGGGTTTAAGTTTTTTTTTTTTGGAATTATATCTTCTAAAAATTCTACTTAGACCTAGGCTATAACATTTGCCAGTCGATTAGTGTAAATTGACATTTACATACCGCCTACCTCTAGTACTAGCCCACTTATTAATTATTAGACTGTATTTTTGGTCATTCGATTTTTCATAACTTAAGCTATAAACAGACCGTTGTCAGATCTTACAATATTGCTACTCGTAGTAAAATGTGCTAAAAATTTCTTACAACCGTGTGAACTGGCGATTTTTCGACTGGCGATTTTGTCAGATAAATTTATTGTCATACAACCGTCTGGCAATAAATTGTAAGATTTTCTGACAAATATGATACAACCCTATGAACTGACAATCTACCTTGTGCTGGAAATTTTTGATTGCCAGTACATTGTCAGATCTGACAATATTGTAAGATCTGACAATCGTCTGTACATAGCTTTAAAAGTTGTGTTATAATTTGTTTTGTGCTTTCTAAGTCAACTCAATACAAGCTTTGATACAATTTCTAATAAATCAGTTTTTTACATAAAAGAATGGGTTATTAACTCTGGGTCATTAACTCTGTCACTAACATCGAAAAACACATGTTTTTTATATAAACATTTATTATTTTATTTTAAGAGCTATGCTCTCTATGGCACGACACGGGCGTGACTTTCGTAATAAAATAAATTTGTTTTTACTTTGATTTCTTTGTGCTTAAGAGCAGTCTACGAAAATAAACGAAACGCAAGTTTTGATTTTGTTTTATTCTTTGAAGTGAGTGAAACAAAAACAATGAGAACCATTGCTTAATTTGTTTTTGCACATGAGCACATACAATACATTAATTTAATCGTACGCAGCTGGAAAATAAAGCAATGGGATATAAATGGAAACGTTTTGAAATATTTGCGACAAATTTTACATCATAATATAATATAATTTTATTGCATTGTTGTTTAACACATGAAATTTTTTATATATACATAAGAAGCATACCTCTAACCGGGTGTCCAAAGACACCGCTCTCCTTTTTTTTCAACATATTCTCCCTTGAGTTCTATTTTCTTAATACAGCATTTCTCCAACTTTTTCATAACTTCCGAAAAATATAATTTTACGAGGTCATCAAAATAAGCATTTCTTTGTGAGATGATTCGTCGTTGTAGTCAAATCTCTTTCGGCTGAGCCATTTCTTCAAGTTTGGGTACAAGAAATAGTCACTTAGAGCTAAATCGGGCGAATACGGCGGATGAAGGAGCAACTCGTAGCCCAATTGGTGGATTTTTCCGCTGAAAACTTCACATGCGTTTCTGGTCGAGTGTGAGCAAACGCTGCACCCATCTTGTGGAAAGCTTTCTCATACCCAAGTGATCATTAAAAAATTAAACCACTGAGCCATGTGAGATGCCTATGGCTTTCACAATCTCGCTCACTTTAAATTTTCGATTATCTAAAACCATTTTTTCAATTGTTGCTGGTGTAGAGACCTCAACTGGGATTCCAGAACGTTCGACTTGTACGGTCACAATGAAATTCAGTAAATCACTTTAAAAAAAAATGCTGTTTCGATTTCATTCCTGAGGGACTACATTTTTATTGTTTGCAAAAATTATTTATTTTTAGTTGGCGGATAATTGGCGGAAGAAAGGCAATTCATTTTTATCATAAAAAATTTAAATTTTTTTTAAAAAGTAAATTTTTTTAGAGAAATTTTTTCATCAATTTTAATCTAATAATCTTTTTGTTATTGATTGAAATTTACATAAAAACGTTTCACTCTTAAAATTATATACGGGCCCGTTCTGAAAATCACGGTGATTTCAAAAGTAAACTATTAATAGCTGACTTGTTAGTGGGTTTTTATTGTATTTTAACTTTTTGTCATGTATAATATAATATTTTATTCCAACTTCTATCGCTAAAAATCGTGAAATTTACAAAAGCAGTGATTTAGCTTTTATCAATTGTTTGAAATCACCGTGATTTGACATGTTGTGATGTGCAGAACAGGCCCGATAATAACAAAAATTAAAAATTTAAAAAACGCCCGATATATCTAGAAAAGATGTGACATCTTCTAAACGGTTGCACCGATTTTCTTCAAACATGGTTAAGAACCATCTCGATCAAGTCACCTTTTAAACAGAGAAAACTAAATCAAAATCGGTCCAGCTGTTTGGGTTGTACGTGGACACGGACAGACACACAGATACATAGATACACAGACACACACTTCAAACTTATAACATCCTTTTTTTTTTGGTCGGGGGTTAAAAAAAACAATTTGCGAAAATGGGCAACTTTTTACCATTTTTCCTAGAGGAAAATATAATTGTAGAACGTCAAAAAAGAAATTTAAAAAAAAATCGGAAAAATAAAAAAAATCGCCAAAATAAAAAAAATCGCCAAAACGAAAAAAAGCACCAAATTAAAAAAAAATTTCTAAATCGAAAATAAATCGCAAAAACCGAAAAAATCGCCAAAATGAAAAAAATCGCCAAAATGAAAAAAAAATCGCCAAAATGAAAAAATTACCAAAATGAAAAAAATCGCCAAAATGAAAAAAAATCGCCAAAATTAAACAAAAATTGCCAAATTTAAAAAAATCGCCAAAATGAAAAAAAAATTCGCCAAAATGAAAAAATAAATTCTAAAACGAAAATAAATCGCGAAAAACCGGAAAAATCGCCAAAATGAAAAAATCGCCAAAATGAAAAAATCGCCGAAATAAAAAAAATCGCCAAAATGAAAAAAAAAATCGCCAAAATGAAAAAATCGCCAAAATGAAAAAAATCGCCAAAATGAAAAAAATCGCCAAAATTAAACAAAAATTGCCAAAATTAAAAAAAATCGCCAAAATGAAAAAAAATCGCCAAAATGAAAAAAAATTCTAAAACGAAAATAAATCGCGAACAACCGGAAAAATCGCTAAAATGAAAAAATAGCCAAAATGAAAAAATCGCCGAAATAAAAAAAATCGCCAAAATGAAAAAAAATCGCCAAAATGAAAAAATCGCCAAAATGAAAAAAATCGCCAAAATTAAAAAAATCGCCAAAATTAAAAAAATCGCCAAAACTAGAAAAAAGCGAAAAATAATCAAAAAAAAAAATTTCAGATGAAAAAACGTAAAAAACACTATTAAAAAAATGCTCAAATCCCAACGTACGGAACCCTTCGTGCGCGAGTCAAAGTCGCACTTTACTGAATTTATTTTTACTGGATATGTATAAATGTAAATATCGCAAAAATTCTATAGTAAAATTCAACGTATCAAATTCATTAGAAGCTTACAAATTTCTCTGCGTGTACGCGCGAGCATGACACTTTTAAAGAGGCCAGACAATTAGGTAATAATAACTTTCTAAATCTCTGCGCTTCATCGGCATTTTCAGGCCATTACATTCACACAACAACAACAACAACAACAGCTACAAAATGATTGTCTTTGTCACTGCTTTAGCTGTTGGTGCTTGCCATTATTGCTTTCATATTCTACACTGTCGTATTATGTATTTGTTGTGTATGCTGTCGTCTATTAAAGTGCTAACTTACATTCCAAAAAAAAAAAAAAAAAAAGCTGCAGTAGTAATGTTTCCCTGTCAGTTTGGTTATTTCTTTTTTCTTTTTTTTTCTCATTAGTTATAAATATTTGTGCTTCTTTGCTGCTCTTATTTTACTTGCTGAAAATCCCCAGAGTCGGAACATAAAATCAACCTGGCACAATGAAGTGTAATAAAATGCGATTTGTTGTAAGAGTGCATGAAAATATAAATGAATGTTTTTGTAGCATTAAAACAGATACAAAATACTCGTAGTACGTACACTCGATGTACTCGTACATAAAACAAAAAGTTTCAAATTCTCAAATAATTTGGACTGGTCTGTTTCTTTTATACATATTTTGTATATTTACGAGTGAGAGGATTTTTTGTGCTTTTAATCAAGATAAACTTCACTGTGTACTCGTATGTACATTTTACATACATACATACATGTACAGCATCAGTTACGAGTTCATAATGTCACTATTGTAGATGGCCTGCCTGCCTGGGCCATTTATTATGCCTGCGTAAGTGTGTAGCCAGCAACCCCATTATTATCAAATGGTATCCTGTAGCATACAAGGGAACGTCAGTACTACACCCAGTATTAGAATGATATATTTAATGGCCATAGAAGAAGTGTAACGGACGCATTCTTAATTTTTTATATTTCTCTGCTGCATTTCCTGCTTTTATTCAGTTTATATTTATTAGTAGTGTGATTCTTTTAAATTGGTTTCATTAACATTACAAGTGCTGGGAAAACAATTTGAAATTAAAGAAAATGAGCACAAAACATACCTTATCACACTTCAAACAATTGTTAACATTTTTCGTTTACTCCAGCACTTTTTCTTATTTATTAGTTTTACGCTATAATTTGTATTCCCCTTCTGCCATTCGCTTTTTGTCCTTGGGTGTATTTTAACGTCTTACATTGAAGCTTTAAGGATACCATTGTCTGCATGTACACAACCAGCTCGTAGAGTCCTTCTTTTACTGTATTGCATGCTGCTGCTGTAGTCTTGCCACCATTTGATAAATTTCAATTTCTGTAGTTATTTCGTTTTTAATTTAAGGAATGCATTATAAATGGCGTGAAAACAACCTATAGTATTTACTGGCTAAACAATACATGGCAGCTGTATAGCCATAAAAT
This sequence comes from Tachina lurida, assembly GCA_944452675.1. Taxonomy (NCBI): domain Eukaryota; kingdom Metazoa; phylum Arthropoda; class Insecta; order Diptera; family Tachinidae; genus Tachina; species Tachina lurida. The sequence continues at coordinate 129,515,891 of OX101755.1, forward strand.
GTTTCAATATTGAGTAGATTTTTTGTACCTTCAGTATCTTTAAAGAAACCTTAAAGCAAATACTTACAACACGTTTTTAGCTTTGCGCTATAGAAAAATAATAAAAGTCTCTTATTAAGTACATTCACTTACAACTAAAACATTCATGCCATTTATAATTTCCTTAAATTCTTTGTATAAAATGATCCTTATTCTAAAGGATACAAAAACAACATTTAATTTAATATTTATGTTCAAATTAGGCAACTGATGCAGAAGAACTCATTAAAATTTTAAACGTTATTTAGTAACGTTTTTACTTCTTGGTTTTCACTTATTTAAATTTCACGTATAGAATTTTAGCTCTTTTTTTTATTCAGCTGAACAGAAAATACAGCAGCAAGACGATTTTTACGTTATTAAAGTGAAATCGTTTGCCTAGCATAAAGAAAATAATGTGCAAAATATTTTGGGAGGAGAAATTAAATAAACACTTTTCCCAACCCACTTTAATTGAAATCTTATAAATATTCATATTACAGCTGCTTTCATAAGGTGCGTTCACACTAGGAATGAGCGATATTTCCCTAGCTGTTACACTTAATCACAGTGATGGAAAAATCAATAGTTACTATTATAACTGAATTTATCAAATGGAAGCTTCTGGAAATTAAGTGATTTAAAATTTTCAAAACTAAAAACAAATTTGATCTTATATTTTTTACCTGAAGAAATCGTAAAATTGTTGACAATTTCTCGTATCTGTATACAATAGTAAGTAGCAGCGATGGCAAAGTTGGTACAATTGTACTTTTTTTGATACTATTCAAACTCGGAAAGTATAATAAGAGCTTAAACACGATGATACATTGAATTGTTTTGTTAAACATCTCAAATGAGATGTTTTAGATTTAAACACTTTCTTTAACACGTAAATTGAGTATGTTAGGTACGTTTTTTGATAACTCTAGCAAGTTTGTGTTGTTATTAAATGGAGGCACGTGAAAAATTATTTGGTAAACAAGTGATTAGTTAAAAAATACTGAATAATTTACAAAAACTTAAACGTTAATAAATGTGAAAATTAAATTTACAAAAACATTTGCTGTTTAAAAATAATAAACCAAATAAAAAAAGGCATAATTGTTCGTAATTTTTTACAAATACAATCGTTTACTGACAAAAAGTCAACCTTAAACATCTCAAATGTAATGTGAACGGTTGTGTTTAGTGTTTTAAAACACTTGCCTTAAAAACGTTTAAGATTATAAGTGTGAACATAGTATAAGATAAATAAAGTGTAAACATCTGAATTTAGGTGGAACTGCGCACGACTTTACTACAGACATGCATAGGTATGAACATACGCAAGAAATGTGAAAACTTCATTAAATATGATAAATTAATTACAATCGAAAAGTAATAATAATAAAAAAATAATCATAAAAACAAACAAAACAAATTGTAATCTCCCTTTCTCTCTCTTTCTCTCTCCTTCTCTGTCTCTGTCACTCTAGTTTTTGGTTTCATAATTTTTACCTTTCATTAAAATAAATTACTTTCTTTTTGTTTTTATTGCCTTGCTGCGCTCCGTAAGCCAAATTAAGTTCTAACAAAATATTTGTAAAATTTCTATTTGCAAAACGAACGAAACGAAGAAATAACAAATCTTAAAATGCTTTGAAAATTCCTCTGAGAAATACATTTGGCAATTGATTAAAATTTTACGATCTTGTAACATGTTATACAAACATTTTCTTTATCGAATTGTATTTTTTTTTTTGTATCTGTTGACTTTCTAAACAGCAAAAGCAAACGAAAGCAAGCAAGCAATATACATATAGCTAAAAGATACAAGAAGTACTTAAAATTTTTCAAAGCTTAAGGCTACAAAAGATAACAATAACTTTCAAAATTATTTATTTGTCCCTGGCCAGGAATGTTTAAATTATGTACATGTGTGTGTTAGTTTTTGTGTAAATGTCTGTTAAAATATTTTTTTGTCCTGTTTTGCTGCAAAAGTCCTTAAGGAATTCAATATCTATAGATATATACATATGTACATATGTACATATTATATATGTTTCAATCATAAATTGGACAAAAATTCATTTGTTTTAATGCCAAATTTTGATGTTCATGTCATTATTCTTATGAAATAAAATCATACACATCACACAAACAAATATTTGTAATGGAGTTACAAAATACTGAAATAACTTGAAATAAATATGCCTACATTCATACATAAATACATACATATATACACACGCACACGCTATAACTATTTAAATACTCCTCTCTCTCTCTCTCTCTCTCTCTCGCTCTCTTTACATATCCTTAGTTGAGGCCCCTTGAGTGTAGTGTTGAAATTCGTTGCATACGTTGATGGGTCAATTAGATGCTTTATTTTTGCTTTAAGTTTTGTATCCTGTGCTGTTGCCAGGCCAGGTCTGGGAATATTCTATTTGTTAGATTATTTTGTAAAAATCTTTTAAATATGTAATAACTTGATTTCAAAAAATAATGAGTTAGGGCCTCTTTATATGTTAAGGTAAAGATATATATATATTTTTTTTAAATAAAGAGAAGTAACACTCAGGCAATGAATGCCTACTACTATTACTAGGTGTTACCTTCTTTAGGAAAGGGATAGTAAGAAGGAAGGAAGAGATACAGAAAAGCTTCATTCTTTTACAACTCTGCTTTTTGCAGGTTTTTAATAATGCAATGTTGCAGCGCCTCTCTGATGTTAAATGAGGCGTATTAATTTTTTGAAGCTGTATTTTGTAGCCATTTTATTGATTATTTTACTTCGCCGATGATTCTGCTACACAACGAAGGAGGGCGCTCTGATGTTACATTAGGATTAGTTTTTGATGAAGTCGGTATAGTTCAGTGACCAGTGCCTTATGCCTGCATCACTGGAACTTTTCCCACAACAACTGATACAAAGGGACACTAATGCACATCAGAAAAATGCGTGGTGTTGTTATTTAATGACTGTTGGATACAAGGATTGAACCCAGGACCTTCGGTTTTTTAGTCAACGTGCTAACTACTTCATCCAACGCCACCCTCAAATTTAATTGATTTTAACTGAAATTTATTTGCTTGTGGTTAAGCATTGTTTATATATTTCATTGGTGCTTAGCCAAGTCATCAGTTGATATCAACCACATATTCTGAACTATCACAACCTCTTATCTCACATTACCATCAGCACTGCTTGCCATATATTGAATTACTTTTCTGACTGGCAAATTGCATTACTCGCTTACAAATCGCGTTACATAAAATATAAAAAAAGATGTACACAGAGAAAAAAACTGCCTCATAGAATCAATAACATTTTCTCTATGACACGTTTTTGGGCTAAGGGGTATCCCAGAGGAAAGAAGCGAATATTTTTTCATAGAGATTCCTTATTGTGTTTATGTGGTAAATCTTATTAATTTTATCACGAAGAAAACCACACAAAATCAAGAAGAAATGTTATTATTGTATTAGGTTTTCTTATAAATTGTAAACTATAGGGATTTCTTATTGATTTTGTTAGGTTGTCTTATTGATTTTCTTAAAAAGGTTTTCTTCATGATTTTATTAGGTTGCATTATTGATTTTTTCAATACATTTTTGTTCTTGATTTTATTAGGTTCCTATATGATTATGTGTAAAGCATCTTATTGATTTTTTAATAAGGAAATCTTCTTGATATTATGAGGTGTCTTGTTATTTCATATTTATAAATAGACATTGATACAATTTTTTTCATGATCTTTTTCATTTTTGTATAAGAATAGTTGCACAATAATTTCAATGGTTATTCAGGCTGCTTGTTAATGTATGTATGTGTGTATGTATAAATAAATAACATCTACAATATATAGGGTGTTTTTTTAGATGTATAGAACTTCGAATTGAAATAAAACACAAGAAAATCGTTTTAATGTCCATCAATTTGGCTTTATTGGAAGGATAATTTTATGCCATTAATGTTTAAATATGATTTCGGGCATGTGGCCGCCGCGGCTGGCTCGAATAAAGCCAGTTCTACAGGTCCAATTTTCAACCACTTTTTCGAGCATATGGGGCCGTATGTTGGCAATAACGCCACGAATGTTGGCTTCCAAGTCCCCTAACGTTTCTGGTTTGTTGGCGTAGACGAGCGACTTCACATATCCCCAAAGAAAATAATCCAATGGTGTCAAATCACACGATCTTGGTGGCCAATTGACAGGTCCATTCCGCGAAATTATGCGCTCATCGAATGTTTCCTTCAATAAATCGATTGTGACGTGCGCTGTGTGGCATGTAGCGCCGTCTTGTTGGAACCACAACTCATCCACATTCAAAATCTTCAAAATCTTCCATAAAGTTGATGGACAAAGCTCCAATTGCTGTGCACGGTGGCGAATCGATTCATTCGGGTCCTCTTCAACACTTTGCTCTACAGCGGCAATTGTTTCTTCGGTGCGCACTGTTCGACGTCTCTGCGGATGCGTATTATAACATAGAGTAAACGTAGTGCGAAAACGATCCATGGTTAACCGAATTAATTGCTCTGATGGACGATTATGTCGACCATAAAATGGACGGAGCTTGCGGTAAACTTCGCGAACTGAACCATTATTTTCGAAATAAATTTGCACGATTTGCAAGCGTTGTTCTTTTGTCAACCTGTTCATGATGAAATGGCAAACCAAACTAAATATTAATCACTTGACAGCTGACAAAATGGCCGCCAGTTAAAAAAGTGATGCCAACTTAAAGTTCTATACCTCAATAAAAACACCCTTTACTTCCTATATACATACATATGTATATGGTATAGAATTTAAATGAAAATACATAAGTACAGATAATAAAGACGGAATTTTTTTTTATTTTTTATGAGCTCGCCTAATAAAAACAAGAAGAAACCCTTATTGAAAAAATCAATAAGATAACCTAATAAAAACAAGAAGATTTCTTCTTGATTTTTACAAAAAGGTTTTCCCTATGAAATTAATAAGATTTCCTTATTGAAAACAAACCATAGAGATTTCTTATTAATTTTGTTCCATTTTATGAGGTATTTAGTAGGCACTGTTTTCTCTGTGTAGAAGTTGATCGATGAGAAAAATAATTCTTTTAGTTTTAATAGATCACGTGAACATGTTGCCAAATAAAAAAGTAAGTACTTCTCAGGAATCGATTTTTTTAGTGTCACCCCTTGTTAAAATCATTAAGTTGGTAATCCAGCTAAGAAGAGATTGCACCAAAAATGCTTAATTCCAAACCCGATAATAATTTTTTTGGTGGGAAGTTTCACTTTGATATGCAAAAAAAAAAATAAGAATATTTATAATGGAAAATAATCTGTGCCAAACAAGTATTTATAATTGGGGAAAATAAAAGCCAAATGCCAGCCACGCTGCGCTTGAAGGACTATATTCTCTTCACAAAATTTTCCATCACCAATACTACGCACATTTGCGGCTGTATGTCTTCGATTACTTCACGAATTCCATTTTGAAACGATTTTGAACCATTGGCATACACCATATCTTTCACGTAGCCTTGAAGAAAATGAGCCTAAAGACGTTAAATCGCAAGATCTCGGTGTTGAATTGTGATCGCCTCTACGCAAAGTCACACAGTGAGCACCTAATCAGCAGAGACATAACATTGTTGATGGTCGGTGGGTGTGATTTCTTTTAAGTGGAATGGCCAATTCCAAATGTCGACGATCAGTATGGGCTACAACAGCAATATTCTTAGTTGTTCTTCAGCAATGTGCACGAGTTCGATTCTTCACATCACTAACTTGTTCCAATAGCTCAAACTTTTTTTGACGGCCAGCTGAAACAATTGAAAAAACTTTCTCTATCAGCAATACGCCACCCAAAGCACGATTTCATTATTTTTTTTAAAGAAGCGCTTATATCACTTAAATTGAAAAAGTATTTGTAAGTATAAGAATTTCGAAGCGTTCAGCAGTATTAATCCAATGTCAGATATGACTTATTTTGATATTTATTAGAATTTCCAGAAACAAAAGTAGAATCACCTATTTCTTATAACACCTTAATGAGTATAAATAGTTTGTTCATGATCATCTGATAGTGGTTTGATGGACTTAACCTCAATGAACTAAATTCTAGTTTATCATGTGTATGTTAAATAAACTTTACTTTTTTACCAAAGTGAACACACAATCGCTATCCTTGCATTAATAATTAATTCTCTAGTGTAACCATTGATGAAATTATCCAAGGCAAACCCAAGAAAAAAAAAAAAGAATAAGTGATTGATGCACAACCACATGCAATAATATACGATACTGCAGAGTATAAAAAATAACAATTTATTTAGAACACAACCCAACTCATTGCAGCATCTCCTACTAATAATAAAACACTTGCAACAAGCAAACTAAAACAAAACTTTAAACTTTCTTAATACTTTAAGAAAAACAACAACAACAATAATCAAATTGAAAACACAATATACAGAAACAAGTAACTACTAATACAACTCAAAATGCAACATCAAATAGGAGGAGTTTTAAATGCCAAAACTTGAAAGAAATAATAAATAATTTTCATGTCAGTGTTAAACCGAATGCAACAACAAAAACACAACTCACATGCTGCTCATCCAGAATAATTTCACAATCCTTTGTGAACAGTAGGCCAAAGAAGGAAGAACTCCACCGACAGCCACTGTAATAATAAATAAAGAAAAAAAAAAAATAATAATAAAAACTAAACAACTCGAAATTCATGAAGTAATTTAACAATTTGAAACAAAACACTACAAGACTGACTCTGCTCATGCATGTATGTATGTATGTGCTAGTAGTTAAAAATTTACAGGGACGGAACAACTTTAAAATTTTGTATTTGTGTAACATTCTTGTTTTTAGGAATTTTATTAAAATAATTTGTTAGTTGTTTTTTTCTGTTTGGTGTATTTTTATAAGAAAAATTCCTTTTCTTATGTTTAAAGTAGCCTGTGCACTTGTATTTTCTTAACCAGAAACCTCAAATAACTCGACAAACTTTTTCATCAAAACTTTTGCTTATTTTTCATTTGAAGTGTTTGCAGTTTTTAAGTATTTTCTATTCTACTCTTAAGAAAAACTATAATCTCTAAATTATTTAAACTTTTAAATTGCCTTTAAGTTACTTTCTTGTTAAGACAAACCGATAAACCACAAAAGGATGTAATCGATACTCGTAGCTTAAGTAGTTTAGAAATATTTAGGAAAATTAAATCTCTATTGTATACAAAGAGTGAATTTACATGATGAACGTTTTTATTTAATTAGTTGCACGTACGAGGGCGGTTCGGAAACTTCTTAGCCTAGCACAAAAAGCGCGGTATAAACAGAAAAAAGTTAAGTGTTTTGTAAACTTCCATCTCTGCTATGAACACATGTTAAATTTTGTTTCGATCTGGCAACTCCTTCATATAGAAACAGATGTTCACAAAAGACGCATCCGCGATTTTTTAACAATGGAAAAATTAGAAATGCGTGGTGTCATTAAATATTTACATAAAAAGGTTTATCGGGACAAGAAATTCATAATGATATGGTGAATGCGTTAGGTGAAAGTGATCCTTTATATGCAACAGTAAAAAATTGGGTTGCTGAATTTAAACGTGGTCGTACAAGCATTGAAGATGAACCACGTAGTGGACGTCCAATAGCAGCAACAACAACAGAAATTGTAGCCAAAGTGCATGATATGGTATTAAATGATCGACGAATAAAAGTGCGTGAAATAGCTAACATCATGGACATATCAAATGATCGAGTCCATTTAATTTTCCATGAAGAACTACAGATGAAAAAGCTTTCTGCAAGATGGGTCCGCATTTGTTAACAGTCGACCAAAAACGCATAAGAATGAACATTTCTCAAGCTTGTTTGGATCGTTTTAAGCGAAATAAAATGGATTTTAAGCGTCGTTTCATAACTGATGATGAGACATACTCCAGAGACAAAAGAACAATCCAAACAATGGACTGAAGCTGGAGGAAGTGCCCCAAAGAAGGCAAAAACAATTCAATCGGCTGGTAAGGTTATGGCAACGGTTTTTTGGGACTTCAAAGGTATTTTATTGATTGACTATCTGCAAAAGATTAAAACAATAAATTCAGAGTACTATTGCAACCTTTTGGATCAATTAAATGTACAAATTCGAGAAAAACGTCCTGGCTTACAACACAAAAAAAATAATTTTTCATCAAGACAACGCACCAGCGCACAAGAGTGTTTTAAGAATGGCTAAAATCAACGAATTAAAGTACGAGTTGCTTGACCACCCACCTTATTCTCCTGATTTGGCTCCCAGTGACTTTCACCTGTTCCCAAATCTAAAAAAATTCCTTGCTGGCAAGCGTTTTACCTCAAATGAAGATGCAATTACAGTTGTAAACCACTATTTTGAAGACCTTGAGGAAAACTATTTTAATCAAGAGATAGAATTGCTAGAAAAGCGTTGGACTAAGTGTATTGAAGTTTCAGGAGATTATATTGAAAAATAAAAATATATTTGAAAAACTAACTATTCTCTTTCATTAATAGGCTAAGAAGTTTCCGAACAGCCCTCGTATATTTTTTGTTATTTGTCAGTGTCAGGCGTTGGAGGAAAATTAAATATAAAAAATTTTATAGACACTCATGCTACGCCATTTTTTTAATGTCACTCTCTGCGCTGGCGCTGCTATTATGTTAGATTTGTTGGTGCTATACCGCACCTCCACTCGGAGACCCAATTGGGTCCATTGTGATTCCCTTATATTGACCATTAAAAAAGTAATATTTACCACCCCATTTGTAGCCATAAGTGACTCTATTATACGTAATTGAGCCACCGAATTCCCATGATGAAGTACCTGATCCCCTCTAGTTTATACTTCCTGATATCAGTAATGCTCTCATGGAAACGTCTGCTCAGCCATCTACGCCTATGACGTTGCAGCTTCGAGCAGTGACAGGTAATATGTTCAATGGTTTATGGTTCCTCTTCATCCCCGCACATCCTACAAAAACAGTGCGCCTATCACGACTCCCTTTGCCTTCCAGTAGCAGTTTGGATCTTCCTGAGTAAATTTTTTCCCACATAGCCCTCAACACTCTACAATCCTCTCTACTTCGTCATGAACTGTTGGTCCTGCTTGGTACCCAATTAATTGAGTTCCTTATAGCAATGACCTATCGGTAATTTCACCGATCTGTTTGTGAGGCTCTATTAATGCTCATGTATATAGGGACAACCCGCAATGGTTAACGCACTGGAAGACAATATTAAAGAATTTATTCGTGAGATACCGGGCGATATGATCAAGAAATTATGCCAAAATAGGACCTAGAGCATAAACCATTTCCGACATATCCGCAGTCAAAATTAACATGAAATCATCTTTAAACATTGACTTATATAGATCGTTCTACCGACTGAAATAAACATTTCATATATTCTCTTAATTGTATGTTTTTTAATCAAATCCGAAAGTTCTATATTAGTCAGATGTAGAAATAAAAAATAAATTTAAGTACCTTGAGTAAATTTTTTCGGTTTTTGTCGATTTTTAGTTCTGGCGCTTTTTCTCAGTTTTGGCGCCTTTTTTTACTTTTTTCCGATTTTTATTTTATTTATTTTAATTTCAGCGACTTTTTTTGGGATTTTTTCAGTTCTTGGCGATTTTCTTGGTATTTGGCGACTTGGTATTTGTCTTTTGGAGTTTTTTTTTTAATTTTATCCATTTTTTCGGCTTTTGGCGATATTTTTAGTTTTAGCAGTTTTATTTTTGTTATGGAAATTTTTTTCAGTTTTTCGCGATTTTTTTTTCGGTTTTTGGCGATTTTTTCGGCTCTTGGATTTTTTTTAATTTTGGCGATTTTTTCGGATTTTGGTGGTTTATTTTATTTTAAGCAATTTTTTCAGTTATTGGCGATTTTTTTTTGGGTTTTGGTGATTTATTTTAATTTTAGCGATTTTTTTTCGTTTTGGGAACTTTTTCAGGTTTTGGAGATTTGTTTCGGTTTTTGGCGATTTTTTTTCGGCTTTTGGCGGTTTATTTTAGTTTTAGAAATTTTTTTTTCGTTTGGCTATTTTTCGGCTTTTGGCAATTTATTTTAATTTAAGCAATTTTTTAGGCTTGGTGTTTTTTTCGTTTTGGCGATTTTATTCGGTTTTTGATGCTTTTTTCGTTGTGGAGATTTTTTTTGGGTTTTGACGATTTCTCTCGGTTGGTTTTAGTAAATATAGTTATTGGACAGTAGTTGCTAAAAGGACTAAGAGTTCGAAACGTTGTAACTGGTACGAGAATAATAAAAAATAACAAAGTCGCTCTCCTTAAGGGTCCTAAATAACACCCAATTGTTCACTTTTCTGCAATACTTTTGAAAATTGAAATAATAGATTTTTAAAAATATTATTTTTTAGTAAAATTTTCTGGGAAGGTTTGTGGTCATTTTGGGCAAATATGGCAGACTAAATAGGTACCAGACTAAATAGGTGAGGGTAGTCTTAAGCTAAATATAACCCAACTGGTAAATAAATAATTTTGAATGGAAATAATAGGATTTTTAAATATAATATTATAGTACGTTTGCGATTCCATATTTGGAAAAAATTAATACAAATCTTCTCAAGACATTTTGCTAAAAAAACATATTTTTAAAAATGGATTATTGCCATTCCCAAAATTATTTCAGAAAATTTACCAATTGGGTTACACTTAGCACGTTTAAAACTAGCCTCAGCTATTTGGTGTAGTACGTAATATAATATATAATATATATAATATTATTATATAGGTGGAGTAGTATGAAGTTTTTCGAAATCTTAATCCATTTAGCAGCAGCAGCTTCTGTTAAGAAACAAAACATATTCGAATCATAAATACAAACTACTTTTTTTTAAGATAACACTCAGGCAATGAATGTCTACTACTATTACTAAGTGTTACCTCCTGCAGGAAAGAGATAGTGATAGCGAAGACAGGTGAAGGAAGAGATAGAGGAAAACTTCATTCTTTTACAACTCTGCTTTTTTGCACGATTCTAATAAAGCAGAGTTGCAGCGCCTCTGGTGTCAATGAGACGTATTAAACTTTCAAAACTGTGTTTAGTGGTCATATTATTGGTTATTTTACTTAGCCGATGATTCTGTTACACAATAACGACAAAGGAGAGCGCTCTGATGTTACATTAGGATTAGCATATGTTGCCTTCAGCACTTGAACGTCCCTACAATTGCTTATACAAAGAGACACTAAAGTAGTTCAGAAAAATGCGTGGTGCTGTTATTTAATGACAGTCGGAGACCGGGCTCGGAGACATGGGACCATGGGTTTCGTACTCAACGTGCTAACTACCTCAGCCAACGCCACCTTCAATTTATTCGATTTAAGTTTTAAATATGCAATCAAATAGACAAGAGAAAAAAAACTTTATCCTTAGAATATCTCTTTGTTCGCTGTAGGTTCATAATAATTAGTATTTACCGTATTTTTTATATACATACATATATTTTCATTTAATTTTTTAGGATTTCGTCAATTGCTATAAAAAAGTATCAAATGGTGTTAATACTAATATCGCACTCAGACACGAAGGACACATGGCAGCAGCTTCATCTACAGTACAGTTTAAATATAACGAACACTTTTGCACTCCTAATAGTTTTGATTTAATATTTCATATGAAATAACAAGTAATTCCTTATTTTTGTTTAACAAAATCGACAACGAATGCTGAATAAATATTGTTTGTTGTTTTTTTTCCTACAATGGTAGCAGTTTTTGTACTTTACAATAATTTATTAAAAGTTTGTCTATAATCATTGGTGTTTTGTAAGCTGTTTTAAATTGTGGTTAAAGTCTACTGACGAGTTGCTTCAGCAGCATCGAAATATGTTCAGAACTGCTTGAGGATCAACCAATTTTTCTGCTTATTAAAAAAAAATACCAATGTAAAATCACCATGCAAAAATTTTGATTTCAAATCATGTTAAAGTTACAAGAAATATCTTGTTCAGGTGTGTTGGCGTTTACTTGCTTTGTTCGCAGCTGCAGTACATTGTTGTGCTTAGTTGTTGGAGTTGTTTTTGTGTTGTTGTTGTTGTTGTTGTTGTTGTTATTGTTGTTGTTGTTTATTTTGATGTTTGTAAATAGTCAAAAAACTTCGCATTACCAGCGAAAATTTCCTGGTGCTGTCTAGTTGGCAGTATAGAAGTCTTGTAGTCTGATGGTCATAATTTCGAATCCTGAAAACAAGTCATAGTAGCTTCGCAGTTGAATTTTTTTTATTATAACTTTTCAAATAAATTTTGTGTTAAATATTAAATTAAATTATGTTGAATTCAATTTTTATTCATGATGATAACTATATATTTAGTATGCATTTAAAGAATATTTAATGTTTTTCATATATTGGGCGGACAATTATAAACATACAAAAATTTTCTTTATAATTGCGCCAATATGTTTAATAATAATAAGCTATATAATTAATAAAAAAAAATAACTACACCCAGGGAAAAAAAGCTTAAAATCTATAAAAAACCATATTGAATTAATAAAAACACTAACGAAAGTCTAGTCATGTTGAAATTTCTTATTTCAATATCGAAAAATATTACTTTACATTATTAATTTATTAATTTTATTTATTTTTAAGTATCTCACCATACATTTTCTATTACGTTGAAAATCATTGAATTAATGTTGCAGCTTTTCCCTGAGTGTACATTTAATTAAATTCATATTGTTTCAAGTTCAAATAACTTTGATTTAACATGGTTCTTCGTGTTATTTCAGTATCGAATTAACGTTGATCCAACTGTAAATAACTTTGATTCAACATGATTATTCATTTTGATTTAAAAGTACCTACTAGCATGTGAAATCAACTTGAAATAAAGTTATTTCAAACGGAGAAATTTATTTTAAATATTACTGTAAATCATGTTAGATTAACATGAAACACATATAAAGCAAAATTCTTGCCGAAAATGGTTAAATTAACCTTGTTTTTGTAGATTTTAAATTAAGATTTTTCTGTGTGTATATAATAGTTCTAGCATACTCCGGTTATATCGAAATTTGGCTTACAGCAAACTCCTTTAAAAAAATCACTAACATTTTGCCTTGTGTCTTTCAAAACAGCTGTTCTAATACTTCAGTAATCATTAATTACTAGCTAAATTTTAATTCCTTATATTTAATTTAAATTTTTCTTTTAGATAAAATGTATTAATTTGCTTACTTTGCACTACTTTCTGAAAATTGTTTTAGACAAAATTGCCTGGTCCTTCGCAGTTCGTTATAACCACACTACATTGTACATAGATTCGCACATATACATACCCTGCAGGAAATGGAACTGACACAAGACTAGTCACCTGACCGGTCCCCAAGTGATAGGGACCAGTCCAAGTTCTAACACTTCCTATGAATCGGACCAGTCACTTTTACATGGGGATGGCCTAGGATGGGGTTAATTGATACTTTGTATGCACCTTGTGACTTGTCACTGAACTATCCCATAGGGACCTATTCGATGTATAATAATATAAATTATTTTTAAATAAAATTTCGACATTTAACTGTAACAATTAACGCTTATATATTTTTTTATTGTTAGAAATGCAATGACATTTTTTTTTATTTTATTTTTAATCTGAAAATTTTTTGAGATTCGAACCGACAACCTCGTGCATGACAGGCTGGCACACTACCCACTCGACCACAGGGCCACTCATATTTCAAAAGTATAAATACCATTTAAGCTTAGGTTAGTATCTAAGTATAGTTACGGGACTGATCCCAGAGTCACATTGAAGGGAGCAATTAACATTATATTTACACTATTTGATAGGTCCTGTGTTCGACCACATCGAACATGTTCAGTGCAGTTTACTACAATACTAGACCGAGTCCGAATTAAATTGGCTCAAGATCAAGACGATACACTACGAAAATGGTCAATATGTCACCATTTAAACGATAGAACTTTTTTCACCATACACTACTACGTACTTTTGATAACACCCACATTTTCTCCAGTTATAGGACGAGTACGTTTGGATCAATTGTCACCAAATTTTCTGCAGGGTATATACTCACGTTCACATGGATTCGCTCATATAAACAATATTTATGACCGTAATATACCGTTTATTAAATTTTATTATAATTTACGCTTCAATAAACAAAAAGGACGATCTCAATTTTGGCTAACATCTCTCGTTGATGTTGTATGCACACCATCCGTTAAATAATGAATGAAATACAGTATAAAATTACCAAAAAAAAAAAAAAAAGAAACCTTATGAACAAATTGTTTCTCCGCCCATGTTATATTAGAATGAATGATAGCGCAAGTAAATTTGAAATACATGCCATCAAAAGTTTCCAAATGTGCCTGATATGAATGAAGCAGGCTAAATTTGTTTCCTTTTTTTTATTCCTCTCAGTTGTTTTTCTTGGCTATTCCAAATATGCTAGCTTCGCATTGATTTATGAAAATGTGAAAGTAATTGCAGTACAAAGTAATAAGAAAACATTTTATGAAGTTTCTGTTTATATTCATGAAAGTAGGATGGGGCGCCACGTTTTTATAAAAAATATATCCATCTCTTCTTATATACATATATTTTTATGTTATTTCATTTCAGTGGCATTGGTGTTAGTTATTATTGAGCAATAAAACAAAGCTTCAGCACGTGCTACCGCATCGGTACGCAGCATGTGTGAAAATTTAATCATATAAGAGTTTGTAAAGCAAGCAGTCTGCCAGAATCATTTTTCGTAAAAAGATTTTTTTTCATTAGCCAGAGTATGCACTAATTTAAGCTTAGTATATTTTTCACAAACTTTTTACATGCATCTCTGTTGCCAGGGGTAGGGAAAAATCTCAACTTGGGTAAATTTGTAACTAAAATAGGAGTGCAGTAAAAATTGGCCAAATTTTTTGATTTTGGTATCTTAATCTAGTAAATTTTTTTTTTCAAACAATTGACAATTCTGATTATTCATTTTAATTGAATAGTATTTTATTTATATATTTATATATTCGATTAATCGAATACATTTAACATAACATCAATTACCGCCAATAACTTTGTATAACCTTTAATCCAATCACTCCAATTTAATCCAATCAATCTAAGGGTTAAGTCGAACAAACAAACATATAAGAACTCTAGTTAGATCTTTATTCGTATAATTTTTTTTATTCGAATGTCAACTTTGTTAAATTTAAATTAGTATTTTTTTATTTGAACAATTTTAAGTCCGAGCATCTAAATTAACACACAAAAAATTTTAGTTCGTTATATATTCGAATAATCGCACAAAATTTTTGAATTTATTCGAATAATCTGATAAAAAGTTTTGAGAATATTCTTGAACGTTTAAAAGCTTAAATATGTGGTTGAATCTATTGTTGGCGTTACTTATTTTTTTAGATATGTATGATTTATAATTGCGAATAATCGATTGATTTTTTAATTGAATAAAATTTTGTTTAAGTCACCCAAACGATTAATAAAACTTAAAGTTCTTTAAACTTACTCTTTTGTAACCCTTAATCAAATAATTGTTTAAACAAACATACATATATACATACATAGACTCTAGTTAGATCGCTATTCGAATACTATTTTTTTATTCGAATGACGACTTAATTGAACTAAAATTTGCCATCTGTCATTTCATAACACTTTAAACCCGAACAACTGAATTAAACTATTAACACAAAAAAAAAATTTATTCGTTATTAATTCGAATAATCGAATAAAATTTTGAAATTTATTCGCTTAATCAAATAAACAGTTCTGAGAATATTATTATTTATCATAAAAAGCTTCAAGCTGTAGTTGAATTTATTGTTGGTGTTACTATTTTTTAAATATGATCTAAAATTGCGAATAATCGATTGATGTTTTAATTTAATAAAATTTTGTGACATAACCCATACGATTAATCTAAAAAAACTTAAAATTTAGTAAATTTACCCTTTGTAACCTTTAATAAAATTATTTTTTTTGTAAACAAATATATATATATATATAAACTTTAGTAAGATCTTTATTTGAATGAAATTTATTTTATTCGAATGGCAAGTTATTAAATTAAAGTTTGTCCTTCCATTTAAAAAAAATTTAAGCCTGAACAATTGAATTGAAGTCATGCTACGAACAGAATTTTTAATTCGTTTTGTATGCGAATAATCGAATACAATTTTTAAATTTATTCGATTAATGAGATAAAAAAAAAATTAATACAATATCGAAAGTCGAAAGCTAAAATCTGCAGTTAAATTTATTGTTTGTGTTACTATTTTCTGACATATTATCTATAGTTACTGCGAATAATCGATTGATTTTTTAGTTGAATTGAATTTTGTATATTTCACCTACTCGATTAATCGAATAAAACTAAAAATTTAGTAAATTTACCTTTTAATTAAACTATTTTTTGCACGAACAAATATATTTACAACATGTTAGAACTCTAGTTAGATCGTTATTCGAATAATAACTTAGTAAATTAAAAAAACAAATCATAAATAAAATTTTAGGCCTGAACAATTGAAATGAGGTCACGATACTAACAAAATATTTAATTCGTTTTGTATTCGAATAATCGAATAAAAATTTCAAGTTTATTCGAATAAATTTTTTTTGAGAAAACAAGCTTAAATCTCTAGTTAAGGTCATTATTCGCACAATCGATTGATTTTTTAATCATATACGATTTTGTGTATTTCACCCATGCGATTAATCGAATAAAACTTAAAATTTACTCTTTTTATGCTTTAATCAAGTAATTAAAAATAGTTTGAATGGCAACTTATTTAAATTAAAATAAAATGAGTCATTTATCATATGAAACATTTTAAACACAAACAACTTAATTGAATTAATAATACGAATAAATTTTTTTAATTACTTTTTATCGAATAAAATTGTTAAATTTTTAATAAAAAATTTTGGGAACAATCTAGAACTAAAAAAAAGTTAAATCTGTAGTTGAAGTATTATTCGTATATTTTTTATTTATTTATGATACATATTTGCGAATAATTGATTAAACTTTTATGTTTTTGTAATGTTTTGATTACGTGGAAGAATTGGTTCCTAGTTTTGTTATAAATAATTTTGAACTTGCCAAGGGAAAGAAAAGTATAGAAAAATAATATTAATAAATAATATGCAATATGCTTAATCTCTCATTTTGAAAATGTTGAGTTCGAAAAATCCAATCCAGGTAATAATGCCAGCAAAATTTTAAAATCATTATTTATTCCAATAATCGAATACAATTTTAAAATTAACTTGAATAATAATCAATTCAAGCTTGAAATTTCCTCATTTGCTTACTTGATAGATCTTGTTACTTCTTATTAGTTGAGTGGTTTCCAACTCGAGCATTTAGCAATTCTAGTTAAAAGAAAACAGGAAGAAAAGTACAATTGTGTTATTCGAATAAATTTTTTTTATTGAAATTGCAACTTCATTAAATTAAAACTTGTTAAATTTTTGCTTCATTCAAAGAAATTTAAGGCTACGCAAGTTATATTTTTTTTAAATTTTTTGTTCATTAATTTAATAAAAAAAACTTTATAAATGTTCATAGATCACAAAATTGGTTATGCCAATAAAATCAGTCACATTTTTTATTCGAATTTTTTTAGCACCAACAATTTAATGAAATTCATGATACGACAAAATTGTTTTATTTTTGATGTTTCTTAATAATCGAATAAAATTTTTAAACTTATTCGAATAATCGAATAAAAATTTTTGAGAATAATTTTATATTTAAGAACACAGAAGACTAAGTTGAATTTATTAACCGAAATAATTTTCTTTATTATTAATAATATACATATAAATATGAATAACCGAATAAATTTAAATATTTGTATGGGCGATTAATTGTCAGAATATGTTCGTAGTTCGTGTTTGAAAAATTTCGAAGTCGAACAATTAACAATTCTAGCTAAAAGGCAATAGGCGGAAGAGTTCAGTAGCTCTAAAATAGTATAATAACATCACTAATAGTTGGCTCTTAATAAAAATTCGAATAAATTATAACTCTTTTATCTAATTTTTCGACCTTTTTCTTATATATTTAATTAAACTATTTTATTTTATTTTATTTTATTAAATAAATTATAACCAAAACTAAACAAATATGGTAAGCACTTAATAGTTTTATGCAGGTCCACCTGGCAGGAAAAGTACCACTGGGGTATATGTGAAAATGCCTAGATTTTAAAACTTATTTTAAGCACTAGTGGATAACTATTGTTAAATTTATTTTCCATACTGATAATTTCAGTCTTATTAATATCCTATATATAAATTACACATCAGCTAACTATATTCCTAGACTTTTAATATATAATTCAACACCTCCCTCCAGTGAAAGTAAGAATGAATCTGTGGCAATTTTATTATCCAAACGTGTTGCCGCAGTAAGAGAAAATTCAAAGTTTTGAATTAATTCAGCTAAAGCGACTTTGACTTCAGACAAACCCAATTTCATGCCTAAAGAAAATCTTATATTATTTTTGATAAAAATAAGGAAATTTTCAATTCTAAAATAACTGACCTGGACAAATTCTGGGACCATCACCAAAAGGTAGAAATACACCCATATCTCTAAATTTTTTTACCCCACCGAATTCCTCATTGAAACGTTCTGGCCAAAAGCTTTCAGGATTCTCATAATATTCGGGATCGTAGTGTAAAGAATAAGCTGAGATATAAACAACATCTTGTGGCTGCAATGAAACCTTGACACCTTTCAATTCATTGTGCAGTTCCATTTTGTCCGTACAAATCTTGAAGAATAATGCCAAGGGAGGATATAACCTTAAAGTCTCCTGCACACATTGATCTAAGTAAGGCAGCTCCATTAGTTCATCATAAGTGATATTTTCACCCGCCTCCTTTAGCTCCTGGCGTAACTTTTGCTGTACTCTAGCATTGCGTGACAGCTATAAATAGGATAATCAGCAAATCAATATTTATTTATTTAGTGTCTCATTTCAAAAAACTTAAGCTGCCCTAAAAACTATGAATTTAAATTAATTTTAATCTCACCATAAACTTACCAACAATAAACAGTGGGCTATAACAATGGCTCCCGTTTCAAAGCCATCAATCAACACGGTTGTCGTATGTCCAGCGATTTGTATATCATTTAGAGACTTTTTCTCCTTTAGTTGCAACAAGTGATTGATCACATCATTTTGTTTATTATTTGTTAACATTTGCTGTTTTAACGCATCCACAGCCAATTGCTTAAAAAAGTCATCAGTAACGGCGGGAAAGAAAGGTTCAGGTCTTAATTTTCTCAGCCAAGGCCAGGCAGCAGTTTGGCCATAATAACGCACGCAACTTATTGCTTGGGTCAACATTTTATTGGTCATTTGATGTAGAGTTGAAAGAGTATCAAGGCTGCCAAAAGTATTTTCTTCGATGCCCCAAATAAACTTTGCCATAATGTGACAGGTGAAACGATTTGCCAGCTAAAAGTTTAAAGAAGTTACTAAATGGCTAAAGAATAATTGCTAAGATTGTTACCTCTTTTGCATTCCATTTTGTTTGCGGATCCTGGGACTTGATGAACTCCACCATTTGGGAAGCGCTCTCCTTCATTGTGGCGTAATGGGAACGAACCTAAAGAATAATAATATTTTACTTTTGGATTACAATAAATACATTTTCGTTCAAAATTTGTGGTATACAGGCCATTCCACGCAGAACGAATTCACACAGAAAAAAAACAAAATTTACTTATTTTAATCATAATCGTTCAACTGGTATCCATGGATAATGACAGTTATGGGCAAATTAAAAAATATGAATATTTCGTTAGTTTAGATTTACTCTATAATATCCAGCAGAAATAATATAAAAAGGTCGTTTAAAGTATTGTAATATAAATATCTCTATTTGTATCAATTTAAAAACTCTTTGAAATGGGCTTATACCGAACGCTCTGCTCTCCCTCTTTACACGCTTGATTTTTGTTTAAGGTTTTCTTTTCTACCTTTCCCTTCCTTTCTCATTTTCAATAAAGACCATTATCGCTGAAAAAAGTATACTATTGTTTTCTTTTTGTTGAAGCTTCGAGACGAGAGTTTTTGCATTTTCTGTCACACCCGTCATAATAAAAAATTTAAAGTGTTTCATGAAATGTTTACTGTACATAACGAATACTGGATACCTTCCAACAATAAACAAGTAAACTCTATCACTAATAAAACAAAATTTTGCAAGTAATTTGTTATAGGAAATATTTGGTCACACCCGTCACATGAACGCTGAAGTGCTATTTTTTCCATGGATGTTAAAAATTTAAAACGCAAACAACGGCAAAACCTTAAGTCAATAACAAGTTTAATATAATCAAACTAATCGAGTTATCATACCAGTTCTCACCCGTCACATAAAGAAGTCACATCGGTACCATTTTCGAAAGTTTTTTTTTTTTAGAAAAATTTGAGTTTTTCCAGCTTGTAAGTATTTAATACAATCAAAAATACTGAACTATTTACTACACCAAAAATAAATAAGTCAAAAGTTTTATTTCGTCAAACTGTTCAAGTTAGCATAATAGGTCACACCCGTCACATATAAAAGTCACAATCGTAACAATGAAAAAGTTTTTTAAAACTTTAAACAATTTACTACATCAAAAATAAATAAGTAAATAGCATTATTTCGCCAAACTGTTCGAGTTAGTATATTAGGTCACACCCACCACATATAAAAGTCACACCCGTAACATTTTCGAAAAGGGTTATTTTAGAAATTTTATTGTTCCAGTTTTTAATACAATCAAAAAGACTGAACAATTTACTACACCTAAAATATGTATATGCATAAAAAGTTTTATTGCTACAAACTGTGCGTTAGCATACTTCATAACACCCGTCACATATAAAAGTTACCAGAAACATTTTCGAAACATTTTATTTTAGTTAAGAAATTTTTTTCCAGGTTGTAAATAATAAATATAATAAAAATACTGCACAACTTACTTCACCATAAGCATTATGTTTGCAACATCACACCCGTCAGAGCCTGTAACATATACATAGAAGTCACACCCGTAACATTAAAAAGAAAGTTTTTTTTTTTTAGACTTTGAGCAGTTTACTACACCAAAAATAAATGATTAAAAAGTTTTATTTCGTCAAACTGTTCGTGTTAGCTTAGTAGGTCACACCCGTAGCACCCGAAACATTTTGAAAAAGCTTATTTTAGTGAAGAAATTTTATTTCAAGTTATAAGTATTTAATATAATCAAAAATACTAAAGAATTCAATTCGCTATAATTATTCTATTTGTAACATCACACCCGTCACAGCCTTCTGATGACCATTCTGAGCAGAAATCTTGTTCTTTTAGAGTCTTTATATTATTAAATCTTTTTAAGACTAACATACTGGGGAATCTTTTTTATTTATATAAAAATTTCATATTTTTAAATTATAACAAAAAACAGTGATTATCATAGTCACACCCGTCACAATGTAATTTTCCATAGATTTACCTTTTTGAAATAATTTTTTTTTGTTCTAACAAACAAACAAGATTTTTCTGTTCCTATTGAATTCAAAATGAGCTCAGAGATTTTAAAAGTTTGTTCGTTTTAATTATTTTTTGAGGCTGACGAATTTGGAGAAGTTCAAACCCCAGTCTTGTGCACAGTCGAAAAATGGCAAAATACATTTTTATCTTTTAAAATGTTAACGCGATATAATACGATTGTATTGTAAAAATTTAGAAATTATGACTTTTTAAATTATTATCAATATGGGCCATAAATTTTAGTTTTACCAAACAAGAGCTGCGAGACTAGCGAAATTTATAAACTCACCCTATTGACCGTTAGACCTTGAACTAACTCGGAACGTTTTTGCTTCCAGGCCTCGCCCACTGACACAAATGGGCTGACAAAGCGTAATTGCTCTACTGCCTCAGACGACTGTAAAGTAACTTATTAAACAATTTTCAGATAGGCTTTCAACAAATTTAAAAAAAAAAAAACCTTACCCATTGTGATGATTCGTTGTCACGAAATTTATTAAAATTCGTGGTGAGAACTTGTTGTATTAGTTTGGGATCTAAAAGAAACAATTTGGGCTTGCGAGCCGCAAATACACCCACAAAACTTTCGGTAGATTTGTAGTGCCTGTTCACAGAACATATACAAATATAACATTTAAGAAATAAAATTTATGTTCCTTAAAAACTTACAAATATATCTCATGTAGCTCGTTAACCAAATTACATTTTCCCTCAAACGTTTGGGGAAATGTTCCTCTTAGAATTTTCGGTTGTGGACCTGCCACATTTTGTCGTCGCCAATAATCAAAATGCCAAGTTAAATATAAACAAATGGCTAGACAAATTATTAAAAATGACACTGACAGTGAAATAATGTAAAACAACATGATGCTTGCAAAGCCAAGTGCTGATAACTGATAAGTGTGCAAAATAGTAAAATTTTCATATTTTTGATAAGAAAAATTCTAAAGCTTGTTTAATGCGTGACAGTGCTTCGTGTTATTGTAACGAATGTGAGAACTTTTCGATTCGAATATATTGTTATCAATCAGTATGATAGAAGAACAAAAAAAATTAATTTGTTTTAATTATATTTAAATGAATCAAACTATAAAATATATGACAATCATTCTCCCTTATCGTGATTGGCATATTTCGACTTCAACTACGCAAAAAATAACAACACAAGCAGTTTTTCTTTAATCTATGACCGAATTGTCGCAGTAGGAGTCGAAATACGCCAATCACGATAAGAGCCAATATATTTGTTTTATTCTTATCGTTGCGAAACCTTCTCACAACTTAAAGAAACGAGATACATGCCTTGAACACAGCAGCTGGCTACACAACAACACCAGTTGAAACGTTTGGCGTTTGCTATAGTCGCACCTGATACTGAAGTATAAACAAATGTTTGTCGAGAAAATAAAATAAAGTCGAACAGAATTAGATTGTTGCGTTTTTTGTTTTTAATTTTTTAATTTACTTATGCTTATGATGCTTCAAAGTTTGCCATTAAATTTTCCCAGCCTTGATTGCAACCCTTAAAACAGAAGTGTGACGTCATCTAAATCCCGGTTCACACACTTCAACTTTTGTTGATCAACTCGTAATTCAGCTGTAAAAAAGACAGGAAAGAAAATACACATACACATATCTCTTTTTTTCTGCCAGCTGAATTAAAAGTTGAACAACAATAGTTGACGTGTGTGAAAAAGTGTCTCACAGAATCTATAAGATTTTCTCTGTAAAACGTTTTTAGGCTAAGGGGTATCCCAGCAGAAAGAAGCGAAGATTTTTTTCATAGAGATTCCTTATTATTTTTTATGTGGTAAATCTTATTAATTTTATCAAGAAGAAACCCACAAAAAATCAAGAAGAAATCTTATTATTCACAACTTTTTTTACTCAATTTCCGTTATTTTTGGCACAAAAAAAAGCAATCCATGGAGAAAAACTTCTTGGTTCTATTAGGTTTTCTTATAAACTGTAAACTACAGGGATTTCTTGTTGATTTTATTAGGTTGCCCTATTAATTTTATTAAAAAGGTTTTCTTCTTGATTTTATTAGGCTATCTTATTGATTTTTTCAATAAGGTTTTCTTCTTAATTTTAGTAGGTTCCTATATAAATATGTGTAAAGCATCTTATTGATTTTTTTTAATAAGGAAATCTTCTTAATTTTATGAGGTTTCTTGTTATTTCGTTTCTATAAATAGACATACATATATTTTTTTCATGATCTTTTTCATTTTTGTGTAAGAATGTTTGCACAATAATTTCAATGGTTAGTCAGGCTGCTTGTTAGCATATTGGGTAGAGTGCTTACCTATTAAATGGTGAGTAAGTTAGTTAATAATATAACCTAATGTGTATTTATGTATGTATAAATAAATAACATCTACAACATACTGCATACCTACATATGTATATGGTATAGAATTTAAATGAAAATACATAAGTACAGAGAGTAAAGACGCAATTTTTTTTTTATTTTTTATTGAAAAAATCAATAAGATAACCTCATAAAAACTACAAGATTTCTTTTTGATTTTTTCAAAAAGATTTTCTCTATGAAATTAATAAGATTTCCCTATTGAAAAAAAAACCATAGAGATTTCTTATTAATTTTGTTCTATTTTATGAGGTATTTAGTAGGCACTGTTTTCTCCGTGCGGGACTAACTGCAAAATATTTGCATGGCGCAATCTTCAAGTCTATCTCCCTAGAAAAGAATTGATATAACCTGCTTCAAGAAAAATTTTAAACGTGTAAGAAACTCTTTTGTAACAAAGCAGAACATTTCCAATTTTTCTAAGCTTAATTTTTTTATTTCGTTCTAAGTTTAGGTTAAAAAAAAATTAAAGCCTTTTACAAAAAATCTCTATTTTCCAATATGCATTTTAAATTACATAATAATTTCCTTTGCACCGCAAAATTCAATTACATAAATTTTATGTTGCGAACTGGTCGTCATGGATTTGGCTTCTAACCAAATATTGTGGTTGTGTTTAGTTTTTTTTTATATTTACTTTTGTTTTGGCCAAGGACGTTGTCCAACATGCTCTATTTCCGTTGAATACATGTCATTTAATTATGTTCTTCTTGCCCTTCTGCTTCCTTTTTCTTTTTGTTTTAGTCTTGTTAATAGTGGCTGCGGTATTTTTTATCTTTTTTTTTCTGTTCTTGTGTGTTTTTATTAAATGATGTCACTCAACATTAACACCTCAAACTTTCACCTGATTTGACATGAAAAGGACAAATTGCAATACACCCGAACACACAATTTCTGGCATACACTGACAAACACTAAATAACAAGAAACCATACAACTGACATGTTGATGTGTTCTATTTTACACACACACACACACACACACACATACACACACACACATTTACTGCAAGCATTTCCTTTGTTTTTTTTCTCTACTTGCTCCAATTGAAGATGGCGCTGTGAAAGCCAAAACAAGAGAACACAGAAGATTTTGTAAAAGAGGTGAACGCAAAAAAAAAGATATAACAAAAAAGCAACAATAGCATAAAAAAAGTGCTGACAATAAAGTGACGTGTACAAATGTCAAATGCAATATTGAACATGTAACAAGTTTAACTACTTACACGAAATGTAGACGTAGAAACACACAGAAAACAGCAAAAGTAACAACAAAAAGCATTTAAAAATTTCACTCTATGCGTATGTATGTGTGTGTGTGTGTTTCGTGTATGTGTGTGTGTGTGTTTGTTTAAGTGTGATAGTAGAGTTCAAGTGAAACAGACAGACATAATAAAATGCCAACTTGTTTTACAATTGCAACAATTTTATGTTTATTAAACATCAATTCATTTGGGAATATCATTTAAGTGCAAAGGAAGAATTAATTATTTTGTTGTCTAATGAATTTTTGTAATAATTTAATTGAAAAATTTTAATGTATTTAATTAATTAATCATTATTGTTAACTGGAAAAATTAATAAAAAGCGAAGCACTGTTAAGTTGATTATTACCTACTGTGGATATTTTATTTTATTTTTTACCTCAAATTGTCACTTGTTCGAACATAAATATTTTTTTTTAGGTAATAATGAAGCGCTTCCATTACGCGAATTCGTCGAAAAGAAGTAGCTTAGTAAATTCGTCGTGATGACGAAAAAGAAATGACGAAAACAGCTCTTATAATCAGGGTGACCGATGACATTTTCCAAAAAGTAGCACCAAATAGGGGATTTACCAAAAAAAAGGGGCAAAATTAATAAAAAGGAAAAAACTACACTAAACTTTTTATTTGTAATGTATTTTTATATAACTCACCTTAAAAAAAAGGGTGACAAAAAGTGGCAAGGCAGTCGAAAAAGTAGCAATTTGCCACTTTGCTCGGTCAAACGGTCACACTGCTTATAATTGATAAAGTTTGTTACAGTTTTTGATAAGAGAGATAAAATTGTTTATTCGTCTTTCGACGGCGTAAAAAATAGAAATAAATGTATTGCAGAGACGGGGTTGTCAGATTTTTTTCCAACCTATTGCGCCGAATTGATTTAAAAAATCGCCAAAAGTCGCAAAAATCAAATCTATGTAGTTTTTCTTAATATATAAAGGGTGTTTTTTATGGAGGTATAGAACTTTGAAATGGAATAAAGCAAAGATGAATTTTTAAAAATTGAAATGAAATTTACTTTGTTCGAAAGATATTATTCTGGCATTAAAATTTAAATGTGACTTCTGGCATATGACCATCATGGCTCGGACGTACACACGGAAAAATTTCAACTTAAAATCTATGTAAGCAAGGTTAATCTATCTAATCTTTTTCGGCAATAATTTTGCTTCATATGTGTTTCATGTTAAGCTAACATGATTTATGGTAAATTTTCAAACAAAATTTTTGCTTTCGAAATAACTTTATTTCACGTTGATGTAACATTTGCGTACTGTTAAAATCAAAATGAAGAATTATGTTGAATCAAAGTTATTTCAAGTTGAAACAGTTTGAATTTAAGTTAATGTAGTAATTTTATTTTAACTTTCGTGTGGTTGACATTGACATCAGAAAAAATTTTGTTTGTATATAATTGGCTTCGCCGGCCAAGATTTGCACTCGAAACTCATCGCGTGGTAGTCAACGTGTTTACCTCTGCAGCCACAAAAACTTTAAATATTCTTTAGATGCAGACTAAATATCGTCACCTTAAATGAAAACGGACGTAGCTGCACTTTTATATTTTTTACAGGAGAAACAAAAAACGCTTCAAAATCAATAATAATTAAGTGTTCTTGAAAATGTTCCTTGAAATTTAGTTGTAGTATAGATACCTATATGTTTTTAACCATTTAATTGCTTTTTATACTTACTTAAGCTTTTATGTTAGTTGCGTTTCTGAAAATAAAAAAATAGATGCATTCGTAATTAAGGCAGTTTAAATTTCTTTAATAAAGTCGTCATTTTTGATCGCAGACGTCTAAATATTTGCATGAATATGTAGTTTGATAAAATGAACCATAATCAATCAAAAACTCTATTTGGAATTTTTGTGTACTTACGTGCGTTTGCATTTAAGGTGACGATATGTACAGTCATGTATAAAATTTTGATTCAACATTTATTTTATTTATCATTTAACATACAATTTATTTGAAGTTTTAGTTAAAAAAATAACACAAAATACTTTGACTTGACTGCAGGATTCGAACCTGCGATCATCCGACTTCAGGACTAGTACACTGCCTACCAGCTAGCAGCAGTTAGTCGGCTGTTTACAAACATAAAAAAATACAACAACAATACAAAAACATCTCACACAACTCAGCACAAAATTGTATTACAACTACACACTTCTACAACATATGTATTATAGCTTGTAACTTTAATGTGATTTGAATGAATTTGAATTAAACTTTTTGCATGGTGATTTTACATTGGTATTTTTTTTGTGTGTGTGTACTGTAATCTGGAGGTCCAATTTTCGATGACTTTTTGGCAATAACGCTGCGAGTGTTGTCCTGCAAGTGGTCAATCGTTTCTTGCTTATCGGCGTAGTCTAGCGGCTTCGCACATATCCCCACAGAAAATAGTCTAGCGGCGTTAAATCGCACGATCTAGGAAGCCAATTCACGGTTGAGAAACGTGAAAGAATGCGGTTACCAAACGGCTAACTTCTTCAGGGTATTATTAATTTTTGGTTTTTCTGGTATTTAATTTTTTTCGTTTTTCTTTTGTCTTTACTGCTTTCAATTCAAAAGAAAAAAGAAAAAATTAAATGTAAAAAAACCAGAAAGTAAGAATATCCTGAAGAAGTTAACCGAAGGATTAACGAAATATCGAACTAACAAATCAAAATATAAACTGACCTAAAGCTCAAAAAAAAAAAAACAAATAGTTTAATTTAACAAATAAAAAAATGTCGAAAAATTAGACAAAAATATTTGATAAAATTTTTTTTTTTTAAATCTCTTGGTTAAGCAGAAGTAAGTGAAATATAAAATAAAATTTTAATGACACTTCCTCCGCCCATTATTTTAAATGCAAAATTGTGTGTTTTTCAGAGCTCAGGGTGTACGTTCGGTAGAACCACTTAAAGTAAAATACAAAATTTTAAAGGGCGTGACTCCGCCCTTTTTTTCGAATGGAAGTTTGTGTCTATTTGAGAGCTCAAAGTGTGTGGTAATTTTCGTAATAATCGGTTAAGTAGAACCACGTGAAATATAGTAATACATTTTAATGGGCGTAGACCCGCCCATTTTTTTAACTTTAAAATTGCGTAATTACGAGAAGCAAAGGTGTTTGCTAGACTTCGCAGCAATCAAATAAGTAGAATATCATAAAATCATACAAGAAATAAGAAAAATTGTGCGCGTGTCACCGCCCACTTTTTTACAATGGGACCAATTGGAAGCAATACCAGCCAAAAAAAAATTATTTTTAAAATCGGTCTAAAATGAAATAATATAATACAGACGAATAACCACCTTCTTTTTTTTAAAAGACGGTTAATTAGTTTTTGTTTGCAATATAACTAATCGATCGAACGTTTTCTGTGGATTTGATGAAATAAAAGTTATTTGTTAAATACATAAGTGAATGAAACCACAATTTCTGCTTCCGTTTCTAAATATAAAAATATAATATTGGCTTTTTTTTTGAGCGCGACAACAAATTAAAAATTTTGCATTAAAAAAACATAAATTCGTTTTTTATTCATTTTCATAACTGCCAACAGCTTTTTGCCTTTTGCCCATGAACTTTGCCAACCCCTTTTTCTTTTTGTGACTAAAATTGTTTTGCATCAGAGCATGTGTGTGTTTATGAGTAAGTTTGAGGCCATTGATGCGACATAATATGGGTTATGTTTTTGTCATACAGAGTTATTTTGTATTATTGGTCGATTTGTGGTTTATCTATCAGTATACCATAGAGCTGTCAAGCCGTACACAATTTCAATAAGTTCTCTTTGGTTTGTCATTTGATTAACTCTGACTAATTGCATGTGTGCCACATCCATAAGCAAATAGATAGACTTGCAAGATGTTTGAAAAATTTCTTAATTTCCAACTACTAAACGATTTAATTGAAAATTTAATTGTATTAGTAATAATGTAGACCAAAGACAAGAGCATAATTATTGGATAATAATGAAATTTAATTAGATAATCTACGCTTACACAGGTTTAAGAGGGTTTGTTTGATATTATGTAATTGGAAAACTTTTGATGATATTTAAATTTGTTAAATACTTGAGGGAAACTTTTAATTTGCAAAAATATCAAAGATACATATATACATACACACATATATGTATGTATTGCATATCATTTTCTCTCTGTTGTTTTTAATACTAGTACTAACATTTAGCAGGATATAAAACTAACAATTTCCGGAACCCAAAAAAAAGGGGAAGGAAAGGCAGAATGAAAACTGGAAAAAATTGGAAAGTTAGGCATGCATGCATAAACCACTCCTTTGATTAGCACCTTGCTATATGCAACACATACACACACACACTCACCTAAGAAATTTTAACTAATAAAGTTATTATGCTAACATCCATACGACAGCATGAAACGTACATTTGGAAATTCTATATACAGTCAATACTCGTTAAATAGAAATTTAGGCAGCTTGATAAGAAAAAGGTTTAACTAGGAGTTTATAACCAGTGTTTAAAAAACTGAAATGCTTTTCATTTCATTTCATTTTGCTTCTGATTTCGCTTTTAAAAAAATACAACAGTTTCAGTCAAAACAAAATCACAAAACGATTTATTGGGCAGTACTTTCAGCAGTCAACAATTTGAAAAGTTTGAACTTGATTTGCTTTTGCTTTTGGTTAGTATCGCAAGTAAAATCAGAAGCAGTTTATATGCTTTTATAAGTCGCAAACAGGCACAGTCGAAGAAGCAAAAACTTTTGCTTCTAGAAGATTTAAGCAATAGCAGTAAAGTGGCTTCTGTTGTTACTTCTTGTCTGATGTGCAAAAGCAAAAAACAGCAACAAAAACATGACAAACATCACAAAATAGTTGACTGAACCTGAATGAAGGCTTCTAAAAAAAAAGAGCTTTTGCTTCTTCGACAGTAACTGTTTGGTACCTACAAAAGCACACAGGCTGGTTATGCTTTTACTAGCGAAAGTAACCAAAAGCAGCAGCACGTCAAATTCAAAATTTTGAAATCGTCAACTGCTGAAAGTGCTGCGCAATTGTTAATTATTCGTTTTCTGCTTCGACTGCAACTGTTGATTATTTGCACAAGCACAAGCAAAAGCATTGGCTCAATTTAAACAGTTGGAAAAAGCAACAGCAGCTAAAAGTAAAATTTTTACGACTTTTGCTACTTCGACTTAAGTTTTTTAAAAATTGTAGAAGTAGAAACAAAGTTTGGATCAGGAGGAGTTTGATTGAAATTTCTGATATTTCTTCGCCACCTTTTGTAAATGTTATTTCATTAACCTTAAACTATCGAAAAGACAAAATGCCTTATTTTGTAAGACTTAATGCTTAGCGTTGACAAATTTTGCAAGGAAACAAATTTAAATTACAAAAACGAATCATATACATATAAATTTTGTCAGCGCTTACTGATGCGCTGACCAAAATAGTACCCAAAATTCTAATGACTTGAAATTAAATTTTAATTGCAAAGAGATTCATTGAAAATTCTGAAATTTTCTTTTCAACTTTCCAACAACTTCCAGCTATCGTAAAAACAGAATTACATCGATTAGAAATAAAATGTTAATTAGTAAGGATTTAATTGAAAATTATGATGGCAACAACTTCAAGCTAAAGAAAAGGCAAATTTACATCGATTACTATCGTTTGAAATAATTTTCAAGTGTATCAGACCAAAATTTAATTTTATTAGGAGCACGAATTTTCTTGAGTTACTAACTATCGGGAGTTTACTGTATTTGAAGTCAAAAAATCTGCCAAATGGACGGCTGCCTAGTTTTGTGTTGTTGAGAAAAAAAAACCAACACTGCCAAACATGTTTAAATATTCGAAAGGAAAATTATACACTTGCCGCGTTTTTAAGGAAAGAGAAAAAAATATAAATAAAAATTAAATTTCAGGTTTAAACACTGCAGAGTAAAATAAAAAGGTTCTAGCGATGGTTGTTTAAGAAGTGCGGGAAGTAAATTTCTATTTTTAAATAAGTACATAAATGTTATAATACGCATGCTTATTTAAAAATACTTTATCGCTTATCATATATTTCAAAATAAAGTCAAAACAAAAAAAAACCGTCTAAACTAAGAAAAAGCGCCAAAATTAAAAATAAATAAACAAAAAACAAAAAAAAAAAAAAATCGTCAAAACGAAAAATTGCCAAAACCCGAAAAAATTTAAAAACGAAAAAAGCCCCAAAACTGAAAAAACTTCAAAAAGCGATAAAACGTTTACCTTAGGCTGTCATTTCATGTGCTGTCCAGTTATGGTGTCATTTTCCTATGTGTGCAATGCCATGCCCATCAAGTTTTTCGATAACACTTAATTTTGTTGTGTCATTGTGATAGGAAAGTCTTCCATCCCTATAGGATAGGGCACATACTTTTGTACCACATATTGAAACTTTAATATTACAGTTTAATGGCTTGATTGTGGATGGCAACGGAAGCTAGTTGGGTTGCCAACAGGCAACAGTATTGTGTTGGAAAACAGCCTTTCAACCTTTAGAATATTGCCCGAAGTGTTTAGAAAAATTTTCAATCGTGTTCTAAAAATATAAGATTATGTTCATTGTAGAAATATAAATATAAATAATCACGTTACTTTTTCTTCATAATATATCACCCAATTAATTTCTAATTTCACAGAACTATCCTCGCACTTTTACCGCTATTCAGTGTTCAAGCACTAAAAAGGAACAAAACTTTTTATGGCACCGACTTTTTTCAGTCACTCGAATGACAACGAAAATTTAGCCTTAAATACCACATTTTATTTGGAAAATATCGATCGATTTTTGCCATTTGTGTTGTGTTCATATTCGTTTACACTTAATGCCTCTTTGTTCTTAATGTGCTTAAAATGTAAAGTTTATGTTCAATTTAAAATTACATGAGCAGAATTAAAAATAAATTCCTTTGGACAACATTTAGTAACAGAAACCCAATAAACTACTAAGGAAATGGGCATGAAACATATCGCAAATTTGTGGTATATCCTCCTACATTTTGTTGGTCATGTGTAAAGTGTAGTTTTTTTTGTTTGTATTAAATAGAACTTTTATGTTTGGCAAACATGTTATGTTAGTGCACAAAATTTTTATATGCTTAAAAAACATTAAATTTCTAACAATGCTGCAGCAACATGAGGAGGTTAAATATAATTGCATAAACTGTGAATAGTTAATATTAAAATAATATATTTTTCAAGCATAAATACAATGAAGGAAAGAGCTTTAGTTGAGTAGTACTATGGTTGCGACAAACATAGTATGTTCTGTGCAATAATATATGTTGGTAAGGCAGATATTATGGCTCATAAAAATTCATCATTCAAAGGAGTTTTAAAACCTAATTTTTTATACGGCAAATATAAAATTAGACTGAATTTACGTCATTATATTTTTTACGTTGAAATTTTTAAAATAATGATTATGAATTTTCTTAACAAATATGGGAACTTCCAGTCACGTTATGTATTTGTGAGGTTACGTTTATAGCACGTTACGTTTTTATAACGTTACCTATTTATCACGTTACGAATTTACTATGTTACGTATTTATCATGTTATGTATTAATGACGTTACGTATTTGTGACGTTACGTATTTATCACGTTACGTATTTATCACGTTACGTATTTATCACGTAACGTATTTAACACGTTACGTATTTATCACGTTACGTATATGTTATGTTGATTATTTGTCACGTTACCTTATTGTCAGATTACGTCGCCAAGAAAGCTTGTAATTTAGAGCCGTGCTGTTCAATTTGTTCCTATATTTTACTAAATGCAGAGATAATTACGTATTACACCTGCAAAAAATAAAAAAATATAAGTTTTTCTTTGAAAAAACAAGATTTGTCACCAAAAAACGCAACGTGACAAAACGTGGACTTTTCTGTGGAAATGTCCATATCTGTTTGATATAAACGTTTTTATTATTATAACAAAAGCAGAATATAAAACAATTGTGAACGTATTATATTATAAAAAATAATTGTCAAAAAATCTCTTCCATTTATACATTGGCGTAGCTTAGAATTTTTTTTCTAGGAGGGCATTATGACTGGTGATTTTCATGCAATTTTTAATAATGCGAGTGGGGGCAACAGTAATTCTTGGGGCAACGCACCCCCCCCCCCAAAATGGCCTCTCTACCGCTATGCATTTATCCCACTTACTATAGTCATCTTGCCTAAAAAATAAAACACTTACCTTCCTGGGAAGTTTCATAAAAAATATCCTAATTCCAATTCAGTGCCAGTTCTTTGTAATTTTCGAGTTTAATTTTTATCTAGCAAGGATTAAAATAAAACAAACTATCGCCTAAAAATTCTAAATTGTTGAAACATTTTAAAGTAAAGTTAATCTTATTTATTCTTTACGTATAGTCAGCATTTTTCTATGCCCTGCTAACAAACTTCACCAGACGAAACTCTCTTAGGAAATATATCATATTCATTTTATTTAATTGAAATTTGAGCCAACATTTTCCACAGTTTTTTCCTCTTGGCAAATAAACCACATAAATCGATCAAAGTTCAATAAAACTGTCACTTGCAATGAATAAATAACTTTCTACATTTTTTTTATTTATTTTATTTATTTAACAATTTTATTTAGTGCTGTTGTTGTTGTTGCTGTTGTTGTTGCGGGTATTATTTTACTATCGTTGTAAGCATATTTGCATAAAATTGTTTGAATGTTATTTGCTTTTTTGACATTCAAACTGTGTGAAAGATTTTAATATAAAATATTTTGTTTTTTTTTTTTTTGTAAATTTTCACAGCTTTTTAATTCCTACTTCTATTACACAGACATACTCAAGTTACTTTGTAAGGGATATTCATACAAATACATTTTGTTAAAAATTATGTTGGTTAGAACATAAACTAAGCAGGATTTTTATTACAGTTTCAGCTTTATGCTGAAGAAATAAACGCCATAAAATTCAACTATAAATCTTTAACTACAAAAATTTTCAAAGCTTAACTCAAAAACATGAAATGGGGATTTGTGGGGATCTTAAGAACACCAACTGGGGAAAACTCTGAAGTATACAATAACAAGTAATTTTTGTTTTGACTTATGTCTGGTGTTTATTGTGGTGTATTCCCAGACTTGTATCACAATTCTAGGGCGAATTTGTTTCTTAGAATATTTAACACAAGAAAAACATTTTTCTTAGATCAAGCGAGTCTGTTTCAAAATTTTACCACACTAGTGCATACAGCCGTAATCACAATGGACCCAATTGGGGGACTGTTCGGAAATGTAGCACTGTGCTTCAAATATAGACTTAAATAAATGTCCTAAAGTATTTCACTGAAGTAGATATCGCACAAATAAATGTCAAATATGAAGTAAAAATATGGCAGCTGCTAAAAAATATTATCAACGAACTTGTTTTGTATTTTAAATTAAAGTTTGCTCTTGTGATGCAGCGCAGTGATGCATTTCCGAACAGGGCTTGAGTCTCCGAGTGGAGGTGCGTTTGTGGCACCACTTCCTAGAACTTTTGAAACCTCCTTCCTTTTGATTATTCAATCTATCCAGATTTGTCGTCAAACCGACACTGCTGTAATCTGTGTTCCTGTACATACTTCCTGTACAACTTCATCGGCAATAAGCGGGCGGACCCAGTAGTCAGGTCTGAATCCCGTATGCTCGCTTCTAATGCATTTTTAGTCGCAGTGCCGGTTGGCACCTTTAAATATATTCTCCCTTATTGTGCATGGCGTCGTCGATATCACATCAAGACGACAGTAAACATTTTCTCTTGTCTACTTTTTGTCGACAACTATTGACTACTATTAAGATGCTCCATTAATTTACAAAGCCTTAGAGATAAGTAAGAGATGGTCAGTAAGAGCTAATTGTTGCTGACAAAGAGTAGATAAGTGACAGTTTTTACTGTAGTCTTGATGTGACGTCGATGACGCCATTCACAATAAGGGGGAATATTCTTAAACAATATCTTCAGAAAGCAGAAGTTAGATGAAATGGAAATATGGCCATGCTTCAACTAGTAATCTTCAGGACAAATAGTGAATAAAAATAAAAAGAACATCTCACAGTTGGTTGCGACATTGACGTTACACCGGGCGAATGGCAGACATGCCAGTAGGCTAGATCTTCGCCGCAGTATATTCTGTCGCAGCTGTGAAAAACAGGACAAGGAAGAGACAGTTTCTCGCCCGCCGTTGCATACTACGCGATAGAAATTTGTAGGATAACACATACTAGACGTATTGATATACACCAAAAGAAATTTGCTTCATAAGTCCAATGAAACAGTTTCATTAAAATTTGTTCACAAATCTAATGATAATTTCACAAATCCAATTAAAATTTCATGAATATTGTGAAAGAATTTCATTGGAATTGCTTCGTTGGTATTCTGGTTTCGTAAGAATATTTTATTGGCTTTATGACAACAATATTTTTTAATTATTAAGAAACCTTTTTATATTTAAGTTATTTCATTATTTTCATGAAATTATTTTATTGTTTCGATGAAGTTATAGCACTGCATTAATTACACTGTTAAATAAATTTGATGAAGTTTTCAATAAAATAATTTTGACGAAACTGGTTTCATTAATCCAACGAAGCGTGGCGTTGGTTGAATTTTAATGATTTTTTCATTAGATTAATGTCAAAATTCATAGAATTTATGCCGAAAATTCTTTCAGTGTTGGGCAGCTCATGCATCGGGGTGAATCTAGCATGGCTTATCGCTAGATCTATCTTTGCATCCAGACCTTCTTCATAGGTTATGACTTAATCGAGTAGAGTGGTATATATCCAAATGAAATCTGAGTTAAGTGTTTAATTCATTAATTTTGTTTAACTTCCATTAAAATTCAAAACTTCACCACATTCACAAATATATTTGTTCGAAATGATAAAATACATAGCATTAACACGTGAAAATTATTTCGGCTGTTCTTGACGAATCGCATTCTGGCCAACAATTTTGGCCAACTTTTTCTAGCAGTACTGGCCGTATTTCACGAAAAATATTAACAATGTTGACGTCCAAGGTGTCAAGACGTTTCTGATTTATTAGCATAAGATAGTGCCTTGACGTGGTACCATAGGAAATAATCGAGAAATGTTAAATAGCCCGACTTTGGAGGCCAATTGACAGGTCTATATCTTGAAACAAACATGTCACAAAATTTTAATTTCAACAAGTCGATAGATGCGGTCTCCGTATTTCACGTATGGCACTGTTCTGTTGAAATCGCATCACGCCCTAATCATTGTACAACCATATCGAGCCTTATTTCCGATTTTATTGTGAGCGACATGCAATCGAAAATGTCCTTTTTTGTTTAAATTAAAGTTTTATGGGCCTACCCATAGTTTAGAATTATCAAAATGCCTAAATTGTTGACAACTTTTAAGATACAGAGTGTAAAATTTTATCGTAAGCGACAATTTACCTGCAGAAACAATTTTGAATATTTAAAAAAAACTTCTGCTGAAATCTAAAATTTTTGTCGCTTATGATAAAATCGAAAATAAGCCTCGATATTTTTAAACAAAAAATCATTGATTATAGTGCAGTAACTATCTCCATTTAAGAGGTGGAAAACCATCAAAAGTGTCACCATTGAAAGTTTTCGATAGTTTAAAAAACTATATCGATATATCGATTCGAGTGGTTCAGCATCTTTGTGCAAAATTTCCCACGCAGGGGACGGACAGAACCATAATTCCTGCGACCGGTGATAAATTATCTTCAGTGTGCACCTTCCTTCGCTTTCGTAACTTCTATTGCACACTGAGAACAATACCAATGTAAAATCACCATACAATAATATTGATTTGAAATCATATTAAATTTACTAGAAAAAATATGTTGTTTAAGTATGTTAGTGTTTGATATCTTTACTCGTAGCTGCAATGCAACAAGCTACTCAGTTATGTAACAGGCTAGAATCCTTCACGCTAGAGCAAAGATGCTTCACAGTTTGTGTGTTTTTTTTAATTCTAAATTTAATTTCAAATAAATTTTATGTTAAACTATTAATTAAATAAATCATCAATTAATCAATCAGGATCCAGCTAAACCCCTCAATAATCAATTTCAATGTATTTTTAATAAAAAAAGATATTTTACTGAGTAAGTAAAAGAATAATTTGGGATTATTAGTGCGTTAATAAATCTGTGGCAAAAAGGAAAAAGTGCTTAAGTCGAAATAAGCAAATTTTAAGTTAATGGTACGTCCGTAATCTGCATATTTGAAAGTATCCCTGGTCAAAACCTCAATTTATTAGTGTGATTTTTCATGAAGTTATAGCACTATGACTTCCGACTTATTTTTTTTAGACTTCTAATCTCATTTGAAATAATAGCTTAATTAAGGTTATAATTTGGTATATTTCAACTTAAATGTGTTACTTATAGTGTGTAAAACGATGAATGGTTAAAAAAAATAAAGGTTAACGGAGAATTTCGTAATTAAACTGTAAAAGAAATAAATTTCTGAAAATCGACTTGAACGCTTAAAAGTGCTCTCCTGTAAAACAGTAAAATATGACTTAAGCACTTTTTCCTTGTTGCCACAGAAATGTTAAACTTAAATTAAATCATGTTGAACTATAATTTTATTCACCATAGTATTTATTTAGTGTATTTTTGAAGAATATTAATTATATGTGGCTATAGCGAATTTTTTTGCTGATGCCTTTGCCAATTTACAGTGTCAAGTTTGGATAATTATTAAATAAAATGACTACAGTTAATTAAATTCATGTTGATTCAACTTACTTCATTTTAATTCATCAGTTTGATTTAACAGTACTATAATGTTAAATTAACATGAAACAAGGTTATTTCAAGAAAAAAAAAATGTTCTCAAAAATCAGGTTGAATTACCATTCGTTGCTGAAACATGTTAAATTAACTTTTTTTCGTAGTACTAGAATGTTAAATTAACATGAAACAAGGTTATTTCAAGAAAAAAAAAATGTTATTAAAAATCATGTTGAATTACCATTCGTTGCTAAAACATGTTAAATCAACATTTTTTTTTCGTAAATTTTACTATGAAAAAATATTCTTTATTTAATTCTGAATTTTAATTTTCATTTAATTCATCATTTTGATTTAACATTACTATAATGTTAAATTAACATGAAACAAGGTTATTTCAAGAAAAAAAAAATGTTCTTAAAAATCATGTGTAATTATCATTCGTTGCTGAAACATGTTAAATTAACTTTGTTTTCGTAGATTTTAATATGATAAAATATTCTTTATTTAATTTGTTTTTTATTGATGTAAGGATGATTAAGGCTCAAAACTGTAAGAAAACTCAAGTTTTTATATAAAAAAAATTTGTACTATATGGTGAAGGAAATCAACCAATATACATATCTGTTCAGTTTTCTGAACATATGGCGGGCCGGTAATTCCTACGTAACTTTTTTTACTCATAGATAAGTAACTTTTTGGCTACCATACTTTCTTCTATTGCTTTTTGATAAATAAATTTTCTTACTGTCTTAAGTTGAAAGAACAAGGATTTTCTTATATTTCATTAATTTGTTTGTTTTTAAATTGCATCTCCAGATCTCTTTCTAAACCACTAAATAAATACATGTATATAAGTACGTCTCTCCTAGTAATTTGTGACTTTAATCAACATCTGCCAACATTGTTCATTTCCATTTTCATTTTGTTTTAAGAACTTAAATGAATATAATTAAAATAACCTAAAGCTAAATAACTTAAATTAATTTCAGTTTTCTATTGTTTTTAGCTACGACTATTTGTAATTTAGGAAAAAAGACAATTTTGCAATAAAAATTTTCCACATTAAATTATTTTCTGCTTCAATTAACACAAGTTGTTCGAAGAAATAAATTAAACAAAAAGACAAAGGATAAAGCTACGCACACAATTCTGTATACATATGTATTAAAATAAGCAACAAATTAAAAACAAATATGCCTTAGCATCGCACCCTTACCCCTGCTCACTAAGTATTCACTTATGCTGGAATTCTTCGATTCCTTTTAAACGGCTACAATTATTGAAGATTACAAACAAAACATAAAATCTTTTGTTCCTTTTGTTAAATTTTCTACACGCATTTAACCCTCATTTAGATAGAATTCCTTAAACAAACTGGCAGCAGAATACATGCCATCTCGATTTACAAGACAAGGAAGGAGCAGAGCAATTGAGTGCGTAAGCTTTAAAGGAAAAAAAGTTGGCGGCATGCATTTAAGCAACAGGACACACCATTGCGGCAGGATGGATGGCAAGTGCGTTCGTTCATATGTATATGCATGTTTTCATATAACATATTAAATACTCAAGTCTCTTGTCTTCTAGCACTTGTAATTGAAGCTAATAAAGAGTGTGTATGGCAGCATTTTTTTCCTTCTTGTTTAAATTTTCTTGTGGTCTTATTCCCCCTTTAAAAGTAAAAGAAAATGAAAAAAATAGCAAATTGTTTGCAGGCTTTAGTACAAATAATGTTAAAGTTGTGCTTAAAGATTAGCCTTTTTTCAGTTGATTGCTCCTGCTGCTTTGGTAAAGTGACACTTTTCATTAAGAAATTGAAATGCATTAAGGACAATACAATATACGAGTACTTGCAAGGATTGCGGCGGCAAACAAGTGCAAGTACATTGGCCACACTTAAGTATTATGCGTACATTTATTTATTTAAACAAGCAAAAAAAAAACCATTCATACATATTTATTTAAAAGTGACCTAACTAACATTAGCAAGGACATCGTGTGCCATCAACCCCTACAAGCCCATTAAAGCGTCCCTTTGGCACACACACACACACACACACTCACAAGCAATCACCCTTGCAACCCTATTTGCTAAATCTTTTTTTTTTTTTGCCTTTAAGAAACTCAATGGAAGATCAAAGTCGTTGATAAAGATTTTGCTTGCAATTTTCCAGCTCAATGATTGCATTTATTATTATTTTTAATTATGAGCATGAAGTACAAATAAACCTCTTTTTAGTCTCTACATGGGGGTACTTATTTGCTCTAGTTATTCCTTTTTGTTCATTTTATGCTGGTACATTTGTGGTTCTCCTAGTCGAGAACTACAAAAACATAAAGTGAAAATTAACTAAATAAATAAGTAAATGCTACTGGTGATAAAAGAAAATAATCAAAGTATGTTCTTTTCTATTTTGAATAAATACAGAGTGGGCCAAAACTTACCATGGGGTTTAAAAGTTTATTAACTTTTTCGTTTATTTTTTTTTTGTTCTCAGGTTATATATCGATAGCTTAATGTAAAAAGGGCCTAATTCAATTTTTGTCGAAATCGCGTTTTTAATGTTTTCTGGGCGACAACGTATAATTGCATCCTCCTTGAAGATCTTAGTACGTTACAGTTCAAAATCAAGAACTTATGGCAACTTAAAAAACTATTTCTGCATGTAAATGCTTTGATTTTTCTTCAGTTTTTTGCTTCTCCTGTAAAATGTCGAGTTAGGCCTTTTTTATATTAAGCCATCGATATATACAAAATGGAAATATTTCTAAGTATGAAAAATAATTTCGCTTAAGTGACCACCGTTTTCAGCTTCGCACTGATGGGCTCGTTTTAGAGCATTTTCCATAACATCTTTCAAAATTTGTGGCTGTAGCGTTCGAATTTCTACCTGGAGTTCAAGGATTGTCTCTAGAATGTTCACAAACACTCGCTCCTTCAAATAATCCCAAAGAAAGTAGTCGGGTGCTGTCAAACCTGGCGATCGCGCTGGCCAAATAACTTCCGGATTTTTGGAAATTATTTGTTCTCCAAAAATTTCACTTAAAAGTGCCATTGTGTCACGGGCAGTGTGGGCAGTGGCTCCGTCCTGCGGATACCACATACCAAGTCTGTTTTCAAGAGCAGGACGTAAAAAATTTGCTATCATAAACCGATATCGCCCTCCATTTACGGTTACAGCACTTCCATCTTCATTCTCGAAGAAGTATCTAAGGCCCAATGATATTTTCAGATGTGATCCCACACCATATTGTGCACCTAATGGGGTGCATATGGCGTTGATAAATGGCTCTTGGATTTTCAGAACCCCAGAACCTACAGTTCTGCTTATTAACAAAGCCATTCAAATGAAAATGAGCTTCATCACTCATAATCAAATTTTCAATAAAGTTGATTTCATTTCTGGCCAACTGTTGAAATTTAACTGCAAAATTTAGACGTTGCCGATGATCTCCGGGCTTTAATTCTTGCACCAATTGCAACTTACAAATATGGGTATAAATGCAAATCTTTTTTTAAAATGCGCCGTAGTGACGTACGAGACATTCCTAGCTGAGCAGAACACCTTCTGGCAGATGTTTCTGGTGTTTCGTTAACACTTTGCTGTACTCGTTCAATATTTCCGAAGTTCGACTTAAACGTGGT
The DNA here is from genome assembly GCA_944452675.1 of Tachina lurida. NCBI lineage: Eukaryota > Metazoa > Arthropoda > Insecta > Diptera > Tachinidae > Tachina > Tachina lurida. The sequence continues at coordinate 129,557,548 of OX101755.1, forward strand.
CTACCGGTTCCAGGCAAATCTGTTACGGTGCCATGTTGGTGATGAGGATCACCTAAGCAACGAATCATTGCTTCAGAGGGCGAAATTCTGACGTTAAAATGTCGACGATATGCTCTTTGCGTAAAAATAATTGATCTCTGATTTAAATAATAATATTCTATTATTCTGGTTCTTTGTTCAGTTGTGAATCTCTCCATTATTTATTCTCCAAGTCATGATACAATTATACAGGTAGCCGAAAATCTACAACAAATGTACAACAAATAAAACAACAGTGATTTTTATTGCTGTTTTGTGATTGACAAGAGAGACAACCAAGAGAAAACAATATACATGTACATGCGTTTTCTCTTCGTTTTGCAAAGCACGTTTGTATTAGTACAGTCTTAATAGGCACTGCGCGCGTGTGTTGGTAAAACTCAATCACCATCACATCAAGAAACAAGCAAAACAGCTGGCGCTTCGCGGTTACCTGTATAATTGTATCATGCTCCAAGTGTTATTTATATAACTGAAAAAAAAATAAAAAAAATATATAAACGAAAAACTTATTAAATGTTTAAACCCCATGGCAAGTTTTGGCACACCCTGTATTTTAAGCAACTGCTTATTGAGTAGCTTTGCTAGCAGTAACTTATGAGTAAAATCGGAAAACTTTAATGTATTTTAAGTTTCTGTTATAAATCTGTGGCAAAAAGAAAAAAGTGCTTAAGTCGAGATAAGCTGTTTTTGAGTTAACGGTACTTGTGTCATCTCTATATTCGAAAGTATCCCTAATCAAAATTTCATTTCTTTTGTATGCTTTTTCAGGAAGTTATAGCGCAATGTCTGGCTTCTTATCTTTTTTTAATTTTATATACCACGTTTATACGGGCGACTTATTCACAATTAAAAATTGTATTGCAAATAGAGAATTTTGCAGCATAAATGGCGAATTAATTTTTTATTTTCAAACAGCTAACTCGCAAAAACAATTCCTGATTAAGGCACTATTCGCAAATAAAATGCTTGAGGTTGCCACGCCTACAAATGTTTGATAACAGAAAACAACAAATAATGACAATTAAAACAATTTATTATTTGATATTTTGTACATTTACACTATTTTTTTTTTTGTCAACATAAGTAAAATTTCCCAAGCAGTGCTACCAAGTTTGTGTACTTTTGCTTTGACGTGTAAACAGTGAGTTAATATTTTTATTTGCAAATATTGCACGTATAAACGTAGCAATAATCTCTTATGGAATAATACCTTAATTTAGCTTTTACTTTGGTATATTTCAAATCAAATATATTATTTACAGTGCATAGAACGAAATTTTCTAAAAACAAATTTAAGTGAATACCGAATTTTCTAATTTAACTGTAAAAGAAATAGATTTCCAAAAATCGACTTGAAAGTTTAAAAGTGCTCTACTGCAAAACAGTAGAAGATGACTTGAGCACTTTTTCCTTATTGCCACAGAAATATTAATAAAAATATTTTATTCATTAAGAAGCTGTTTAATAAATATCGAACTTGTATTGCAGGACTTAATAGAAAAATTTTAATGTGGGTTTTACTCGCCAAAATTATTCCCCCTTATTCTGGCTGGCAATTTTGTAGCGAAAATCAGTCGTTTTGTATTACATTATAGAAAATTGTAGTTTGTTTTCTTTAATCAACTATAAATAGTCTTATTTAAAGAAAGAAACCTCCAATCATAGAACGGCCCATTATTTCTTAATTTTAAATGTTTTTTCTCATTTTTCTTATTAAAAACTCTATGCGACAAATGAATACTTTGAAAAAAAACACACGAACTGGACAGTAGATGTAGGTTCGATAGTACTATCAAAGGGTAATAAAACCCTTTTCTCAGTTCGGCGATTTGGGAGCCAAGTTTTTATGGGCCTCCAAAAAATTCGAAAATCAGAGCTCATAGAAAAATTTCATATTAAAATTTACCAAAAACAAGGTTCATTTAATCACCCCTGTCGGGAATAAAAGGCAAACATTTAGTTCACGTGTAATATTTCCCGTGAACAAAAAATGGTGAACAAAATTAGAAAATAGTATACTGGCACAACAACAACGCAAATATTGGCGATCACAATTTTAGGGAAAGGGAACACATTTCACGTAAACTTTTATTCCCGATAAGGATGAATATTTTTTTGGCAATGATTTTGCTTCATATGTCTTTCATGTTAATTCAACATGATTTACAGTAACTTTCAAAGAAAGTCACGATGTCACCAGAAATCGTTCGATCGAATACTTATATGTATTTAAAACAACAACAAATTTTCTAATGTTATTATTGTTTGCAAAACAAGTTGTCGATCGAACGTTTGCTGGTGACATCGTGCAACATGCCTTTTTTTCTTGCTGAAACAATGTGTCTCATTACGAGTGTCGGATTTCAACTTCGATTAGGACGATTTTGTAATAGACTAAAGTAAATTGCAATTTTTTTTTTCTTAAAACTAGTACAAAACTTTCGTAGTAGAAGTCGAAATACTGCAACTGTTAAAACAAAATGAAGAATCATGTTGAATCAAATTTATTTTTATTCTTGATTAATACAAATTTCTTTATTATTTTTTGAAATTTTTTTAAGATTTATTTAATATTTCGAGGCAAAAAAGCATATGACTTAGACCACTTTCATAATTAAGGGCACATATATCTAATAGCGTTAATTGAAAACAAAACTGATTAAATTTTTTTTTTCGTAGGGACATTTAATTTTTTGGTAAATTCTTCTCAAGTGAATTTTCTCCTTAGAACACTATAATTTATTGTATAATTTAAAATTAAATATAAAAAAAAAATTTAAAATTAAGACATTAAATTCAACTCTTATGTGTATTATTATTACCACACTCCCTCCATCCACCACTTCAATTCGTATGATTCGAAATATGGTGTGAGTAATTTTATTTAATACCATTAGAGTATTTTTGCAACTAAGTGCTGCTTCATCCTCTAATTTTAAATAAATTTAAACATCTTTATACACACACACATACACACACACACACACACACACACCCACACACACTCATAATCAAATGCGATAATTATTAATGAAAGCATGTGTAATAGAGTTTGACAAAAACCACACCTTATTTAATAAGTGAAATACGAACACGGAAAACCAACAGCAACAAGAAGAATGTCAATAAAATCAACCTGTTTCAATAAACTCATCAACCGCAGGTGACAAAATACTGACACAAGTGTCTTCATATGTTCATACATACATACATACATGATGCTCCAAAGGAATCGAGCGCGCAAAAACTCCTTGATTGAGCTTTGTGAGTGCCCTTGTATGTGTGTATGCGGATGTGAAAGCATTTATCATTATTAGAGTCTACGCTTTAACTTTTCGGCAAAGCGCCATGTCTTCAACATTATTATTTCGCTGAATACATCTCTCTTGCTCTCTATTACCTGTCATTATGATAAATTTGTGCGGTTTGAAATGAAAATTTCATCTTTTTATAAAAAGGAATAACCAACAGCACACATACACAACAAACACTTTGCATACATATTCAATCATATCCATTTACAGGAAATTCAATGTCAATTCAAAAATGTCTTTGTGCAGTATGTAAAGGAGTTGGTTCCTTTCATTGCCGCCATACCATTATAAAATCACTTCTTGAGGAAAGAAAATATTTATATATCTTCATTGAGTTGTTGTTTTCAGTTAAGAAAACGTGAGTTATGCCTCTGTTGCAATAAAGCAGCGATATGTTAAATTCCAATTTAAATGTTTATTTGAACGAAAAAAAAAAAAAATATTAATTCATTGCTGGAGAGTAGGGAATTAATGAGGCTTCCAGCGCAGAAGTGTTGTAACCCAAAACTATTATATATTTAATTAATCTTTTTAATTATTTAATTGATTTTTTGCCTTGCTATATTATGTTCTGTGTATAAACTATTTTTCAGCGCCATCTTCTTTTGAATAACAAAAGATGGCTGACTCCTAAAGTTTTTTTTTGAAAGTCGGTAATGTATTTATCATCAGAAGAGCAACAAAAAAAAATTTGGTTACATAAGTTTACCGCTGATGGCCTTAAATAATAATTTTGTAATTAGCGCTAAAAAATTGTAACAATCCTACATCAAAATGAAAAAATTCTCGTATTCTATTTTAATTTATGTATAAGGCTAAAATTTTTATAACTTGAAACCACACAAATACTGGACCAATGATGCTGAAGTTATACCTGGAAAATGAAACATGTGTTTGATTAAATAAAAAAGAAAAATTTTATTTTTCTAAATTTAAAGGTGAATGTACTTATCATATCGTCTTGCCAAATCAAAAATATTTCTTTATTGATGCATTTAAGTAGATTTTCTGTTGCTGCATATTACATTATAAACCTACTTTATTTACGAATTTAGAATGAACTATTTTCTTTAGGAGTCAGCAAATGTCTTCCTTATCCAACTTGTCTTATCGTCTTCTTTGAAGCACATCTAATTTAAGAACAAATTTGAATGATTACTATTAAGTCTCTGTTCTCGCACGCCTTACTCTTATATGCTCTTCTAAAATGAGGTTTCTCCACCCCCAGCTAATGTGAAATAATTTGCATATTCGTATTCTTTGTATAAATCGTGGGCCTTCAGATTGATTTTCTTTTTTCTTCACTATTGCAAACACTTTTTTTTTTTTTAACCTCTTATCAAATTTATCGGTTTTGCCTACATTCATTAAATTGATTTGAACGTGCGTTTGGTAACGATATACAAATGGAAATGGAATGTCTGTCTGCAAATGCTGTGGCATTTTCAATATTATTGCCACTTATGTTACCAACTTTTTTTTTGAAGTTTATTTTCCTCTCTGCTCTTAGGTACACACATACACACACACACACATACACACACACACACATACACACACACCTACTTCCCAGTTGGCCACGTCTTTAAGACATCTTTGACGACGGGTACAAGATAATGGTAAGTCGTAGAAGACATATTGAAGACAGCCCCTTACAAATCGTCGACGAAATTTTCATACAAATGGCGCCGAGGTCACACAAGACGAGATGGGCGACAATGTCGCTCAGATTGTCGTCAACACTGCCTTATTGAAGACAAAACTTATATGACACTGTCGCTGAGATTGTCCTCAACAAAGTTTTATTGAAGACAAAACGATGGATTTTGTCATGAACGACGATTTCCTTTAAATTTTCGATTAGAAAACCTAATGAACAGGTGACATGTCGTACATTAATCGTCGAAGACAATGTCGTCTGTAACGATTTGGCCAACTGGGTTATATTAACTAGTCTCATAAGTGTCTTTGTGTGGGGGTTTAATTTCACTTCTGTCATATGCATGCAACATCCCTTCATATGTAAGTCAAACCGAAGGTAGAGGAAAACGTTGCTTTGGAAATTAAAGACTTATAATGATTAAATGGGGAAACATGTTTATTTAACATTGAAAGTATTTGCTTGATTTCAAAATGAATGAACGAACGAACGAATGATTGAACGAATGATTGTTGCTGTTTCTGTTCAAAGTTGATTCTCTCAAACAACAGCATAAATAACTATCGTACAGAAAAAAAATAATCCATTAAAACATTTTTTTTTTTGCAATTTTCGCACACGAGTGAGTATTTGCTAGTAAATTTTAAAGATTGATAGACATCATTATTTATTTATTTAGCATGCGAAGACTGCTTTCGATCGTAAATGGTGTAAATATTAAAAGCAATTGATTTGTCAAGGTTTGAAATTTGACATAATATTTGCTGCGCTGGCAGCACACCCCGCCTAATTGGTACAATTATGCTTAAGTGCTATAGCTTTATTAAAAAAAAAAATGTGTTAAGATGTTTCACTTTTATTGTAGAACTCTTGTCTTTTACTCTAAAAAATATTTTATACAAATGTTTAAACATACTGCCACCACTTCAAACGCTTATAAAAGAATAAATAGCATCTTTGTTAGCTTTCGTATACCATTAATTTGAAATGTTTAATTACCTGTACATATTCAGCCTTTGCGCCTTCGGAGTTAAATTAAACCTTCTTGCTACTACTACCTTCAACGAAAATAAAAAAAGATACATAGAGACACAAAAAAATATTAATTACAATTTTCAAACCCACTAACAAAATGTTTACAACAAACATTGAATGTTGCAACTATAAAGTGCGGATGCAATACAAACCTAAACATCTCCTTGGACCATCGCCAAATTGCAAGTGCACACCCATATCAAAAAACTTGTTTTTCTAACCTCTTTCTCTTGCTTCATGGGGAGCAACAAAATAACCCCCAGACTTCATCATGATGCATGGAGTGCAAGAAAATGAAACACAAATATCTTCAGGTTGTAATTGAAGGGAAGCACCCACCATCACTTTAAGCAAATGCACAAGGCTGTGTGCAGACTTTGGCCATAAAACCTAGAGCAGTGAGTAAAAGCAAATAAATTGCGGGTAGGAGCAATAGAACAGGCACAAAATTAAAAAAAAAAGAAAAGAAATTTAATCACAACATTTATTAAGGCAAAGTGAAAATGAAACTCTCAACTGCAACACTTTGTTCCAACCAAATACACAAAATTCAAATTAAAGTGCAAAGTAAAGTGCATACTAGTTAAACTTAAAAAATGACGGGCCAGTATATGTAGGCTTATCTAAGTAATTTTTTATTATGAACTAATCGTTACTTCCAAATAAGTAGTCGAAATTAAAAGCAAGTTCAAGTTCTTGCTTGTTACGCACTTTATTTATTAATATACGATAGAATTTCCATTTAGTTGGCACAAAAATGTATATACGAGTAAGTGTCTTAGAATATCCGATAATATTGTACAACATAAAGTAAAATATACCAATTCTTACGAAAGATTCTTGCAGTTATATAAATATAGGTGCAGCAGTTTTTTTTTTAAGTTTATGTCTGTGTTTTGAATGAATTAATTTAGAAAAGTGACGAAAAAACAAAAAATTATATTTGATGAAAAAGTACACAGTTATATCTGAAATTTACTGATATAAAATGTATATTGTTCGAAAGGTTTCGGTCTCTTCTTTGTAAATCCGCTTATAAGTTTAAACTCAGTTTATAGTCAACGTAGTTAAAGGTTGATAAGTGCGTAATAACCGGTTTTTTACCCGTAACTCAAGATTTTGGAAGTGTTTGGAAAATTTCAAATACAGATTGTTATTATACTCCACAATACTGACCAGAAAAATAGTAACACGTTGCAGGGATTTTTTTTGTCACGCAGTGTAATCGATATTGGTAAAAAAAATAGGTTCGAAAAGTATGTCGCTGTAGCTTTTTTTTTTGGCGATTAGGGAACGATAATTATGTAATTAATATCAATTTTAGTTTTAATTAAAATTATTTTAATAAAAACTGCCCATCGTAAGAAATTTATTAACCAAATTAAAACTCCAATACCGTACTTAGTTTCTAAATTTTATGAAATCGAAGCAATGAATATGTAGCTCCTTAAAAATTACTTCAATTACAATAATGGGTTATAACAATAACGTCTCAAGACTTGCAGCCTTATTTATAAAAATTATAAAGAAAAGCGCTTTTGTACATAAGTAAATACGTTCATACTATTAACCCTTTAAAGAGTACACAGAAAAAAATATCATCGAAATGCAACCTACAAAAAAAATTTCAATATTTAATTTAAAAATTAACAATCATCAATTAAATTTTTGTAGTCAATTAAATTACTCAACAAAAGTATTTATTAAATTATATCCTAACGGAATGTTCACACGTAGAAGAAACAAGAAATCTTGTTTTGTGAGTATTCATTATTTGCGTATCTAGTAGTGTTGCTCTTTAGCTGAGAGGTAAGTAAATTAGTTTATTAGTCCTGAGGTTGCCGGTTCAACTACGCCCAAAGACATTAAGGGCCAATAAATTAGTCAAAGCTTAAACGCTGGTTTAGTTAAACTAAACTCTAATTTAAGTTTAAGTTTAAACCCAGCAGGAGTAAACCAGTGAACCATGCCTTATGCGTAGTTTAAAACCTAATCTTGTGGCAGCACAAGAATAAATGCCAAAAAACAGCTGTTTTGCAGCAGTCTTTCAATTCTTTGCACAATCAAAAAGGCAAAAAATTAAAAAAAAAATTTAACTTTAGGTCGCCAAATTTTACTCAGAAAGGACTTATACTTATGCTTGGCGAAGTAGAACAGTATAAAAGAATAATAGAGTTTAAGAAAAGAGGTCGAACAAGATCTGAAGAAAGAGTAGAGGCTTGGTAAAAAGTTCAGTACTCTTTTAATGCAAAACATATGGTCTGTAAGTAACAAAACCATATGGCCTGTATTGGTAGTTTAAGGGCCCAATTTTATTCGTTTACAGATGGTTTAAATGCTGTATTGATTTATAGGTTTGCTGGTATAAACACATGTTAAACCAAAAATAGAGATTAACTTTTACTGATTTTTTAGCCCTTATTAAATTACGTTGAAAGTACGGCAGCACTACAAAATTTCCCAGTGTTATGGAAGGCTTTTCAAACAACAGCTGATTATTATAACAATTATAACAATTATCATAATCAAAATTTGTACGGAAATTCAACAATTCGCATTGTTAATATAACAATAACTTTAATTGAAATAACTTGGAAATCTAACAAAAATAATTTTTGAAAAAATAAATAATTTCAACAAAGTATTTGTTGATGTACTTAATTGAAAATATTTTTAAGATTTTCCTTTAACTTACGTTTATTGTATTTACAAAAATTGTTGTAGGTTCAAAATCAATAAATTATTTAATTGATATAAGAAAAAAAAATTAGTTGTATTTAAAAATCGTTATTTTTTCTCTGTGTACTTTAGACAACTGCTATGTTTGCATGTTTTATTAGATTTAAAAAAGCGCTTTTGTGAGTAAAAATGTACTACTCGAAACCCGGAACTCGCCATACCGAAATCAGCAGCGGTATAAGCAGGTTTGTTAGCGCTGCTTTTACTCTATAATAATCGAAATCTGCTTTATTTGAAGCAATTTTTAATGGCATGTTTCTTGTTTCTAGTTTAACTGAATTTGATTTTAAAAACTTTTTATTATGTTGTACAGGGTGTTTTTTTAGAGGTATAGAACTTCGAATTGAAATAAAACACAAGAAAATCGTTTTAATGTCCATCAATTTGGCTTTATTGGAAGGATAATTTTATGCCATTAATGTTTAAATATGATTTCGGGCATGTGGCCGCCGCGGCTGGCTCGAATAAAGCCAATTCTACAGGTCCAATTTTCAACCACTTTTTCGAGCATATGGGGCCGTATGTTGGCAATAACGCCACGAATGTTGGCTTCCAAGTCCCCTAACGTTTCTGGTTTGTTGGCGTAGACGAGCGACTTCACATATCCCTAAAGAAAATAATCCAATGGTGTCAAATCACACGATCTTGGTGGCCAATTGACAGGTCCATTCCGCGAAATTATGCGCTCATCGAATGTTTCCTTCAATAAATCGATTGTGACGTGCGCTATGTGGCATGTAGCGCCGTCTTGTTGGAACCACAACTCATCCACATTCAAAATCTTCAAAATCTTCCATAAAGTTGATGGACAAAGCTCCAATTGCTGTGCACGGTGGCGAATCGATTCATTCGGGTCCTCTTCAACACTTTGCTCTACAGCGGCAATTGTTTCTTCGGTGCGCACTGTTCGACGTCTCTGCGGATGCGTATTATCACATAGAGTAAACGTAGTGCGAAAACGATCCATGGTTAACCGAATTAATTGCTCTGATGGACGATTATGTCGACCATAAAATGGACGGAGCTTGCGGTAAACTTCGCGAACTGAACCATTATTTTCGAAATAAATTTGCACGATTTGCAAGCGTTGTTCTTTTGTCAACCTGTTCATGATGAAATGGCAAACCAAACTAAATATTAATCACTTGACAGCTGACAAAATGGCCGCCAGTTAAAAAAGTGATGCCAACTTAAAGTTCTATACCTCAATAAAAAACACCCATTATTTATTTGGGAATTTTAAGATTAAAGTTAATATTAATACTTTGCTAGTTTTCGCACAGTTAAATATATTAATATAATTAATTAAATATTAATATATAAATAGAATTAATTAATTATTAATATATTCGTACTCTTTCTTTTTTCTTTTCAGGTAAGTCCTATAAAAAAATCATGAAATTCAAAATAAAAGAGTGCAATATATTTATCTGGAGCAAAGTTGAAGTAAGTTGTGTGTTCCCTTTCGCTTAAATTGTGATTGTACGTCTATAGATGCATTTCGGTGCTGCTACGAGTAAGCAATACTTCAGTGAACTTCAACCACAATTAAAAAAAACTTACAAAACTCCGACGTTTACAAATAGAAAAATTCTCAACAAATATTTGAGAATTGCAAAACCACAACTATAGCAGCGTTAAAAACTTTTTTTAAAAACTACAACTAGTATTATTCAGCATGTGTTATCTATGTATTTTGTTTTTCTACTAACTTTTTACATCAAGGCAACCTGTGTGATATTTTTCAAGTTGTGATTGAAGTTTAATGAAGCGTTGCTGTTTAGCAGCAACGAAATGCATCTAGACGTGCTAAAACAGCAACAAGTAATTATTTTAATTCTTTTTAATTTTGACACGCTTTAAATAAAAATAAAATATTGAAAGTTTATATAAATTGAAATTTATTTGCTGGTGGTTAAGTATTGTCTATATATTTCACATATTCTGAACAGTCACTAACCTCTTAGTTTGTGCGCAGACTTTCAAAAACTATTTGAGAATTCACAAATAATAATATTTTTGAAAATCATAAAAGAAAAATAAGCGTACTAGGCTTAGAAACTGTAACAAAACCCAGCAAATAATTTATATTCGAAATGAATCTATTTAATTCTTCTACACCTTTATACGATTAAAAATAAAATTTAAATTTAACATTCAGGAAATTTATTATTCGACATATTGTCATAAGTTTGTTTAAATTGAAATTTACTTGCTGGTCGTTAAGCATTGTCTATATATTTCATTGGTACTGGGGTTTTTTACAATTTCTAAGCTTACTACGCTTATTTTTCTTTTCTGATTTGCAAAAATATTATTGTTTGTGAATTCTCAAATAGTTTTTGAAAGTCTGTGCATAAGATAAGAGGTTTGTGACTGTTCAGAATATGTGGTTGAATTCTACTGATGATTTGGCTAAGCAGCAATGAAATGTATAGGCGACCAGCAAATAAATTTCAATTTAAACAAACTTATGACAATATGTCGAATAATAATTTTTGTAAATGTTAAAAATACACGCAAAGAAAAGATATGGTTGTAAAATGGTTGAGAAAACAATATTATGTTCTTTGAAACAAATGTGTGGTCGTTGAAAACTAGTTATTGTTATTTTAAACATTAATTTCGTTACGATAAACACAGTAATGTTTGAATTTAATAATTACATTATTATATTCATAGAAATTGCGATATGGTTAGAGTTTAACAATATAGTTTTGTTAAAAATTTATGACTACAATACAATTTGTATTATTGTGTAAAAATAATATGATCTAAATAACAATATAATGTTATTCAAAACCATACTATCTTAAGTTTTAAAAAAAATCTTTTTCAGAAGCATCTGCTGTCAGTTCAGTGTTTCGTTTGTAAGCTATTGGTAGTGCACGCGTGTTGTTAAATAAATAAAAAAAGTATAAACAAAAGGGTAGATAAATAAAAATAATATGTACATATGTATGTATGTATATCTCTTTATACAGATATGTCTGTATTTCGTGAACAAACATATATGTAAGTATACATTTCTATACATACATACATACATTTTCTTTCAACAATATTAATTTATTTTTATTTCGGACTTACCGCACAGCTGTTTTAAACGAAAGATTTGCCAATAAATATATGATTAAAAAACAAAATATTATTTTTACATAAAATAATACTATGGTCATATTTAACAATATTATTATAATATTAGAACATGGTATGGTAAGTATCAATTATATTTTAGTCACATCTAACAATAGTGTTGTCTTATTTACAATAATAAGATTAGGTATAACAAAGTTAACTGTTTTTGTAGATAATATTATTATTATTAACTCAGAAAATAATATTATTTAAACTTTGCTTTTCCGTTGACAATAACATGATTTGACTGCAACCATATAATTCAATCATAGTATGTTGCTGTTTGATTATGGTTACCTCAACCATATTTTTTCTTTGCGTGTATTCTCTTTTAACACATGTATATATTTGTTATGTCTTTTACATTAGAACTATTCTTTATTTATTTAAAAAATATAAATTAAATACTACAAATAGCTTAAAGAGCAACATAAAATGCTTATATTTATAAAGCTTTTATATCCACAAAAATGCCTCCATCCAAACCAACTATAAATCCTTCGGCAGCCATATAATTATCCTTGCGTGTTTTTTCATTAACCTTTAATTCAAAATGTTTAATTACCTCGGCAACGGCTGCCTTTGACTGGGATAAAGCAAATTTCATGCCTGCAAATTTAAAGCAAAAACATTTCTATTTGCATACACAAGTACTAAAAAGTATTCAAAATCATGCACAAGACAAACCTAAACATATTCTTGGGCCATCACCGAACGGCAAGTAAACACCCATGTCCTTATATTTTTTTGTGCCCCCATTCTCTTCATCAAAACGCTCTGGCACAAAGACTTCCGGCTGTGGATAATACTCTTCATCATGATGCATCGAGTGCAGTGATATGAGACAAACATCTCCAGGTTGTATTTTGAGTGAAACACCATCACTGTTTGCCATCTCACAAGGTTGTGTGCAAACTTTTGCCATATACGGCAAAGGAGTAAAAATACGCAAAGTTTCTGGTGAAGAGGGGGAAAAAGAAACAGTAAATTTAAATCTAATTCTGTTGTTGCATTTAACCTGATAGTTAGCAGGTATTAGATACAAGATTGCTCACCTGCCAAACACTGGTCCAAGTAGGGCAGTTTCACTAATTCATCAAAATCGAAAGTATTCTCATGGTTATTCAAGTGCTGTTGAATTTCCAAGCGCAGTTTTTGCTGCTTTTCAGGATAACGCGCTAGCTTTTAGTTTTTTTCAATGAAAAATAATTTTCTAATTTACTTATAAAGAAAAATCCTTGCAACTCACCAGCAATAAGCAATGGCTGATTAATGAAGCCGATGTTTCAAAGCCATCGAATAAGAAAGTTAATTGATGCGCCACAATATCAATTTCACTTATATCCTTCTTTTGCTGCACATCTATCAGATGTTGCAACAAATCCTGTCGGGCACTACTTCCCTCAGACTTTCTCATACTCATGGCTGAACGGGTCAGTTGCAAAAAGAATTTTTCTGTAACATCTGGAAAGGATCGAACGTAAAACAAATAGCGTATAAAGGGAAATATGCCAGCTATAAAGAAGTATTTAAAGGCCTTGTAGGTTTGTAAGATCGTTTGCTTGGACATGCTTAGGAAGGCGGTATCTTTTTGAGCAGCATCCTCAGCAAAATTGCCGGCTTCAATGCCCCAGCCAATATCGGCTACAACCTCGCCAGTGAAATGTAAAGCAATCTACGGAAAAGTTATATAATTTTTTTTTAACAAAGTTTGAAGTTCTACTCACATCTTTGGCGTCGATTGTAACTGTGCCTGCTTTTATCTGGCGCTTCAGATCTTGGCTTAATTTCTTACAAGTGGCTTCAATTACTGAGAACAAGTTCTTTATCCTGGAGGCGGTAAAGGCAGGCACAATTTCGCCACGTTTTTCTTTCCAAGCAGCTGCTGGCAAAACAAATGGATTGCTTCCTGCAACGGGGTCCTTGTTACGATCCATCTGAAATGTTGTTACAAAATGTAAGAAATTTGTTTTGTTTTACAATAACAAAAATTTTTGCATTGTGCAGTTTTTGTTTTTGAAAATAGAAATTATCTCTCTTATCTTGTTATTCGTACGATTAGGCCCACTATCGTTTTAGTTCTGTCTCTTCTTGCCATTGTTTAAATAAAGTCTTTAAAAATTTTCCAAACGCATGGTTCATTTCTTCGAAATTTTGTCGTCGTATTTTGTTGGTTATAGTCTTGTATCGAAATCTTTCTGTAGATCGTTTTAGACACAAGCCTATAATCAAACCCATTTAAATTGTACGGGTTTGATCCATAGCTGTTAAGTAATGATAGTAATCGTAATGATTACTAATTTGATTACTTTTTTTTTAAAGGTAAAGTAATGATTAAATTACGATTATATTCAGTTTCGCACGACTAGTAATTGATTACGATTACTAATAATGGAAAAGTAATCTGAATTACTTAAAATTACTAAAAAATAAACAAAAAGAATCAAAAGTAATCAAAAAATAATCCGATTGCTTCTAAGGATTACTTTTGATTATTTATTAAGAATCAAAAGTAATTTTTGAAAGTAGTCGGATTACTTTTTGATTACTTTTGATTCTTTTTGATTATTTTTTAGTAATTTTAAGTAGTTCAGATCACTTTTCGATTAGTAATCGTAATCAACTATTTATCAGGCAATTTTATAATCATTACAATTCTTTTTAAAATGTAATCTCATTGATTACTAATCGTAATCGAAATTTAACAGCTCTGGTTTGATCATCAATTTTTGTCAAAAACGAGCTACAAGTCCAGTTGGTTAAGTACCGTCTTTATGCCTTCCATTGGTTAAGTAAAAACTTACCCATTGTGATGACTCGTTATCTTGAAAGTTTTTAAAATTTGTTATCAAAATATCTTTCGCAATCTCTGGCTCCAATATCATTATCTGGGGATTTCTGGTAACAAAAACGCCCACAAAATTCGCCTTGTTCTTGAATTCTCTGAAAGAAGATTTAAAATAAAAAAAATAAAACCAATCTCATATCTCTAGAAAAAACAAACCTATAAACTTTATTTAAATCGTAAATGAAATTTCTCTTGGAAGTAACCATGCCTGGAAAAGTGCCCAACAGGGGAGAGGGTTTCGGACCTGGTATTCCACGTTTGGTCCAATGAGCAAAGTGCCAAGTTAAGTAAATGTAAAGAGCTGTGATTAATCCCAAAACTAAAGTAAAAACGCAGCATAAAATTTCCCACATAGTATTTCTTTTCTTTTTTGATTTAATTAACTATTTTAATAAGATGTTTTTTCGTCCAGCCTTTTAGTACAACTGCTGGTCATACGATTATCAACACGAATCTTTGTGTGTATAAAATTTTTGTTTGTGAATTAGAGATGGGCGCGTGTCGAATCTATCCAACACGACACGGCCGGAACACGAATACCAAGATTTCCAACACGAACGAAACACATACGGGAACAAATTTCTCAATACAAAACTGCATACATATTTTTCTTTAGTTTCAGAACTTTAAGCTTAAGAGACCCCTACACTATAAACAAATTTGCTAGTTCTGTGTGTTTGACGATACAAAATATTAAAATTTTTTCTTTAGTCCTAATTTACACTAAGCAAGTCTTATTGCTAAGCTGATTAGTTTTTAGGAGATAGAGACGAGGGGAACATAAAAGTTTCTTTTCCCTCGTCCCTCTTTCCTAAAAAACTAATCAGCTTAGCAATAAGACTTGCTGAATGTAAATTAGGACTTACTGGAAAATCATGTCTACATATTTTATACCTAAAATCGTAGCGCGTCTTATCGTATCAATTTTGCTCAACACGCTACGACCCGAATACGCACGAAATCAAGTTTTCTGTCACGATCACTTTGTGTCAAGACATGCGTGTTCTTGTCACGAAAAAAAAACACGACACTCGCCCATCTCTAGTGTGAATTGTTTTGTTATTCATTATATTATAAAAATCTTATCAGCGTGTTTTTATTTTATTTATGAAGAATAATTCAATTAAAACAAAGTAATTATTTTAAAATATTCTATTAGAGAACGACATCTTGATTGTTTTTACCCGACAGCGCGACGCAAAGAAGGCTATTGTGTTTATCAGCCTATGTATGTATGTATGTGTGTGTGCATGTGTGTTCCTTTGCGGCACTATATAAACCGAACGCGTGGACCGGTTATCTCTTACATGAATCGATTTGTCTTAATCCTGGGAGTGTCACTAAAGATATAACAGTAGTCTAAACTCAATATGACGGCCATCGGACGCCATATTGTAAATACGAAAAAAATAAAAAGTCGGTGAAATATAACAAAATTGATATCATTCGGGTATCATTCAAAAGGTTTCTCTAATGGTTTTTAATTTCGTATGACCATTTAGGATATTTAGCGGTTCAAAGTTGGTTGCAGTCGGAATTTTTGATTTTTTGAATTACTAGAAGTGGGGTTAGCTAGTTACATCTAATATTTTTTTAAAGGAAAATATACACTGTATGAGCATTACAATTATGCTGGAAAACACTAAGAGAACGTAATCATATCCAGCTTTTAAAAGCCTCTACAACTTCTTCGTCAGCATTTAAGTATTTCTCTTCCACTTTGTGTGACATCAGTAAATGTAATTTAGAGCTTTATATACAGATATTTCAATGGAAATAGAATACGTGAATTGTTTTGATTCGATGTTAAAACAATTTGTTGATATCTTTTACTTCACTTTTAGGCTTAAAAATAATTTAATTAACCTCTCGTGATTCGTCTACTTAACGCTTGAGGTTTCTTATTATCCTGAGTACACTAATTGCTTAAAATATTGTATGACGGTTACGGCTCTTAGCTTAGAATCTTAGAACTTAAAACAAACAGTGCAAAATATTTCGTTTAAAGTAAATAATTTACGCTCGTAAGGGGTGATGCACAATAATTTCTAATAAAGTCTCTATTTAAAATTTATTAAAAAGTGCAATAAATGTAGCATTTTTTTTTCCTAGAAAATAAAATTTTTGACTTTACTTCCCTGATCTTTAATATTATTTTATATTTGCATTGAACTGGAAAATCAACTTTCCCTGCTAGAAATTCTGTAACTTAACGAGAAAAAATAATTCCGACAACTGCGGTTGTCTGCTCTCATTCCAAACCGATTAAATACACAATTTATGCGTGAATTTATGCTGCTCTGTTTGGATTTTTTCACTTTTATTTTTGCTTGTGCAATTACGTGCACAGTGCTCCTTTGTTGCAACATAGTCATAACTCCAAAAAACTACTTCAGCAGAAAATGAGCTTAAAGCTTTTAGTTTTCCTACATTTCAAGGAAGTTAAAAAAAATATATTCTACTCTACACAGAAAACAAAAATATATTCCGGCAATAAGCAACTTTAATTGAAAATAAAACCAAAAATCAGTTAAAAATGTGTTGAAGTCAATTAAACTTTTATTTAAAAATTTACTTAAATAAAAAGTTTAATTGACTCTATTATATTATTAATAGATTTTTGGTTTTATTTTTAATTAAAGTTGTTTATTGCAGGAATATTTTTATTTTCTGTGTAAAGAGTTGAGTGTATACTAAATTTGGTAGGTCATTTCTACGCAACTTAAAATACGATATGACGATATATTCTTTATGATTAATTATGGAGATATGTCTATTTTTCAATAAAGGTGTTATATATCATTGAGATCCTTTTCATTTTTTATATGAAGTGGCCGCCGCGCCATTCTTTAAGAAATTAATGAAAATTGCAATATGTATAGAAATACTACATCTCAGTGATGGCTTTTTGCCACAATATTACAGATCAGTAAAGCTAAATTGAAATTAAAAACTAAAATTGACAAAGTCGTATTTTTGTGTAGAAAGTGCAATAATAATATTTTAGCTTGTATGAGCAAATGCAAGTTGTGTTGTATTTGTTTTTGTAGCAACAGCAGTAAAAATTGTTTAAAAGCATATCCCACAAACATGTGAGCATTTGCTTATTAAAGCAATAAGTACAGCAACACACAGCAAAGTACAAGAGCATCACATCAAATAGCACTTTACGCACCTTTTCAACGTATCCGTGGTAAGTATGTAGTAGAGGGTCATTTGATGATGTTACTGTTTCCGGGGTTAATGCATTTATCCCACAACTAAATAAGCTTTGAAATTGCATTCATGTAAATACAATGACATGCACGTACATGCGAAGAATGTGAATTTAACATCCCATCGTACATACATACGCATATGCAATTGTTAAATGAAATTGTTGGATAGACAAGCATCAAAAAATAAGTGCAACGAGTGTAAAAAGCCATTCAAGTCATACTGGACCGGACATTATCGTTTAATATGCAAATGCATTAAATAGTCGACACTTTAAAAGCAGAGTAAACATTCCAGTAAAAAGAGAGCTTCCAAGGAAGTCAAGAAGATGCCGAAATTGTGATAACGAAGTAGTAAAAATCGGATTGATATCTAATGATTTTTTCTCTTTTTTTTTGATGGGGGTTGCATTGCAAGAAATTCTTTTTTTTACACTTATTTAGTGCATCTAAAATCATTTTCACGATGTTAAGTGGCGCCATAGCTCATAACGCCCTGAAATCGAATTCAAGATTAAAAAAAAAAAAATTCAAAGTTCTTCAAATCAAATTCAGTAGTTTACAAATTAAATTTTACATTTTTCAAACCATAATATGAGAATTATTCCCTAATTCTGTTCGACGATTGCATCGTCTTGTCTATGGACGAAAAAAAGTAGCAGTTTTGATTCTTTAAAACAATTATTATTTATTGTTCGTGTATTTGCTTTATGATTTTGTTCCAAACATTATATCCAAACTATTGTATAATACTTTAAATGATTTTTTATGTTTTAAAAACAATTGTTGTCGGCAAAGAGTAGACAAGTGACAATTTTTACTGTCGTCTTGATGTGACGTCGACGACGCCATTCGCAATAAAAGGGGATTATTATTATTGTTCGAACTTCATTTGTTTCTATATTTATAATTTGATCAGATTAAAGTTCCTGTGGATTTTTAAGCCAACTTACATGTAATAATTATTAATGAACAAATAACACCAAAGTTAATTGTAATATTTGACAAACACGTAGTAGAACGGAACAACTAGCTGTTTTTTCATTAGTGCACTTCTCCATGTCCTTGACAAAGCAAATTTAATTTTTTCATCAAACAGAGTTGCAGACGATCAAATAATTAGACGTGAAACAGAAATATTAAAATTATATGATTTTCATCAAACACTGACGACAACGTGTGCGTGTAGCCGGAAAAGAACGACTACACGCTCACAACTATATTTTTGATGCGCTTATTTGATCGTCTCTTGGGCACTTTAGAGTTACATATATACATATATAATATAAATGCCAAATTTAGTTAATATATTGATCTGCAAGAAAAGAAAGCACTAAAGCCTACAAAATTTTGAACTGTTACTTCAATATTAGTGGACTATAAAAAGTGTATATTGCGCTTTCAGAGAGCATACTGTAAAAGCAATAGGTGGAATGATGGCTTGTACAATTGAATTTCCTCACGCAAAAGCTAAAGAATAAGAGAATTCATTTCAAAATACTACTTTTTGCCAACGCACACCAGCTCACACACGCTTGCACACACAAACACACACACACACACACACACACACTCGCAAACACACAAAATACAATTACAGCCATCAGTTAACCAGCATCTCCTTGTATCTGCCGCCACTACTGATATTTCTGCAGAACACGAAAAAAAACTTGTTTATATTTGTATTGACTAAACCTTTGAAATGGTTTCTGTTGTGTGTATGACTGAATGAATAAAATGTAAGCTGAAGCATAAGTCTAGCTGTCTGTCTGTCTGTCTGACTCACTGAGTGACTGACTGACTGATTTCTCGAATCACTGTCTGGCGTACTGTGAGCGAATAAGCTCAGCTAGATTGAATTTCATAGTAATGTCTACTATAAGCAAGAATTTATTCACGCAAACACATGTAAGTTCTAAACGAACACACACACACACACACACACATACACACATACACACAAATACAAACATATTCATGCATGCATACACGGGCAATATTTTGTTGAAATGTGCGTTTACATGGTCATTTGGTCACTTTCGAAAAGCTGCAGGTATTTGCATAAGCGTAAAGTAAATGTCGGCTGGTATTTTCTTCTATTGTATCTACGTATTCCATTCAGGACTCGTGCTCAAATATGTGCACACATTTATGCTGGGCACACAAATATGTATTTTATGCATGCATACACATGCATGTGCAACACAATAAAACATGGCAAAGCAAAACACACACACACACACGCACATACAAAACGAAAACAAAGAAAAAAGAAATAAAATAAAAATCTACAATTTACAATCATGCATGCATGCATGCATGTTAGTATTATTATACCAACAGAGAAACAGACAGACATACAGACACACAATCTCACTGGCAAACGTCCGCAAGATATTTGAATTAAGTGGATCTTATGGTTTAGACTGGCGTATATAAAAATTCGCAATATTTTTGCCACAATTTAAAGGAAAAACAACTGTAGTAGACAATTTTTCATGTTCAAAATGATCAATATAGTATAGTCTGGACATTTTTTTTAAGTTTATTTAGAAAAAAAAAATTTCCTCTTTTCCAATTTCGGCTCGCTTTTTGGACGGCTTCGCAATTTTTTCAGAGTTTCGGATAGAATTCTTTCCGAATTAGACAAAAAATGTTTGCTGGGTTACGTTACAAAGCTTAAGTGTCACCGGCCTTAATGACTCCTTCCAAAATTAAATTACAAATTCCGATTTTTTTTCTGTTAATTTTTGTACTATCTCTGTCTTTAGTATAACAACCCTGTTGCCAGCACTCACAAAAACACAAACGCACACACACACACACACGCACACGCACACGCGCACACACATAAAAAACTCATCTACAAATTTTATTCGAGTGTTTGTTTTAATGTTGTGTTTGGATACCTTTTTGTCGGTTTCGCAACTTGTGCAGAGGTTCGGAGAGCATTCTTTCGGAATTTGACAAAAAATGTTTGCTGGGTTACGTTACAAAGCTTAAAGCCTGGTACGGAGTTCATACGGAATTTCAGGTTCTCATACAAACTGTATGTAAAAAAAATTACGAAAATTCAGGTTGGTAAATTTGATAAAGGAATTTCCATTTGCTAGTACGGACTTTCAAAAGAAAAGTACACGGAATTTTGAAATTTGTTGCCTATTTTAGGGATGTTATAAATATAAGTGGAGACTTTTTTCAGTCAACTGATACAAAAATTAATGTTCAAACAATTGTTTGGTGACGGAATTTTTGACATTTCTAATTTTCATCAAATTGTAATTAATTTTTAGTGATTTTGTGCATTGTAAATTCAAAAATAAACGAGTTTGTGTTTATGCAAACATAATTCTCCAAAAGAGGCTACACTATTATTTTTCCGTGTAGAAATAAATGTAAATTTACAAACCTGAAATTCCGTAAGAACTCCGTACCGGGCTTAAGTGTCACCGGCCTAAATGACTCCTTCCAAAATTAAATTAAAAATTCCGATTTTTTTCTGTTAATTTTTGTACTATCTCTGTCTTTAGTTTAACAACCCTGTTGCCAGCACTCACAAAAACACAAACACACACAGACACACGCGCACACACATACATACCAACTCATCTACAAATATTATTCGAGTGTTTGTTTTAATGTTATGTTTGGATGCGTGTTTATGTGCGTGCGAGTGTGAGTGTGTGTGTGTGCATGTGCGTTTATTTGCATGCATAAATGCATGCGTATAAATTTGTGTATTCAATGGAAGGAAGTCCTACTAAAAAGAATTTTTAAACTTTAGTTAAGCTTTTTTTTTTATTAAAAAAACTCAGAGCGTATGTAAATGTACTGATACAATTACATACACACACACACACACACACACTCACGCACTTACATATCTACATACACATACACAAATCCTTTGTGGCATACTGGCTCTTTTTCTATGCGCTTGTGTTGTGTCCACTTTTATTCACAAATATATTTGTTTGTTTTACTCGTTTTTTAATAGCGCTAAGGGCTGAATGGCCAACGTGCTGGCCGGCCTTAAAGTTATAAAACAACAAAAGCAAAACAAAAAAAAAACATCACACAAAATCGTTAAAATTTACGCTTGCAAAGATTGTGAAGTGTGGTGTATGATGATTTTTAATTAAAATTAATTAAAATGGGAAAACAAAACACATTCAGTTTGTTTTTCTTTTTATTTGTATGCGTTTCCTTCTTCTTCTTCTTCTTTTTTGTCCTTGTGACAAATGCAACATGTTCCTTGTGCAAAGTGATGCGTTTGAGATAAGAGTTTTATTGTGAAATAAAACATGATTTAAAGGGGGAAAAATTTGCATTTTGCTGTATTGCCAGAACTTTTATTATATTATTATTTCATGGCTGTAGTATCTTAAAAAGACTTATAGGGCATTTACATTGTCCCGAAATCTAGTACTTATGAGATTTCAAGCTAAATCTTGCTGCTTTTTATTAGACTTGCCATACAAAACGAAATTTATTTTATCAGTAGATTTGTAGGAGATCTAATCAAAATCTAGTATTTTTATTTATTTTTTTACTACCCTGTGCATAGGCTTGCTAGACCCAAACATTGAAAAATCTTGACACGCAAGAAAAAATTCTTGGTTTGCAAAAAAAATCTTGATAGTAATTTAAAATATTTTTAAAACAATAAAAAAATAACTCAATGGTTTTTAACAAAAATTATATTTAATTAGAAAACAGTTGCAAAGCCATATATATTTTTATTAAGTATGTGTGGAAATACAATATAATTTAATCAGCTGGTTGCTTATAATGTCAAGTTACCTGTGTTGCCAAATTGTGATGTTGTGCAAAGGTGGAAAATACTTCTCGACACTTATTAGTGTTTTAGCTATTGCAACATTATTTATAGTTATATAATCGAAATAAGCCCAAGAAGGCATTTACATTTACTCAAAATCTAGTACTTGCGAGATTTCGAGCTAAATCAAGCTGCTTTGTACTAGATTTCCCATGCAAAACAAAATCTTGTTGGTGAGTAGATTTGTAGGAAATCTACATAAAATCTAATAATTTTATAACATTTTCACCACCCTGTATATAATAGTTATATAAAATATGATTGAATTAGATAAGGCCTGCTTGAAAAAGTGTGTCATAATTGGCTACATTGCAATTGTTTGGTTGTAGTTTTAGAAATTTTTCTGTTAATGGATTTTGTTTGAATACCTTATTATATATAAATTAATTTTTAGTTTGACAAATAGCAGGGTAGGGAAAAATTCTGCTCGCGAGAACAATTTTTATTAACTCGCTCGTTTTAAGATTTGTGCTCGCGAGTTCAAGGTTAGAACTCGCGAGCACAAATTTTATAAGACTCGTACTCCTTTTGTGCTCGACTCGTACTTACAAATGCATATGCATATATAAAAATATATGTTGTTGCTTTCATGTCATGAGGTATTTTTCAAATGTTTTAAGGCTTCTGCTTCATGAAAAGTTATGCGAATGCTAACCTGTCAGTAATAAAATATAATTTCAACATTACGACCTATAGAAAACAGAATTTGAGCAAACAAAATTAATAAAACTCGCGAATAATTCTTTTTAACTCGCGAGTCCTATTTTCGATTCTCAAAAATTAAATGCGCTCGCGAGTTTTATTTTTTTAACTCGCGAGCAGACAAGAGTAGCTCTTTTCAATACAAAAAATAAAACTCGCTCGAATTGAATTCGTTTGCGAGCGAGTTTAATTCGAGCACTCTCTCTACAATAAAGTAAATTTTATTGAAATCGTTTAAAATATGACAAAGTTACCAGTTGTAGCCTCATCTAAATCGTGTTTTTCTTAGAGTGTCAAAACTTTGTGTTGGCACCACTGCTTTATTTGAGCACCCATTTAACAGCTGATAGTTGCTTTTTGTTCAGTTTGCTTTGAAATTTCATTGTGATTCGAGTTATACCAGAGCAATGCGTGCAAATTGTTGAAATTTTTAATCAAAACAATTGTTCTATTCGTCAAACTCATCGGGCATTTTTTCCATTTGATGGCGTACATAATCGTCCTTCAGAACGGCAAATAGATCGTTTTCAGACAACATTTACTGTTACTGATAATGTGCATCCCGTGAGACACCGAGCAGTGCGCACTGAAGAAGCTGTAGCCACTGTACAAGAAAGCATTGAAGATTATCCTAATCAATCAATTCGTCGCTCTTCTAAGAAACTGTGGTTGTGTCCTTCCGCTTTATGGACGATTTTACAAAAGGATCTTGTCTTAAAAGCGTTCAAGATTCAACTTGTGCCGGAATTAAATTCCAACGAACATTGTATGCGCCGCCAATTCGGTAAATGGGCTGAAGCACAAATTGGTATTGATTTTGAATTTCTATTCAAATTTTTATTTTCCGATGAATGGTTGAATGGATACGTAAATAAGCAGAATTCTCGCATTTAAAGTGAGAAGAATCCACAAGCTTTTGTCGAAACACTATTACGTCCACAGAAAATTATTGTTTGGTGCGCCTCATGGTCTGGCGGAGTCATTGGCCCATATGTCTTCAAAATCGATGATGGTCAGAATGTAACTATCAATGGGGAACGGTTGATGAACATGATTCGAAATTTTTGCGTACCTCAATTACGTGGCATTAATCTTGCTGATATGTGCTTCCAACAGGACGGAGCCAATTAATTGGCCACCAAAATCGTTTGATCTAACCCCGTTGGATTATTTTCCTTGGGGTTGTGTTAAATCTCCTGTCTACATCGATAAACCACAAACAATTGAACACCTGGAACTCAACATTCGAAGAGTTATCGGCGAAATACGGCCGCAAATGCTGCGAAAAATTTTTGAAAATTGGTGTTCCAGATTGCGCCTTCCGCACGCCAACCGAGGCGGCCACATGGCAGAAATCATATTTAAAAATTAATTTCATAAACTTCTTTCGTATAAAGCCCGTTTCATTGATATTAAAAATATATTTCCTTGTTTCATTGTGATTTAAACTTTTGTCACTATCAATATCATTTACAAAAAAAAAACCAATAAAGAAATTAGGCTTTTAAATTCCTCAATTGCTCAAATTATATATGAGTCAGCTTATGCCTTTTCCTAAAGTCAATAACTCTTCCCTTTTAATTATTTTAGAAGTATTCACTTATTTGTCAATCGTAAATTATATTTTTATTGAAAATTATTTCTGCTCACTTAAACAAAATATTTCATATTGAAGTTTCCCAAACCCATGTGAGTATTTGAATTTAATGCAACATAAAGCTATTTAAAGCATGAATTTAAAATCAATTTAAAATCTACGAGAAGGTCTACTAAAAAAGTAGCCAGCTCATTTATCACTGACAGCTCTGAATACAATCTCATACAATTAAGTCCACTAAGAAAGCCATGTCATCTGGAACAGTGTAGCCCGGATACAACGAATGTCAATCAACAAGGATCCAGAACTAATTTCATAGGAAACCCGTAAGTACAACATAACATATGCATAGGACTCTTTAACTTAATGCCTTCCATCAGAATTGTACCCAATGACAGAGCGCGTGCTTTCGCAGTGACTAAGACTGGGGAAAAGCATTTAGTAGATTTGAGTGATAGTGTTATAAATAAATATGAGACAAATGCTTTTACCATAAGCACACCACGGCTTTCGGCGCCCGTTTTGGATACAATTTCGGAAAAAAACTCATCACAACTATCACTCACAGAGAAGCACCCCAATAAAAGCAGCAAGAGGTTACTTAAAAAGGTAAGGCTTAATGCAAGCTATTGAAGAATTATAAATAAAATATTAAAGGAATTTTTAAATTCTAGCCATCCAAGCGTTATACCAACAAAAAATGTTTACTGTGCACGCCAAGAAACATGCAAACTTTATCCTCCAGACAGTTAGTGCCAGATCTTCAGATTGCCAAACCACTAAAAAATATCAGCACTGAAACACAAACTGACTACACTTCATCTTTACGCTGCACCTCATATATACCGCAGCAGCGTTACAATAAGTTCACGACTGCCACTGGCTGCTACAACAACTATATACCAATGGAAGGACCGGGCAATTTTTACAAGAACCCGCAACCTTTAAGAATTTACACCAAAAAGGATTATAATGCAAGTAAATTTTCAGGTTTGCAATCCGCCATTAATTGTTTGATAACTAATGTTTTGATTATGCTATTTTAGATTTGCGCAACTTGGCCTCTGCGCTTACCTTAATAACCGTAGTTTCTTGGCTTTTGTCAACATTTTTTGATATTGAAAGTTTGTGGGATTGCTTGGAAAATTTGTGGCAATACATTCGCAATTGGTTTTTACCCACAGAGAAACCCAAAACAAAAGTGGAATTATTCGTTACATTCCTACAGGACTTGTGGTCCTAAATAAATTTCTTAATATTGTCTTATAATGTCTTAAATAAACAGTTGTTGTCAATATGAATAACTGTATATTTTTATACATAAAAAATCTAAATAGTGTAAGTAATATTAAAAATAATATTTCTCGCCCTTAAAAGTATGCACAAAATAATTTAAATGTTTGAATATATTCAACATCAAATTAGTGTGTATAACCAGTGATGTTAACTTTTGTTTTCAATTTTCGTACAGACTTGAAAAAATTACGTACGTAGCTCTTACCGAATTTTGCATTCTAAATTTACAATTATTTCTACACGGAAAAATAATATTGTGGCATTTTCTGTATAATTGTGTTTGCATACACACAAATGTATACTTTTGAGTTTACAACGCACAAAAACACCAAAAATTAATTACAATTTGATAAAAATTAGAAATGTCAAAAATTCCCTCACCAAACAATTGTTTGAACTTTAATTTTTGATTCAGTTGACTGCAAAAAAGTCTCCACTTGTAATTCTAACATCCCTAAGATAGGCAATAAATTTAAAAAAGAATTCAGTGCAACTTTCTTTTGAAAGTCCGTACTAGCAAGCGAATGGCACGCGTGCAAAGACAAACTGTGTCTTTTAACAAAAACTGCGAAGTTTGTAGGCCACATAAAGGCAGTATAAGAAATAAGGAATTATTTAAACAAAAACCCCGAACACTTAGCACGAGCAGAAACAATACATTCCTTCTTCTGCAGATGTGGTAATGCACGTGGTAATCAATGTGAAATTATTGTTTCTTATCTCGCTTACAAAGGAATACATTGTCTTTGTTTGGAAAATAATACATTTTTTCTCGCATTATATATATGTAATTAATGATCACTTTACCCACTGCGCTTAAACCCATTTGCTATGTACGATGTTTTTTTTTTTACCATCAACACATGAACACTGTATGTCAGACTCTCAGCACATTTATCTTTCTGCGATGCACATATACAAACAAAGAATAAGATGGTGTATGTTTGGCCACCACTACAGACAGAAAAAATTCACATTATAATCTACGTAAATAAGATCAATTTAACACATTTCGGCAATGACTTTGCTTCTTATGTGTTTCACGTTAATTTAAGATGATTTACAGTAATTCGCAGATAAAATTTTTTATTTTGAAATAACTTTATTTCATGTTAATTTAACATTCCATTACTGTCAAATCAAACTGAAGAATCATTTTTTTCAGAGAAGTAACACTCAGGCAATGAATGTCTACATCCAGAGAAAAAACAACTTAAAATCAATAAAAACCATATTGAATTAATAAGAAACATTAACAAAAGTCTAGTCATGTTGAAATTTTTTATGTCAATATGGAAAAATATAATTTTACAGTTTTAATTTATTAATTTTATTTATATTTAAGTATCTCATTATATACTGTGGCAGCGCCTCTGCTGTTAAATGAGGCGTATTAAGTTTGGTTTTTTAAGCAATTTTATTGGTTACTTTACTTCGCTGATGATTATGCTACACAACGAAGGAGGGCGCTCTGATGTTACCTTAGGATTAGTATCTGGTGAAGACGGTATAGTTTAAGGGCCACTCAGACTATTATACTTTGTATTAATACATGTCAAAAATTCAAATAATACGTGCAAGTGCGATATTGTGAATGCAAAATGTCATAACGAATGGTAAATAATACGATAAAAATTTGACATCCCATAATACTTGACCATTTTGTGAAAATTTTCTAAACGATAATACTTTTCATCTGATCAGGGTTGCATTATTACAAAATCCAAACTAACAAGCCGTTTGTTTCGACGCCGATGCTGTGCCGTCGTTTATGTTATATGTCTTTGTATTAAAACGGATATAAATATTGAATGTGCTTATCGTATTGAATAAGTTTTCGTGTAAGACATGTCTGAAAGTTAACGAAACTATCGTATTTTCTTTATCTTATTTAAATCAACTACTTTAACCGCCGTCTATTTTCAGAGGCCGGCACGACCACAGCGTACATGAAACTGCTTTACCGCCGGAAGTCAAAGATTAATGTAGGCATGTTAATCCTCAACACCTGTTTGCTTTATACTTGTGTTTTTAATGTAATATGAGGTGTGATGGTGTGAACATAAAATGTCAATTTACGTTAGATATTTTGATGGTCGAAACAAATGTGCTTAGATTTCTTTTTCGTAAAGTGTGATGAAAGTCATTATACATGTATAATAGTCTGAGTGGCCCTTTAGTGAGCAGTGACTATGCCTTCATCACTTGAACTTTCCTACAACAACTGATACAAAGGGGTGACACTAATGGTCATCAGAAAAATGTGTGGTGTTGTTGTCAACGTGCTAACTACTTCAACCAACGCTACCCATGTTGAAATCAAAGTTATTTGGAACAACGTAAATACGATACTGAAATGACGCACATGTTGAATCAAAGTTATTTCAAGTTGAATCAGCATAAATTCAATTTAATGTATCCTCCTTCTTGGAATTATTTAACTAAAGTGGTTGTATATATCATTAAAATATGTATATGCGTATTGTATGTATAGTTGACTTCCCCGCCCAATATTTAAACTCGAATTCAACGCGCTTACCGCTTCAGCCACAACAAACCTAAATATACTTTAGATACACACTAAATAATTACACTCATGAATTAAATTTTAGTTCATCATGATTTAACATTAAACCTATATGAAATTAAATTTATAATTATTTTATATATATATTTTTTTTAACAAACACAAACAGCATAGCTGCTTTTGCTTATCTGCAGATGCAACCAAAGTGTCCGGCATGAATCCCACCTGCGTCTCTTCTACTGCTAGATTACCAGCTGGGAAAGTAGGCATTCATTACATAAATAATGGGAGAAATAATGTATTAATTTCCAAAGGCAGACAATGTATTCCCTTAAGCCTGGCTCACACGATCGGCACAATGTACCAATTTTCGTCGGCTCACTGCAATAAAGGCATAAGTAATAAGCCAACATGGCATTATTACTTAATTCATTCTTGAATAAGTCTATATAACCTTATTACCAATACAGTGTGGTGCAGTTATGTAATTATATTTCAATTAGTTGAGAAATAATTACACATTAATTACCACCTGCATTACCATATCTTTAAAAAAGAATGTATAGTTTTTGCTTGTGACTAGTATTATGAATTCATTCCTTGGACGTATTAAAATAATCCATTACTTTTCTAGGACATGTTCTGTGTTAACAGTAATGAATTCTGGAATGAAAAATTATACATGCTGTGCATTACCTTCTCCTTTACTATTCATAACCTTTTCCACCTGGGTTAGTACATAGCCTACTAGCAATTAGACGGCAGTTTTCACTGTGGTAATGCAAGTTTATGGACTCTTTTTATGAACATCGCAACAAACAACAAAACAAGAAAAGTCCCAAAACTGAGCACAACAGTTAATTGTTGGTTTGAACAAAGCAAATAGAGACCAACACACTTAAACAATATATAGAGCCATAGCCGCCAAAAAAGCTTAACCGGCATATTTTGGGACTTATTTTTTTTTTTTTGTTTTGTAAAAAGTTCGAAAATTATGTAGCTCAAGAATTTTTGGCGGTAATGGCACGATATAATTTTTAATAAATTTAATATGATTTTAATATCAAAATTTTTGTGCATGTTGATTTAACATTGGTATTTTGTTTCTTCTTGCTGAACCAACAAAATACAAGCAAAAATTCCTAAGAATTATCTTAGCCTGATTTTTCTCCCATGCTTTAATTTGCTTACTCTATGTATAGTTTCTAAATTTATAGCATAATAACATTTATTGCTTTACAATTCCCTTGTTCAATAACACTAACTGCATTTAAAGTTAAGCAAACTTTTATTCTACAATGTTTGAAGTGCTCTACTCTTTTCTTTTCTAATCTAAAGTTTTATCTCTTCCATTTCAGAGGAAAAAGGTGAGTGTTATATAAATTGACAAAAAACCTAAAAAAAAAAAAATAAAAAAGTATTCCCTTTGTGTCTGTCTCAAAGTATTTGCATTTTGTTTATTTTTGAAATTTGGGTAAAATAAAAATAAATAAAAAATAGTTAAAAATAAGTCCTGCATGCATAAATAATTTCTCTTGTGTGGCTCAACCCCACAAATATGCAAATACAAAAAAAAAAAAAAAAAATTTAAATAAAATACAAATACAAATACAAAAAAAAAAAAAAACGCAACATATGCTTACATAAGTGTGGGTGGGTATGGGGATGTTAGGGCAATACATTTCCCCCATCTTTTGGCCCTTTAATATTATTTTTGTTGTTTTATTTATGGATGTAAATAGAGCAAATAGGCAGGCGGAGTTTACACTGTCAATTCCCTAGCGAATGGCGACGTTTTGCAATAAAAAAATATTAAATAAATAGAACATTAACGAAGGTCCATAAAATAAAACAAACCATAATATTCGTAAGTAACATTAGTTTTATTAAAATATGAAGATGAGTACAAATAAAGATTTTATCTTATATTTAAATTATCCTTTCACAGTGTGTGTGTGTGTGTGTGAGTGTATGTGTGTGTATTTGTTACATGTTGGACCTTTGATTGAAATTTGATTAAAAGTTGCTATAAAAATCATGAAATTGCATTACAAGTTGCCTTTTATTTAAAAATAAGGGCCCAGATTTCAATATGCCACTAAAATCAAAAATCTAACGAAGTCAATGAGGCTTATATTTTTTAGGGTCAGGGTAGTAGGGTTTTCCTTTTATTTGAATAATTTCTAAACCTAAACATTTTTAGTTTTAAAGTGAACACACTGGATCTAATGCATAAAAACTGAGCTTTAACTCGAAGTTAAGTCTGCTGAGTACGATCTCAAGCAATGAGCACAAGTATACCATCTAGAGCTACAGTAAATATTTTTATGCATACAACAACAATTGCTCAACAATTTTGAGTCGAAGCAAATGCTCAGGTTTTATGCATTAGACCCACTGTTAAGTAAATAATAAACAACAATTACTTAATAATTGCTCTTAAATTACTTGTAGTAAAAAAATTAAATTCTCTAAGCATTCTTTTTATTTGTTTTATTTGATATCCTTGCCTTTTAAGCGCCTAGAAAAGAACGGTTTGTTTCGCTATTTTCAATTGCAAATTTAGGCAACTTCTAATACCACAAACTTTTTCTAATATTCATTTGCTAAACATTTTGTCTATGTGCCAAATTGAAGCGCTAAAAATTTGTAAATATTACCTTTAGACTTTGTTACTTCTTGCTTAGATTTTGTGGCATTATCATTCCTTGGACACATGGACACAAATTATTTCACTTTCTTAATTTTCATGTAAGAATTTGTACAATGCCGGATAGGTGAAGTTTTTGTATTGTCTCAATTAATTTTACTACTGAGAATTGTGTTTTTTATAGCAATTCCTACAGAAAAAAATAATATAAAAAAGTTAGAATTTTTCCTAAGAAATTATTTAATAGGGCTATCTTATATCAGCCAATTACTACATGTGATATAAAATTTCTATTTGAAAACCATTTCCAAAAGAAAAACTGAAATATTGAAAAAATAAAAAATTTAGTGAAGAAGTTAAGCGAAGATAAACGAAATATCGAACTAAAAAAAGAAGAGCACACGCCATTATAGCTATGCTGCTTAGCTATGTTAAACAAATTTGATTGTTAAATAATTATGCAATTAAATTATATTATATGATGATGTCAAATGCGCCGCATATATTTATAAAACATTTTTCATTTTATTTCCCATTATTTTCTTTTCTAGCTGCGCACGATTAAATAAATGTATTGTTTGTGGCCGGCGGCGGCTGTTAGCCGCCTTACAGCCCATCGACTGTGTTCTCGGGTTTGTGTTCATGTGCAAAAACAATACTAAAACAAATTGAGCAATCCTTCTCATTGCTTTTATTTTGTTTTTGTTTCACTCACTGCAAAGAACTTAATCAAACAAAATCAAACAATTTGTTACGTTTATTTTCGTACTCTGGTTTTAGGTACAAAGAAATAAAAAAAAAATAAATTTATAACTGTAATAGCGTCGATTATGTTTGTTACGAAAATCACGCCCTAGCTTTTGTGTCGTGAAATAAATAGCATAGCTATAAAAATATAAACTGACCTAAGGTTAAAAAATAGTTTATTTGATCAATTTCCAAATTAATTGAAAATTTATATATTTATCAAGCTAAGCCCTACGAAATCCACAATTTAATGTATATACAATTTTGACTAATATATGGCTTAAAGTTCAGTTTCTAGTTTCTAGTTTTGTCAAAAACATATAGTAAAATTTTATGGCACATATTTTTCTAGGACATTTTTAATGCATATACCGGCTCTTAGGAAATAATTAAGAGGGATTATATGTTTCTGGCAAGATTTTGCATTAAGCCGCTTAACTCAAGTAATATCTAATATGTAAGTATTTGAAGGCTTGCTATACCGATTTACCACAATATTTAGCAGTAGAGTGTAAGTTCAACTTTTCCTTTAAAATATATTAAACCCTAAACTTCTAAAACACCGATATACCTCTGGCAAAATTACTCGTTACTTTTATTTGTTTAAAAGTACTTTTCGCAAACAGTATACCTTTTAAAAAAATTCCTTTCTTAAAGCACCGTTTTAAATGTAAATACCTTTTCTTAAAACTCTTTTTTTTTGCAAGAGTACTCTTTTTATAAAATACTATTGTCAAAAGGTACATCTCTCAAAAATTACCTTATCCTAAAGTTTCATATCTCAAAAGTACATTTTCAAAAACTATATTTTCAAAAAAAGTACCATTTCCCAAAAGCACCCATGGTGTTTCCAAAAAGAATGTTCATAATTTTTCTTTAAATTACTTCCTTCGAAAATAAAAAATAACTAAAAAAGTATTTATTTTAAGGTACCAAATTAACATTCAAAGTACCCATTACATGCCAATGGTCAAGAATACACAATATCAGTTAGTAAAATTTCAATAATATGAATTCTCTCGAATTTAAAAATTTAACCTTTTTTGAAGCTCTTTTGGGGCATTCGAAAAACATATATTTTATTATCCCAGCTTGTACTGAGCCGTACAAAAAGTACCGAAAACGGGTACGATTATAAGTGAAAATTTTCAGAAAGTGCCAAAATTCATTCTAGATTCCGTCCAGAAAAAAAAGAACGCACCAAAAAGCTTTTTGATATCTTCAATACTTTAATATATGTGTTGAGTGCAAAAAAAGTACCAAAATTCAGTTTTTACCCTCTTGTAACCCTTTAAAGTAGATATATATTTTTTTTTGCAGCATTCGTATGATTTTGGTACTGTTGGTCTATCTAAAGCAGTTTCCGAGATATAAAGATACCGATTTAAGCATTTTTTACCCCTTTTTAAGCCCCTTAGCATTCAAAATTCCGAAAATCTATTATTAGTGGATAAAAAGAAGAACCTTTACACTGAATTTCATATGTCTACCTATAATCGTTTGGGCTGTGCTATGCTATGTCAGCCAGTCAGTCAGTCAGTAACGTTAATCTTTTATGCATTATTTAATTTTATTTTTTTACTCTAGTTAACTTTTTTTATTTTATTTAATTTACTTTTTGCTATTTTATATATTTTATTTTATATACAATTTTATTATTCTTTTATTATTTATTATTAATTTTTTTTATTAATTTTTAATTTTACTTTAATTATTTTGTCTTATTTTTTTACTAATTTTTTTTATTTATTTTGTTTTTTTATTTTTATTTTATTTTATTTGATATAATTTTTTTATTTAATTTAATTTACTTTTATTTTATAATTTTTTATATTATTTTTTCATATATATTTATTTTATTTTATATATATTTTATATATTATATTAATTTATTTATTTTTTAATAGAATTTTTTTTGACTTGGTATTATTTTTTTATTTTAGTTTTTTTTTTTGTAATGTTCTTAATATTTTTTTTCATTTTATTTTGCCTTGTTTAATTATATTTGATGGTAGCTGAGCTGTGCAAACGTTGTCTTACGCTCAATAACTTTTTTTTTAATAAAACACATAATATTTTCACTAATCTATTTATGATTCAAATTTCATCAAAATTAGTTGGATAATTTCGGAGAGGCAGTTATATTCCTTATAACCTACTTACTCTTGGTTGTTAGTTAAAAAAAAATAAAATCTATGGAAACTATTGCTTTAATATATTTTTTAAAAGCCTAATTAATATATTCTGAGTATAGGGGGCTGGATCCTATCCTAAGCTCTTTAGCAAAACCTTATAAAGCCTTTGTCCGCTAGGAGGTTGCATTCTTGATTTTGTTGAAAAATCCAGAATGCATTTCATTAAATCAATGTTTTTAAAATCAAAAAATTTTTTAAACTTACAAATTTTTTTTTCTAATTCAGGCCTTTTAGCATTTGTAAAGGCCATTCCCGTTTTTTGAAAATGTTTGAAACGGTGTTATACAATATTTGTTATTTGCCTTGTATAAATAAACATTCTTAAGGCGACAGCAAAAATTTAAGTAAATACATACATATGTACAAAAAAAAAATTCTAACTTGAAGACACACTTGCAGGCGTCTTTTGGCAAAACGCCGTAAAATCAGAAATTTATGCATGACCAGTGAATAGCTGTTATGTCCGTTGTTCGTCCTCCCTATAATAATGCTTTAAACTACAATGAATTTTTACAGTATGTCCTTTATAATTATATTGAAATATTAATAGAAATTAAGGCGGCATAAGAAACCCTTGAAAATGTATTAGTGTAAAATCACACTGCTTTGCTAGGCCACATTAAAAAAAATCAATCTGAACAACAGAAATTTAGTTCAAGTTTGATATTGTAGTAATTAAAGTTTCATACTTGCTTGATTGCTTTATATCCCGTCTGTTTTAATTTTTAGTAAAAAAAAGTCCTTGTATACCTTACTTAGGGCATTTGCAACTATTAATTAAATTGTATTTTCCAGGCTTTTTGTTTAAGTAAAACCGCTACTAAAAGGATTATACGAAAATATATAAAATACTTATAAAAATACGTAATCCTTAAAATACATAAAAAATCAAATATGTATACATACGTAAATGTGACTGACGCCTTTTTAACACCAAAAATCTGTAAATCACATACAACAAACAAAACTAAACGTTGTGATTGTAAAAATACAAAACAAAACTTTAGTGCTAATAAAAAAAAGGAATAGCAAATAGAGGGATATGATAAAATTGTCGTGTTTAAGCAAGAATTTTACAAACAAAACCACAAAATGTACCCACACACTCGTTCATTCACTCACTTGACCCCACCACAACAGGCCGCAACCGAGACGTATGAGCAATTTTTTAATACTCATACGCAGATTGGTCCATTTGTTAGATGGATGTATGTATGTATGTAAATATGTTTTGGAGCAAAGTGTAGACCGGAGCGAGTGTAGATGGTCTTGTTTATTTAGGCATCAGTTTTCTTACATGTGTGTATATGTGTGTGTATGTGTGTGTGTGTGTATTTGGGTGTGTGTATGTGAATGTGTGTCTGTGTGTGTGTGTGTTTGTGTAAATGCCTAGAGATATGGACACATAAATAAAGATTGAAAAAGCTGAAATTAACTTCCAGTTTATAGAAGACAAGTAAAAAAATTATCTATTAATTCTATTTATATTGAAAACAAAAACAAATTTGAGTGCTTTGAGGCAGGCGAGAATTTTTACTTGTCTTCTATAAACTGGCAGTAAAACTTTGAATGCGGGTTTCAAGTGATTTTTTCAAGTTTAGTTTCCACAACACCAAACAGTCAACTTGTCCAATAAAATTGTATTAAAATTCTTTTATTTATTTAATAGTTTTATTTTATGCGTTAGCCCTCGTCCCCTAGATTGGTGACAGAGCTGCTATCTTCGGTTTCATGAAATAAGTCCCAAATGAAATAACTACGAAGAAAAAAATTAAATAACTCCCAATGGTTTTTCCATACAAAATTTGGTCTTATTTCGTTATGAAATAAGTCCCAATGCATTGGGAATTATTTAATTTTTCCTTGTTGGGACTTATTTCATATAAAATAACTCCCAAACGAAATAACTTCCAACAAAAAATCTGTTAGAACTTATTTCATTTTCTTCTGCCATTGGAAATTATTTCATTTCTCGATTGGGAGTAATTTAAAATTTGTTTGGGAGTTATTTAATTTTTTCTTATCATTGCTTTTTTTTAATAGTATTGTTATAAATTGGGTTGAAGCCAGAAACCAAGTAAGCAGCAAGAAACCTTTATTAACCCGCACCGTATCGGGAAATACCATGGCGAAGAAAATCCTTATGTCCGGCCGAAGGCAGGCTTTGCTAGAAATCTATAGTAGGCAGTGCTGTCAACTTAATATTTTTTGGGCTTTCGGCCGGATTTTCTCCACTATCTTACGTCCCTGCTATAGGTTTCTGCAATAGCCAGCCTTCATCCGGACTGAGAGATTTTCTCCACCATGGTATTTTCCGACACGGCGCTGCGTGTAACGGTCTGATGGAAATATTTAGTAAGCATAGTTGTTATGCGAAACGTCTAAGAGGAGAAAGTAGCTGAGGCGAACCGAAGGCTTCGTATCCAAGAAACCTTAAGTAGGCTGCGCCTTCTCGGGAAATACCAAGCTAGAGAAAGTTTCTAAGTCCGGCCAAAAGCCGGTTATGCTAGAAACCTGTCGTAAGGGACGCCATGTCGGGGAACACTATGGTGGGGGAAATTCTTGGCTGAAGGCTGTCTTTGCACAAAATCTTCAGTTGGCAGTGCCGTTATGCACATTTTCATGACAAGAGAAATGCCGCTGATGCAAAAGAACCTTATATAAAGATGCAGGTTATGGACAAAATTCAAATGGAGTTATTTAATTTTTCTTATGACTTATTTCATTCAGAGCTACTTTATTTTTATTGTGACTAATTCCACTGGGACTTATTTAATATTTTGGGATAGATTTAATTAATTTTTTTTTGATTATGTCACTGCAAGTTATTTCGTTTTTAATGAAATAAGTTCCAATTATTGGGAGTTATTCATTTGTGACTTATTTCATGGTACCGCTATCTTTGCGTCCAGTTTGCTATCTTAGAGTCCACTTGCGCCTACTTTCCTTTGACATCTCAGACACTCAGGATACATGTGTGTTGCGCCTTCTAACTCTAGCTAGCTTCAAAACTGTTGCCTTAAAGCCATTGCCCGGGGTATACTTGGTTAAAGGCCGGACGTAGTTAGCTGCTTAAACAATTCAACAAAAGAATCGTTCTGGCCACTCATAAATAAGTATCAATTAGTAACTTTCTACTTCTGAGAATAGTCCCAGTTGACTTCAGCTGAAACTTCTATAACGTTAGAAGAGTATGTTTGCTATTCCCATGTTCTGTAATAAATGTATTATTTATAAAAAAGAGATATGCACATACATATATTCAAAATATTAAAGATAACGAAAATGAACTGTGTCCACATTTTTGTTGCATCCCCCTTTAATCTCTACTCGCATGCTTTTGGATAATGCTGATGGCTTTTATGTAGAAAATCCGTTTTATTTTTTGTCATATGTTTCTGTATTTATATTAGTTGTTGGTGTATATGTACGAGTACATATGCAGCGGTTTCTAGTTTGTTTGTAATTGTGTTTGACAAATAAATTTGCGGTTAACTGTGACTATGGGACCCGTGTAAAACGTCACACATTTTAATTTATATGCAAACATGTAATTTTAGTTTTTAGCAAAATTTTTTTTTATTTCACTTCTTCTGCCCTTTCCATTGCCTTTGTCATTTGCTGTTGATGCTTCACCCATTTCTAGCCTGCTTGCCTCCCTGGTCAGCAGCAACTAAATATACATTTACGTGGGTTTTCTTTTTGACAGTTTGTTAATTTAAATAAAAAGTTCACTGCCCACACACAGGCCATTATAAGCAAAACCTGTGCTGTAACAGGCAATGTGGGTGAGCTTTATAGAGCAAAATTAATAAGAAATCTCTATGGTTTTTTTTTTCAATAAGCAAATCTTATTAATTTCATAGAGAAAACTTTTCTGAAAAAATCAAGAAGAAATCTTGTAGTTTTTATAAGGTTATCTTATTGATTTTTTCAATAAAAAATTAAAAAAAAAAATTGCGTCTTTATTCTCTGTATTTATGTATTTTCATTTAAATTCTATACCATACACATATGTATGTATGTATGTAGTATGTTGTAGATGTTATTTATTTATACATACATACATACATATGTAAACATTATGTTATATTCTTGAATAACTTACTCACCAAGTATTGAACTAGCAAACTTCTACCTGATAGACAAGCACTCTAACCAATATGCTAACAAGCAGCCTGAATAACCATTGAAATTATTGTGCAAACATTCTTATACAAAAATGAAAAAGATCATGAAAAAAATTTTCTGTATGTCTATTTATAGAAACGAAATAACAAGACACCTCATAAAATCAAGAAGATTTCCTTATTAAAAAAATCAATAAGATGCTTTACACATAATCATATAGGAACCTACTAAAATCAAGAAGAAAACCTTATTGGAAAAATCAATAAGATAGCCTAATAAAATCAAGAAGAAAACCTTTTTTAAAAAAATTAACAAGGCAAGCTAATAAAATCAATAAGAAATCCCTATAGTTTATAATTTATAAGAAAAGAAAGAAGTTTTTCTCTATGGATTGTTTTTTTGGTGCCAAAAATAACGGAAATTGAGTAAAAAAAGTTGTGAATAATAAGATTTCTTCTTGATTTTATGTGGTTTTCTTCTTGATAAAATTAATAATATTTACCACATAAAAACAATAAGGAATCTCTATGAAAAAATCTTCGCTTCTTTCTGCTGGGATACCCCTTAGCCTAAAAATGTTTCATAGAGAAAATATTATTAATTCTATGAGGCAGTTTTTTTCTCTGTGTACGCGATTGGGAAACTTTTCACGCAACAGAGTTATTGTACTGTTTTTTTTGCGTGCAAGTAGTACCGTGTTGTTTAAAATAAACTTCGACATTTTCCATTTTCGGCCATACAAAATCTTTTGTGGAATGATCACTTTAAAAAATCAACGATAAATGGAAACACCTGGGTTTTATGGTTTTATTAAGGCTTAATAAAAAAAATTTTTTATAATAATTTGTTTTAAAATCCTTTTATAAAGCGTTTATAATTTATATGAATAAGTCTGTAAGTATTTAAATCCTGGTACTTTTTTATATCATGCTACCAATTTTGTTGTGGTAGAGTAAGAAATTCAAACATATTTTAATCTAACCCAAAATTTTTCTAATTTAATCAAGTTTCCACCTTTTTGTGTAACATTTTTTGTTTACTTTATATTTAATGTTTCAATACGTTACTACTCCCTTATAAAAGCAAAGCTAAAAAAGAACTTTTTAATTAGCAATATTTTGTTACACTTTCTAAAATGAAAAACGAACTTTTGGCATTTTGCATATATTTCACACTCTTACCTGATATTTGTTTAATTCACTTAAGCATTTTTAAATCCTGTTCTGTCGAGCTAAACTCAACATCTGTTGATGTTACACCTTGTTTTTGGAATTTTAATATATTTGGTTTGGAAGCAGAATTGTGTTCTAAAAAAATATATTTTATTTTATATTATTTTACCTTTTTGGCTTTCAGTTTGCTATAATTAACTTTCCTTTCTTTTTTTAGGAAATACTTTTCTATGTTGTTTATATTGTGGCTTGTAGTTTTGATGAGGAAACACATACAAATACTTTTGATGTCAATGTTTATAGTGCGGGAGAAAATTTTAGGGTTTTAAAAATTTATATCTTAAAGTTCAAGTTTTATACTTTTATTTTCACTAAATAAATTGTTAAATGTGTCAGTATTTCACTGCACCGTCGAACTGTAGAGCAGAATCAAAATATCTGGAAAATAAATAAGCTGTTTCTACCAGGGATGGGATTGAGAATTTTAAAATTTTACCAACAACTTTCAAAAATTGTACTTTTTTACCTCAATTGTACTAAAAAAAATTTTTAGTTCTAATAACATTTTTTATTTATTTTTATTAAAATAATCGTCTATGTTCTGGCTGCCGAATCGTTCTTACTAATTTGTTTTTGTTCTCTTTGCAAACTTTAACTTGATTTAATCCTTTGCATAAAATTTTATTACAATTTGGTAACGCTTGACTAATTTGCAAAGAATTTTGGCGCTGTCCCACTGTCTGCATTAAATAGTTTCTTCAGCACAATTAGAAGTTGCAATTTAAATTTGTTCAGTGAAAGTAATTTGTTTTCTTTTTCTGTTCTTATAATTAATGGTTTGACTGTTTCACCATTTCGTTAAAAAAAAAGTTGGTATTTTCCCTCTTAAAATGTGGTTTCTCTATGTTCAATGTTTGTCTGTGTTTGTGTCAACTGTTGCTGTAGCAAGTGCCTGTTGCATCCCGGAGAACATTTATAAAATGATAAAATAACTTTTCCAAAAAAAGGCACTATAGGCAGTTTTGTCTCAGGGAAAAACTATTATAATAAAGTAGGTAACAGTGAATGACAAAAGTATCGTTTTAAATACTCTTTGAGTATTGGCCGTCAAATAATTATAAATGTGTACAAATTTAGATAAAAAACTCGCTTATATGCAAACACACGCATTTATTTTAAAGCAAATAGGTATAACTATAAACAGTCAAAAGCTATGTTTATACACACGCATAAGTATATAAATACTCTGACTGATAATCGGCTATACATGCTTATATATAGGGCTATTTTATTTACACACACAAATAAAACACATACATCACCCACAAATTTCCCATTAGATTTTATATGCACAAATGTATGCATACCGTAGCGAATGATGAATAAATATCCCGAGTATCGTGCATATACTTTTTTAGTCCGATTAAATATCCACAGCCTGAGTATAAACATACTTAGGTAACAAGTATAAGACAGAGTTGGTGCACTTATGCTCCTTTATTTTTAGTTGTAGCGTGTTTCAGTTTTTAGTATTAACGAAGTAGAAATGCTCTTGTGTGTTGGAATCGGCTATAGTCATAGTTGCGTGAGAGAAAATATGTGAGGGTACGAATTGTTTGTGCTACAATTGTGATTATCCGCAGTTACTTAAATTAGGAATATTTACTTATGCATATTTTTTTGAGTACTTGTCATTCTCTGATATGTACTTGATATTTTTTTAAAATTAATATTTTTGGCAAAACAGAACTACAGGGACTACTTATGATTTGATCAGGCTAACAACTATTCTTTAGGTGATGGAAAATCGTTGCTTTTCATCAGCTGTTAAGCTGTGTTTTGTTTCCGTTGTCATCTTCAGAAAATAGGAAAATTCTAAATTTTCTTGGACCATCTTCTCGTAGTGTACCCTACGTCATAACAATGTCAAAGAGTCATTGAAATATTTGTAGGGATTTTAAGTTTATTTTTATATAAAAGTTTGTAAAAATGACAGTGACAGAATATGTGTGATTTTGAAGTGGTATGTGTGCGTTTGAATGTGTGCGTGTGTGTGTGTGTGTGTGTGTAAAATTAGTGAGGCACGTTAAATTAAATATATTATTTAAATTATTTAACCTCATTTTTTGCATTTGTTGCTCAGTTATTTATTTAATTTTGTTTTGCAGCTGTCGGCAACTAATGAGGTGTACTTAAAAGCTTCGCTATTAATTTTTAATGCCACTAAGTTAATGCTTGTTAAGCAAATTAAAAATTTTAGTCTCGAATTTGTATTGGATTGTTTTTAAAACATATTAAAATATAGAGCAAAAGTGCTTGCTAAACTAATTTCTAATGGTATAATCTAACATTAAAAATATAATAAAAAATATATATGCTTTCAATCAAAGTGTTTAACTGAAGGAATAAAAAGAAACAAGTACGAATTCCATATTCCATAATGTTATAAAACCTTCACGTATAAACAGCGACAGTTTACAAACGACCACTGTATTGTTATACAAGTGATGATTGACAAATTTATTTGTACTTCTCCCTTTAAACGGCACGCACACATATGTAATGATTGACCTGTTTAGTTGATGGTCTTCAGGGCACTTTCGAAACTTCTGCATTAATATAAGATTTAAAGAGAAATAGTTTAAGAATTAGTGAATATACATAAAAAAGGTTATCTTTATATAACAACTAAAAATAAATGAATGAGCATTATTGTGTATACAGAAAAAATAATAATTAAATATAGATGTAAACTTTCGTCATACTAATTAAAAGTTTCAATATAATTGAAACATTTTATCAAATTTAAACCTCTTAAAATAATTCATATTATTAAAAAGTTTTTACACCTCAATGGATTGTAAAAATAAAGTATTAAATAAATTAAATTTTTAATTACATAAATGAATTTTTTTAAACAATTACTCGTATATTCAATTAAATCTAACATAATACTCGTAACATATTTCATTGAATCAGTAACATTTTGTAATTGAATGAAGTAAATTTTTAATTGAGAAATATCATTAGTAAATGCTTTTTTGTTACCAATTTTAACAAACTGAAGAGAATTTATAAAAAAGTGCAATATATTGCGATTCAAAAAATTTTTACGAGGGTTGTATAATCGAACTGTTGAACATTTAAGACTAATTTTATTTTTTAAAGTCAATCAAAGAGTTTGCTTTTTTGGTTCAATTGAGAAATCCATTCCAACTAAAAATAAATAAATGAGCATTATTGTGTATACAGAAAAAAATAATAATTAAATATAGATGTAAACTTTCGTCATACTAATTAAAAGTTTCAATATAATTGAAA
Source organism: Tachina lurida (assembly GCA_944452675.1). Lineage (NCBI taxonomy): Eukaryota > Metazoa > Arthropoda > Insecta > Diptera > Tachinidae > Tachina > Tachina lurida. The sequence continues at coordinate 129,600,717 of OX101755.1, forward strand.
CATTTTATCAAATTTAAACCTCTTAAAATAATTCATATTATTAAAAAGTTTTTACACCTCAATGGATTGTAAAAATAAAGTATTAAATAAATTAAATTTTTAATTACATAAATGAATTTTTTTAAACAATTACTCGTATATTCAATTAAATCTAACATAATACTCGTAACATATTTCATTGAATCAGTAACATTTTGTAATTGAATGAAGTAAATTTTTAATTGAGAAATATCATTAGTAAATGTTTTTTGTTACCAATTTTAACAAACTGAAGAGAATTTATAAAAAAGTGCAATATATTGCGATTCAACAAATTTTTACGAGGGTTGTATAATCGAACTGTTGAACATTTAAGACTAATTTTATTTTTTAAAGTCAATCAAAGAGTTTGCTTTTTTGGTTCAATTGAGAAATCCATTCCAACAAGAAATTCATTAAGTGTGAATTTTGTCAAGGTAGAGTGTACCAAATTTTATGTTTCGTTAGGTATGGTTAGATTAACAGACTGTTAATAAGGAAGTGATAAATTTAGAATTCAGCTCACTTGGGTCCAACATAATGCTGACTTGTGCTACCTGTGCGTTGAAGAGAGGATGTTAAGGGGGTGTAAGAGAGGTAGGTGATGGTGCAGGAAGAGATAGAGAAAAGCTTCATTCTTTTACATTTCTGCTTTTTGCACGCTTTTAATAATGCAGCGTTGCAGCGCCTCTGGTGTCAATGTGGCGTATTAAATTTGAAGTTGTGCTTAGCGGCCATTTTATTATTAGTTTTTTTACTTTGCTGATGTTTCTGCTACAATACAGTACCATGGAAGGAGGGCGCTCTGATTTTATATTAGGATTAGTATTCGCTTAAGCCGCTGTATAATAGTTCAGTGACCAGTGTCTATGCCTTCATCACTTGAACTTTCCTACAACAAACAACTGATACAAGTGGACACTAATGTACATCAGAAAAATGCGTGGTGTTGTTATTTAATGACTGTTGGAGACCGATCTCGGAACCTCGGTTTTATAGTCAACGTATCACTCTGTATATATCGATGGCTTAATATAAGAAGTATGTAGCAATTAAAAAAAATTAAATGAAAAATCACAAGGGAAACCTGAAGATGATTTTAAAATACCTGTCGTATAATACCAATTTTGATATAGTACGCCGACTTTTTATTTTTTTTTTCGCATTTAAAAAATGGCGTCTGTTGCCCGCCATATTAAGTTCTGAATGCTGTCTAAAACTGACACTCACAGAGTTAAGATAAACTGATTGATGTAAGCAGTACAATTTTACTGGTTACTGGAAATTGTTTCAGTAAGCAGTAAAATTTTACTGAAAATTATTTCAGTAAGCAGTAAAATTTTACTGCTTACTGAAACAATTTCCAGTAACCAGTAAAATTGTACTGCTTACATCAATCAGTTTGTCTTAACTCTGTGAGTGTCACTTTTAGACAGCATTCACAACTGGTTTTACTGGTTACTGAAAATTATTTCAGTAAGCAGTAAAATTTTACTGGTTATTGATTTTTTTTTCAGTAAGCAGTAAAATTTTACTGGTTTTTTCAGTAATCAGTAAATTTCAAAAATTACAAAATTGCATTACAAAAGTAATGCAGTATGCGCATGTATGGTATATACATACATAGGCAGTCGGGTAAAAAGGCATATCTCAATTTTTTTACATCACGTTTTTAAGGTCTTCTGGTAGCCAACGTATAATTACATCGTCCTTTAAGAACTATTTAAAAAATATGCATTGCTGTGTTCTAAAGTATGGACTTGCTTTGATTGAGTGATCTTTCATTTTGTTCCTTGAATATTCTCATATGTAATTTGAATTTCTAACAAATACTGATACCGGAACGTTTCCGGCAAAAAATAATTTTTTTTAATTTTTTTTTTTATTTTTAAGTATCTCGTATAAATTAAAATTTCTTTAGCTAAATATTTTTCCTTTTCTTTTCATTTCAGGTAAGTCATACATATACGATTTCTGGTAAGAAAGTATTAAAATAAGAGTATTAAAGCATTAAGACTTTAAACCACAATAGGCTGTTTTGATCATAAACATTCATAAGTCTATTATATAAATTTCCAAAGAAAATGGAATACGCGAATTATTTTGATTTATCATATCAAAATTATTTTAAAGATTTTTTTTAACCTTGCTATTCAAATTTGTAAATAATAATGTCACATGTTATTTGGCTTCCTCAAAATGCAATATTTAGAAAATTTTGTTAAACAAACTGAAAGCTTAAGAATTGGTTCAAACCATAGCTGTTAAGTAATGATTAGTAATTTGATTACTTTTTTTAAAGGTGAAGTAATGATTAAATTACGATTATATTCAGTTTCGCACGATAAGTAATTGATTACGATTGCTAATAATGTAAAAGTAATCTTAATTACTTAAAATTACTAAAAATAATCAAAAAGAATCAAAAGTAATCAAAAAATAATCGGATTACTTCTAAGGATTACTTTTGATTCTTTTTGATTATTTATTAAGCATCAAAAGTAATCTTTGAAAGTAGTCGGATTACTTTTTGATTACTTTTGTTTCTTTTTGATTATTTCTAGTAATTTTAAGTAATTTAAATTACTTTTCTATTATTAGTAATCGTAATCAATTATTTAACAGCAATTCTGTTGAAGGCATTTATATAATCATTATAATTCGTTTTAAAAAGTAATCTAAATGATTACTAATCGTAATCGACAATTGCTCAACTCACAACCTATTGCAGAAGTCGTAGTTCGGACAAACGTTGGTAATTTCTATGTCAACATTTTTTTATACACAATAGGTTGTGAATTCTGCAAATAATTTTTTTAATATGTATGTTTTATTTATTTATGGCTTCACTATTACAATTGCATGAGCACCTACAATTAAAAATTTGAAAGTTTGCTAATTCACATGTTTATGGCATATTTTTTTTTTTATTTCATTTATTTTTTTTTTGGTTTGCAAAAGTTTATAGAAAACAAATAGAAACCAACCGTCCAGCAACCGAACATTTATACGCCGTAACATTAACTGCCCAGTCATCAAACAAATAGATGGACGTTTATAAAATCCACTTGTAATCGCCCGAGCTGCAGAAAGTTGGTTGAAATGTTTCATTTACGTTAAGATGAAGTTGTGCTGATGCAGCTTAAATGCAGTAAAAAAAAAGTTTAGTTTATATAGTTTTTTTTGTGCTATTCTTGCTATTATAGTTTTGCAACATTACTACTGATCGGTCAATGGTTTGGAAATTATAGTTTTAGTTTACTTTAAATAGTAATAAAATAATTACGAGTGTATGTTGAAAAAAATACATGCTGTAATAAATTTTTAAATTTAAAAATTTTTTGGCATGTAACTTTTTAACAAAATGGTAAGGAATATTTTATCCTGCGTACGAAGGATTTAAGAGCTAAAATTGGAAAACAGGCAAATAAAAAAGGTCGATAATAATTTAAGAGTATATAAGGGCTGCCAAACTAAGAAAAGAAAACACCACAAATTTAAGAAAATTTATTTTATATGTCAACATAATCTACTTTAAGCTCGTTACGCTCCTTCCAGCGATATTAAATACTAGCTTCGATACTCCGTTCATAGTAAAAACTGTATAATTCCCTTAAATATCACTCGTAATTTTTTTTTTGTTGGCGAATCTATCCAATTGAAATTAAAAACTTTAATAATGATTAATTTTACCTATTTTAATAATGATGTAAGACCGTAACATCAGGGGGCAAATTACGGCACTCGTTATCGAACGAAATTACGAGATATTTCAATAGAGTTTATATGGAAATATTTTTAAATTTCGAATCGTATCGAATGCTGTAATTTGCCCCCGGGTCTTCAGAGAATACTTTCGAATTAGAAAATGATGCTATTTTTCATCTATTCAAAATAAGTGAGTGGGAGTGTAATGCCAAGTTACACATTCTTCCTTCCAAATATCTGAAAAGCATTTGTTTGTTGTCTATCAGCATCATCGACGAAGTTAAATTATCAATAAAAAGACTACGAAACAAAGCTTCGAAAGCTTAATACAGCTCGTTGACACCAGAGGCGCTGCAGCAGTGCCTTATTAAAAACATGCAAAGAGCAAAGTGGTAAAGAATTAAGCTCTCTTCCTTTACCATTTGTCGTCTCTGTTACTATCCCTATCCTAAAGCAGATAACACCTGGTAATAGTAGTAGGCTTTCATTCTTTAAAGATAAAGCCATATATATTTTTCTACAGGACTGTATCTACTTAAGCAGGTTAGGTTACTTTAGCAGGCTGCTGGTAAGGAAGGGTAAAATTTAGAGTCCACCATACTTGGGTGCAATGCAATGATCCCTTTGTGCTGCTGTGAGTGGGTGATATGAAAGGAATAGTGAAAGAGAAGACAGGTGGTGAAGGAAGAGATAGAAGAAAGCTTTAATCTTTTACAACTGCTTTTTGCAAGTTCTTTTAATAATGCAGTCTTGCAGCGCCTCCGGTGTCAATGACGTGTATTAAATTTCTGTGCTGTGCTTAGTAGCCATTTTATTGGTTATTTTACTTCGCCGATGATTATGCTACACAATATTGACGAAGGAGTGCGCTTTGATGCTACATTAGGATTAGCATCCGCTGAAGCCGCTATAGTTTAGTGACCAGTGTCTTATGCCTGCATCACTACTAGTAGTTTTCCTACAAAAACTGATACAAAGGGACACTAATGCACATCGGAAAAATGCATGGTGTTGTTATTTCAATGACTTTCCAATAGTTTTTCCAAGATCATACCTTAGTAAATTTCTGGTCGAACTTTTTTTCTTTCTTTGGTTTATTTATGGTAAAATTCCTATTTTTAGCAATTCAAATGATATCTAATAATTTTTAAGCAACAAATAACACAAAAGAAACAATTTGGTTAGCAAATTATACATTCACATATTTATGTCTTTACTTTACATGATTTTTGTCACCGCCTTTAAATAGCTGTGTTTGTAACGCATGTTAACATTGGAGTGCTAATTTTTTAAATCGCTTCAATTCTCTTTAAAAAAAATCTTTATTTTTTTATTTTTCAGGGGCGTGGTCACGACCACTTTTACAAATATTAGTGGTACTACCCACTTTACTAAATGCATAATATCTCCACTTTCAGAGGTCAAGCTGTGTGCCGAGTTTCATGAGAATGGGTTAAGTAGAAGCATGTGAAATGTAATATTAAGTTTGATTGGGCATGGTCCCGCCCACTCTTCTAAGCACCAGATTATTGCATTCCTGTTTGCTTAGTTTGCAGAGGATCGAAGAAGTAGAAGTATATATTATGTAATAATCAAATTTAATGGGCGTGACCTCGCCCACTTTTTCGAAATGTTCGATTGTGTCACTTTCATAGCTCAGAGTGTTTGGCAAACTTCGTAAAAGTAGAAGCAAGTGAAATATTTTATTAAATTTTAATGGGCGTGCCTCCGCCTATATTTATTAAGTTCGCAATTGTGTTATTAGGGGATACCAAAGGGTGTGCTAAGTTTCATAGCAATCCTAATTTTAAAAGTACATAAAATAAATGGAAAAAATTTAGTGAGTGTGTTCCCGCCCACTTTATTTTGGCAATGGGAATAAAAAAAAATAGTTTTTAAAATCGATCTCGAAATCGAAGAGCTGTGAAAAAACACACACAAAAAATACAGCCGAATTGATAACCTGCTCTCCTTTTTCTGAAGTCGTTTAAAATAATAAAAAAAAGCATTAAAATACTTGTAAGAAATAAGGCATGAAACTATGTAAAAGTATGTATTTCATATTAAATATTTACGCCCTAATTCAGTAAGAAGATTTAGGACGTTTTTGCTTGAAAATGCTTCTGAGTTCTTGTCTTTGAATTCTCTAAATTATTTCTTCAAATATGGTTGTTGTCTTTGATAATGAAAAATATAAATACATATTATTGCCATGTTTATAACACATGAAAATTCAATTAAAGTATTATACAATAGTTTGAAAAATATATGAAAAAATATGTGTTGGATATAATGTTTGAAACAAAATCATAAAGCAAATGCACCAACCTTCTAGCATAGACAATAAATAATAATTGTTTTAACGAATCAAACTGCTCCTTTTTTCGTGCATAGACAAGACGATAAAATCGTCGACGAGAACTAGGGCATTAGTCTTGAAAATTTTCTGTCCATAGGTTTTTTTTTTTGGAAAAAAAATCTCGTTAAATGACAAATAAAATCTTGGTGTAAACGGTATAAATTTTCACGAAAGATTTTCATTGGAATCTGCTAGATGTTCTGCATTACTATTATCAAACAAGGCGTTTCCAAAGAATATAAAAAACATCAGAAAAAGTACAATTGGTTCATGATTTCCAACCGTGTTTCAGATATATATACATAAATAAAATTTAGTGGCAAGTGTTTTATAGAAAAGCGTTCATTTACTTTTTCGTATCTATGAGAGTAATTTTGTAAATATCTGCCTTACTTGTTGGTAGTTTCTGTTAGGAAAGTAAATGGACAAACCTAATGTGATGTCCTTGAAGGTCCTCAGTAACAGCGCTGATATGCAAAGCTTTACATGAAATAGTATACGAGAGTTGCTTTATATGTATGTATGCATGTATATGGTAATTTATTTGGAATTTGGTTTGTTTTTTTTTTTTTTTGTTAAGCAACATACATATAGTATATGCATTTTGTTCCTGCTCATGGAACTCGTCAGTACACTTCAATCCAAACAGATTTTGAAACTGGCTAAAAGAAACTTCATATTTTCATAGTAAGACTTTTAATACGTTATTGAGAATCGCAAATATGGAAATATTAAAATTTGTAAAATTGGCGCAATCTAAATGTAAATAATCCATCCTTCAACGAGGTGCAGTGGTTGAAGTGCTTGAACTTTTCTATGACTTCGCACTGGCATTTGCCAATTACTTAAGGCTCTGGTTAGTCTATATGCCGCGAAAGATTCTTTACACAGTTTATGCCTACTTCCTTAATAATTAAGACGTCTTGAAAAGGGTTGAAATAATTTTTATTTTCCACGATTTTCCGTCAACCCACATCATACCGGTTTCAGCCATGACCCATCTTCAATATTCTCTTGAATACCTTGCATAACCTGTAGCTTTCGGTTTTCTTCAGCTGTCAAAAGTTTTTTTTTATTTTTTTTTTGTGGCTAAACATTTAAACAAAGAAATCTTCTTCAACAAATTTCTTTTTATGACTGTAATATAAATCAAGGTTTTCTCTGCTTTTAATACTTTCATACAGGCAGGCAGCAACATTTTCTAATCATTTACCAAGTTTTGCTTTAGCAATTTTTAGATTTCTTTCCTTCCATTTCTTTTTCAACCCCTACAGTTTATTAGCTAGAGGTAGTAGGAGCTGTGTGTGAAACAGTATCCCTTGGAGGGCATGAATAAATTTTCCAATCAACGTCAGTTTCTATTCTTCACAAGTTTCTGTGTTGTTGATATTTAGATATTTACATTTGTAAGTTGTGTTGTTCTTATGTGTTTATTTATATTGTTGTATGTATTATTGTATATTTGTAGTGTTGTATGTGTTTGAGTTTATTGTTGTTTTGTGGCAAATAAAATTTAAATGAAAAGAAAGTTTTATATACATAAATATAAGTGTCCGACCGAGTTAATCTTCGACTTCGGCCAAAAATATTTAATCAGATGTTCGGCATTCATTTTGCTGAATTTTGCTGAAGACTGTATTTTTATATAATGAATAAAACAGCTGATTCATAACAAAAGCGAAAGTACAAACTAATGGTCTTCTCTTGCTACAAAAAACGCTACATTTTAATTTGAAAAGTGAAACTTAGTGTTCGTTTCTTAAAAATGTTTTGCTTTCTAAAAGGATGGCATTTTTTTATTCCAGAAAAAAAAATCACCTTCACTAATAGTGGAAAGCATTGCACTTTATAGTGTTTTCATACTGAAACTTAAAACCTGGTGTTAACGTTAAAACCATAAACAGCTGATTTTGCATTCACACTGCAACTTTGTTAAATTCAGGTTTTAGCTCACAGGATGTCTTATGAACTTTGCTCAAAATAAAATAAATCTCCAGCAGAAATGGGTGTATTTGTTATTGTATTTTTTCTCTTTTTAATAACACTTGTTTGACAGACTGTAAAAAAACTCCGATATTTCACAATGGGGTGGGTCTAAAATGGAAATTATTTTATATTTAGTGAAGAAAAATTTTATTTTATATGGAACTTTTTATACAAAGTGAAGAAGTGCTTGAAAATAAAGTTATTTATTACAAGATAAACCTTTTTTTTATGGACAGATGGATGTCAGTCATATCGTCTATTTTTACTTTCCAGAGGTCAATGAAAATATTTTTGTTTATTTTTTTCTTCCAAAAAAAAAAAACTTTTTTCCATAATTTTTTGATTATTATTGCGACAGCATCCATCTTTCAATCGGTATCTATTTTCATTCACTGGCATAAGTATTATCAGCTGCTAATGGCCATTTCAACTTGGTAGCACTGAATTTAGCACAGCGAAAACAAGGTTGCATTTCATACTACCAACTTAAAACCAATTCAAAAATGGTTTTAAGTTAGTTTTAACAAACACAATTTGTACAGGGGTCTTAACAGTTGTTTTTGACGTTAGAAAAACATTCATTTCAGAGTGAAAACAATATTACTTTCCGTATAAATCAACAGTATTGCAGTTGCCCGGTAAAACAGCTGATTTCTGTTTATGCATAGGGTTACCAGACAATGTTTGGGGGGAAATCGTTTCGAAGTAGAATAGTATATGTATTTCTATATATATATTTTTAAAGAATTTTTCTATTATAGGTACAATAAAATCGTCTTAAAAAAGGTTTTCTATTAAAAAGATGAATCGGGAATATATAGCAGCTGTATGTCATGGAAAAAAATTTGTCCCTTTTTAAACGTAAGAAGTGTTTAAAAATATGCAGCAGTGACAATAATTCAATTACTGGATTTTTCCTCTTCATTTTGAGTCACAAACGGCCCTGCTCTGTAGACCGATCGATTTGAAACCGCACGATTTTAGAAAACCAACTCCGACAATAGAAATATTTTTTCGAGATTTTTTAAATTTTTCCTCTGAAGGAAAATTATCGTGTATGATTTTAAACACGTCTGCTGAAAAATTATTAATTTTTTGATTCGGATTCGGATTACACAACAGGGCCGATAAGTTTAGGTATGGTTTGAAGAACAAACTAATCGGTCAGCTGTTGAAAAACAGTGCATTCTACTTTTTTATATTTTGTGTTCTATTCTCGTCAAGTGTAAAACAACATTTTCACAGAGATTTGCAAGATATTGCAAGGTTAATTGATTTTTTATAAGTAAATTTATTTTTAAATTAATTATTTATTCTATTTAATAAATAATTAGCCTCAAATACTTGTAAGACTTGATTCTTCTAGCAAATTTTTATAAGTAAAACTCAGTCGAAGTCAGGTTTCGGCCTCGGCCTATAAAGTAACTTCGGTCGGACTTTAGTAAATATACGCTCCACATTCATATATTTCTTTTCTTTTAGTCAATAGTAAATTGTTCCTGACTTTTTGCAGGTCATTGTTTCTATTTATTTATTAACATTTTGCAGAAATTGTTACTTTATGATTATTGCCAGTACTTGAAGGTATGCAATAATAAATTAATGCTAATTGGGTGCAAAAAGAAGGCAAACAAAATCGAAAAAACAAAAAAAATCTCGCGTTACTTTATGTACTTTGACTATCCTGTCTATATAGAAATCAAGAGTATATATGTACTTAATATTAAAATATTTTTTTATATAATTTCCCACTAGTGGAAGTTAACCCAATTTTTGAAAATTTAGTTTTCATCATATTTCTAACGTTTTGAGGTTTTTTTGGAATCAATTCTGAGGATTATAAAAATATTCTAACAGACAAGATTCATAAAATTAAAAAAAAACGTTTCCAAGTGGGACGTTGCAAATGAAGGTCATGTTTTATAAAAGCCCATTTCGCAGCCGAAAGACTACTCTAGTCGAGGGAAGTATTACCTTTCCCGGGATAGGTTAAACTGAATTTAACCAAGGCTTGCGATTGCCTTAAAATTAAAACTTTATTTGTTTACTTAGCCGTGCTACTTTTAAAAGTCTGCATACAAATTTCCCTACAATCAAACTTTCTGCACTTGACCATTAAGTTGACCCTTTTTGCTTGATTATTTTTTTACTAAAATTTTTTTCTTATTATAAAATTTATAAAACTATCCAAGAAATAATAATTGGAAGTAAAAGTTTTGCTTTTTATTTTTTAGTAGTTTCATTTAACAAACAAGTCAAACCAAAAGTTTGTATTTCGTTGACTTTTTATGTTTAAATGGTTAAGGATTTTTGCAACAACCCCTGCCACCCTACACCCTTGTCCTTTTTTCATGTTGTTTATTTTCACTTGATTTGTTTCACAGCTAAACCCTTTTTCTTGTTTAAAACTTCTTTTCAACATTTGGTATTTATTTGATTTTTCCAACCAAAAATTATACACAAATTCAAGTTTTCCTCAGCTTTATTTTATGGTCGTATTTCCTTTCTCAAACAATTTCTTTAATATAAATTTTTAATAACTTTCTGCTGCCTGTCATTCTTTGTTTTAAGTTTGAACATTTCTTTTTACAAACAATTTGTGAAATGCTTGTTTTAAATTTCTTTTAATTATGTACAATTAACACAAATGAAATACATTTTAGATTGAATATCCAAAGAGTTGAAAGATTTTGAAAATGACACAAATTCCCTTAAGTTTTTTTTTTATAATATTAATTAGAACTATAAATGGGCAATTTAACAAAATTTTAAGTAAATGGAAATATTATGAAAATGTTTTAGACAAAAAATTTCTTGGGCTAAGAAGAAAATGTTTTAGATAAAGTATTTCTTTCGTTGGGAGGGTCCGACTAAGAACATAAGAATATTAAGAATGTTATGATGAGGATTAAGTCAGTTCTTTAATTACACTGCGTGTAATTTTTTAAGTCCTGGAAATGTAACCATGTACGGACGCCTTTACGTGATAAAAGACCAAAAAAAAAGACCCATGTCTCCCAGTTTTGCCCCAAGTAATGCACTTTTTTACGAGCCCCCAAAGATTTGGAGCCTCTGTGTCCTTGTTGCATTTTCTCAGGCTCATATCTTGCAAATCGTTCGGAATTTTATTTTACTCTTTGAGACAAAGCTGTAGCTCTTGTCATAAAGAGCAAAACTTTTAAACATATAAATTCAAAAAAACTTCATCTTCAAATAAATAGTTTTTTTTACCTTTTTTTCCTGTTTAAGGTCCATAGGTAGCAAACCGTTCAAAATTCAGGGAAACAATCCACTACAAAAATTTACCTAAGATCTCAATAAACAACTTTCTAGAACAAATGAACTTCCTAGGAAGGATTCTTAACACCGTTTAGGTAGCCGCAAAAGTGAACAATTTCCAAAGGAAATTAAAAAATGTTCGGGAAATTTTTCACTTTTGCGGCTACCTAAGCTCTACCTAAACGGTGTTAAGAATCCTCCCTAGAAAGTTCATATATTCTAGAAAGTTGTTTATTGAGATCATAACTATATTTTTGTGGTGGTTTCCTTGAATTTTGAACGGTGTGCTACCTGTGGACAGGGGAAAAAAGGTACAAAAATTTTAATTTTTTAAAAAATTTTCCCATTTTAATCTTGAAGATAAATTAATTTTTTATTATATATGTTCACAATTTTTGCTCTTTATGACAAGAGCTACAACTTTGCCTGAAAGAGTAAATCAAAATTCCGAATGGTTTGCAAAATATGAGCCTGAGAAAATAATCAGTTTTTTGCAAAAATGACACCTCGGCCCGAAATCTTTGGGGACCCATTAAAAAAAAGTGCACTACTTGGGACAAAACTGGGAGACAAGGTTCTTATTGTCTTCCGTATATGGTCATATTTTTTCGTGTTGCACTGTATTATTTTTTCTAATAATTATTAACTCGATAATTGTACTTTTTGAGTTATGCAATTATAGCAGTAAACGAGCCATTCGTGCAGTAGTTAAACTTGAAGTATGCAGTTGATTTTAATTTTGATATTAAAGTTATGAACTTATTTAGTTTGACCATATTTTCCTTATTCACGCGAAAATTTCAAATATTTATTTTAATGTTGTTTTTTTTTTTAACTATTTTTATGGTAATCGTACTTTTTACTGCAGCTTTTTTTTCCAGCCTAGAACTTTTTTCCATTTCACTTCAGTCACTTAAATGCACTTGTACTCTTAAAGTCGTTTTGCATGTCATGATCAAATGTTTGATTAAAAATTTTTTCGTACAATAATATTTGTACTCGTACACTGAAAAAAAATAAGTAACAATAATTTTGAAAATTCTAAAATTCAGCCTACTAAAGTAACTAAACTGGAAATTAAACGATATTTGCTCTTTTATTTAAAATTATAATTTCTTTTTTAAATTAATTGCTAATTTCCATAAGGAGTATAAATGATTTAAGCTATTTTTTCTCAGTGTATTAAATTTTGTTTCTGTTATTAGAAATGCTAGCTAAATATAAGTAATGCAAGCAATAAGAAACCGCCATGTAAGAAATAAATGTATGAATATACTTGGAGGTTAAAAACCTTTTAGTTTTTATGAAGCAATTTACACCATGATTTATTAGTCTGCTTATTTCACTGTAAAAAATAAAATGCAAAAAAGCAACATATTAAACCAACAAAGAGCGTACATATATGTATAGGGCGAGAATTAAATAATTGTGGACCCAAGGACTTCTACAACAACACCATAGAAGAAAAAAAAAATAGTAATAATAAGGATTTTTTTTTGCCAACCTGCTTTAAAACATATTTTCAAATAATGACTCATTGTTTGATTTAATTCATGTGACATGCCATGCAATTGCAAAATTTTTTATTTTATTTTTCAAAATTTTTTATTATTGTTTATTACCTCTTTTAGTTAATAAGTTTGCTTTATATCAGTTATTACAATTTTTATTTAGTCATTGATATTATTTAAGTGTTTTTTAACTTCAGTTTGCCTGCCACTGCCTTTCTTCTAGTTTGCTGTTGCAGGAAATTAGCAAATTACCTGTTATTTGTGTAAAGTTGCTTGTGAATGTGTGCTTTAACTTTTGTTTAAGTTAAAAAAAATAGAAAATTAAAATGAAAGAAAAAACTTTATATGAAACTATTGTTTCATTCGATTCATAATAAATTTGCATTTTTTTCTTATTCTTCCTTCTTAAGGCTGCATAATAAAAGCAGCACTTTTGTATTCATGCATTGAAAAGTTTATTTTTCTTTTGATAGACTTCTATTATGCCCCTACAGTAGGCATTAGGCGTGAGATGAATTGTTTGTCATAACATTTTAAATTGGTCTTAATTGCTGTAAATGAGATGGCCTCTTGGCCAATGGTTAGTATACTAGTCTAGTAGTCGGAGGTTGGCAAATTCGATTCCTGCCAGATGCCCGCAAGTGTTTCCTTAGACAATTCAAGTTAACTTCGCCGCTTGTGTTTGTTTATAAAAAAATATTGAAAAAAATCCAGCATTAAGGTCTATAGAGTTAGGACCAAATATTAATTTGTGATAGCCTGGCAGCTATATGAAATTTTCTCTTTTTTGCCACTCTAAATTAAATCATATCCATGGCACATCTAACAAGGTTATTTATTGCATTTTCATCTCTGACTGTCAGCTGTTTCCTTCCAACTGTCAAATTTCATATTAAAACTGTGCAAACACCAGAATAAAAATATTCTGTTTGCTTTTTATTTATGAACGTTGACAATTGAACGTAACGTCTTGGTTGTATGTACGAACATCTTTCTCTTAACTTCTTCAGTTATCTCCAGGAGTACAAATAAAATTTTTGAATTGCAATCAAGATAAACCAAAATAATAAAATAAAATAAACCAAAATAATAAAATAAAATAAAAATATGTTTGTATAAATAACTAGCTGACTCGGCAAACGTTGTTTTGCCACATAATTTATTTCAAGTGAATTTCCTAGGATAGAAAAATAAATTCAGTAAAGTGCGACTTTGACTCGCGTACGTGGGGCTTTGAGAATTTTTTAATACAGTGTTTTTTACGTTTTTTCAGCTGAAATAATTTTTTTTTTATTATTTTTCGCTTTTTTCTCGTTTTGGCGATTTTTTAAATTTTAGCGATTTTTTTTTAATTTTGGCGATTTTTTTTCATTTTGGCGATTTTTTTCATTTCGGCGATTTTTTTGTTCATTTTGGCGATTTTTTTCATTTTTGGCGATTTTTTTCATTTTGGTAATTTTTTCATTTTGGCGATTTTTTCATTTTGGCGATTTTTTCGATTTTTCGCAAATTATTTTCGATTTAGAATTTTTTTTTAATTTGGTGCTTTTTGTTGTTTTGGCGATTTTTTTTTTTTGATTTTGGCGATTTTTTTTCGGTTTGGCGATTTTATAATTTTGAGATTTTTTTGTTTTACCGTTTTTGAAAATTTCAAGAAGTTTGCTCTTACGGTTTACAAGATACAGCAAGTTATCAAAATTACATAGTCGAAATTACATTAACTGATGGTACACCCTTTAATTAAAAATTTTTAAATTTTAGTGTTAATTGTTGTAGTCTGTATAAAAATACACTAACTTTACAAATTTCAAGTATGTATATACATACAATTGTGTGTATATTACATGGGATTTTAACATTTTTCGTTGCTCGTTTTGGCACACCCTTTAATTTTCAACTTTCATGTATTTGTTGTTGTAACGGCCAAGGGTCTTCACACTCTGTCCAAATTTCAGGTCCGTAGCTCTTACGGTTCTCGAGAAAATACCCTGTGACGGACAGACGGACAGCGTAGCGAAAACAATAGGGTTTCTTTTCACCTTTGGTGTACGAAACCCTAAAAAGAGCTAAGCCACTTAGAATTTTACTGACAAGCGGTGAGCATCTCTTTTGTTTTAAATAAATCTCTGAATTGAAACCCAAACCATCTTTATTTTTCAAACTCCCTTATAATATCTTCACGCCTTGAGAAATTATAAGACATATAAATAGGAAAAGGATATCTTGGTTTCTTATCCAATCGCACTTCTACCTAGATGCTAACTACTTAACGACCACTGGTCCATATCCAACTCCTAGGTAAATCTAGCCCCTAAAGAAACTCCGGAACCTACACAGCATTCCTATTCAGCTCATATGCAAGAACAATTTGCTCAATCGTTCTCATTGTTTTTGTTTTGTTTTTGTTTCACTCGCTTCAAAGTACGAAACAAATCAAAATCAGAAATTTTGTTTCGTTTATTTTCGTACTCTGCCTTTAAAGAAATTTAAACAAAAATTTATAACTGTAATAGTGTCGATTATTCTTGTTACGAAAATCACGTCTTAGCGTAAAGAGCATAGCTCTAATAATAACTAACTCATTGTTAGTGTGTGAGGATGTGGTTTATGAGTGATACATAGGAAGGGAGTGCTGTGCTCGATGACGGAATATAAAAATAATAAAACACCAATAACTTATTCTTTCAAATTTATTATAATTTATACTTACATATATTAATTAACTCATACCAAATTGGAATGCTCTTGCTATTATAGCTTTCAAGATATAATATTATTAATAATTACTTTGTATGAGGGGTGCCCCTCCCCCCAGTCCTACTTATATTTAGAATTATTTCGCACCTCGCTCTCAAAAGAGTCCATACCAAATTTGAAGACTTGCCTATTATAGCTTTCAAGACATAAGATTGTTATGAATTATGTAGAGTAGTTTTCCGACTTAACGATCCTAATTGTTGTCAGGCGTGTTCGTTAAAGTAAATTGATCATTTTATCCAGTACTAAATTAAGAAGGAAAAGCGTCGTCTATTTTATTCAAAACTCAAAATATGTACATATCGTCGGGTGGTTGGTTATTGGTTTCCGGCAGTAATAATTTATTTTTAATTTACTATGCGGCAAACCAGTAACCACCCGACGATACAGTATTTCTATAATGGATTGTAATAGAAAAATAATAATAATTTTATTTTGAGAGATGTTTTTTCCTAATGGGTTATTTTTGAAAGCAGTTCATGTTTTTATACAAATCTGTCACTTTCAAAACATTTCGGTGGTTATCCGCAATTGTAACTTTCTACCCATTTTATAATACATTTGTTCGTTAAACAGTGTACAAAATATAATTTTTGTAGAATAAATTCGGGTGTTCGTTAAATCCGATGTTCATTAAATCGAATGTTCGCTAAACCGGAAAACTCCTGTACTTTGGTTTGGTGGTACCCCTTCCAGATTTGAAGACTTGGAATTATAGCTCTACTAATATCTTGAATTACTTCGCACGTAGCTCTCAAGAGAGTCCATACCAAAATTTGAATACTGTAACTCCTATCGTATGGGTGTGGCGCAGCCCACTTACGGCTATAAAAAATATATTACGACCAATTCGCAGACCTACCGAATACACATACCTAATTTTATAAAAATCGGTCAAGCCGTTTCGTAGGAGTTCAATTACAAAACACCGTGACACAAGAATTTTATATATTATTATTTAATTTTTGTATGGGAACACGCTTAAGGAGTGGAGATAGGGCGTTGGTATATTCTAAAAAAAAATATTATGGAAAAGAATTAGTGAGGGTTGGTCTAAAATTTTTGCCTTCTAGGAGCGGTTCAGAGACAATTATGAATTTTTGTTTTTTTGGATTAATAACGCTTTGTTCCGAATTTTGACCTCAATGTGGCTCGTGTTTTACTAAAATAGCGTCTTGAATTTTTACACAATAAATATCGTGAATTTTCGAAAATAAGGACCAGCCTATATATCGAATCATATGCGCGAAAAAGCTGTTAGAGGTTCCCTCATTAAATATTGCAACATTTCGAAAATAAGAACCAGCCTAATGTCCCGAACTTTGAGCTCAATGCGACACGTGTTAGTATTAAAATAGTGGATAAACATTTTTACACAATTATTTATTTACTAATAGAAACAACTTAAGAGGTTCTCGAATTAAATATTGTGACTTTTTGAAAATAAGGACCAGTCTATAAAAAAGCTTAACCGACATATTTATGGACCTCGCTTTTTTGCGTAGATCGGTTATACAAGCTCCCAGATAATCGATTTTGGTAAAAAAAAATTAATATTGAAAATTATGTCGCTTAAGCTTTTCTGGCGGTTATGGCACGACATATAATTATCTAGGTTTTTATTGGCAAATTATTGTTTGCAAAATGAAAGTACAGCAAAAAAATATTCGCCTTCAACTTCTCAAACATTTCTTTTGCGAAAGTTTATTTTCTCTTATATTCCGGCCTTTCATACTTGTGTGTAGAACTGCAAGTGTGTGTATGTATGCATGTACATACCCCAGTTGGCCAAATCGTCACAGACGACATTGTCTTCGACGATTAATGTACAACATGTAGCCTGTTCATTAGGTTTTCTAATCGAAAATTTAAAGGAAATCGTCGTTCATGACTATCTGGGCGACAATATCCATCGTTTTGTCTTCAATAAAACTTTGTTGAGGACAATCTGAGCGACAGTGTCATATAAGTTTTGTGTTCAATAAAGCAGTGTTGACGACAATCTGAGCGACATAGTCGCCCATCTCGTCTTGTGTGACCTCTGCGCCATTTGTATGAAAATTTCGTCGATGATTTGTATGGGGCTGTCTTCAATATGTCTTCTACGACTTACCATTGTCTTGTACCCGTCATCAAAGATGTCTTAAAGACGTGGCCAACTGGGACATATAAAAATTTTATAAGCCATATACCATAACATCAAAATATATATGTACTCTACTCATATAATAAATTAAAATATGTGTTATTACATGTTTTGCGTTTATTACTTATTTTAACACATTGATCGGGGTGTTTAACCCACTTTTCAAAGTATGTGGAAGCAAAATAATCAACCATGATTTGGTTTTATGTTCTGTTCTTTGTTGCTGTTGTTGTTGTTGTTGTTGTTGTTGTTGTTTACTGTTGTGTGAAAGGAAACATTTGCCAAGTGCAAATTTTTTATAATGACTTAATTTTTCTTGAAAACTTTCAATAAAAGCAGAAAAGAAAGAAAAGCATTATTCTCTATTATTAGCTACACAATATTTTCTTCTTTTTTAATATTTTCCTTTATAACTAATAATAAAAATGCAAGAGAAAGAATAAAATTGAAAACTGATTGAGGTGAACGAAAGTGAATATTAAATAGCAGAATTATGTATGGTATTGGCTTTAAGCTTTTTTTTTTTGGTATACAATATGTATATTATAAAGGCAATTTGGCACTCAAATTAAATATTTATGGCAAGTAAAATTGGTTTATAATAAAATAAAAAAGTAAATAAATAAAGGAGGTTGAGGTCGAAATTTTGTTAGTGTGTTATTGGGTTAGTGAGTTAAGTAGATGGAAGTAAAAGTAATTGCTGAAGAATAAAGAATTCTTGACAATTTTGGCAAGTTTTATTTAAAATGAGCACGTAGATAAATTTAGGGGACTGACAGTTGGCTAAAGTAACCCATACACGTTTCAATTCAATTGGCAAATGAATCAGTTGTTGTTCACATCAAGTCGCGTATAGCTAGCTCTGTCAATTTATTAGTTTGGCAGTTATAACGAGTTGGATGAAGAAAACTCAAAAGATTTTGATATTTTCAAGTTGACTAGTAAGTCTTTCAATTCGATTGTGCTGTGTGCACTCGAGTCTCTTGATCAGCTGTCAAAATTTATGTTTGTAGTTTTATTTTCCAAAGAAAAATTTAAGTATTTTAAAAATTTTGATTGATTTAATTGAATTTTAAATAAAAAATATAAAAAATAATTAATGAATGCAATAAAAGTTTTTAATTTGAAAAACTTGTAATTGAAAAAAAAAACAATATAAATGTGGCAGTTGAATTAAAATATTTCAATTCAGTTTATGATGTGTGTGACCAAGAGTCATCAATGCAATTGAAGGACTCAATTGAGAACTGAATTGAAACGTGCACAGAGAAAACAGTGCCTACTAAATACCTCATAAAATAGAACAAAATTAATAAAAAATCTCTATGGGTTCTTTTCAATAAGAAAATCTTATTAATTTCATAGGGAAAACCTTTTTGAAAAAAATCAAGAAGAAATCTTGTAGTTTTATTAGGTTATCTTATTGATTTTTTCAATTAGGGTTTCTTCTTGTTTTAGTTAGGCGTCCCCATAAAAAATAAAACAAAATTGCGTCTTTTTTCTCTGTACTTATGTGTTTTCACTTAAATTCTATACCATATATGTATGTATGTATGTAGTATATTGTAGATGTTATTTACTTATACATACATACATACACATTATGTTATATTCTTAACTAACTTACTCACCAAGTATTGAACCAGCAAACCTCTGACTGATAGACAAGCACTCTAACCAATATGATAACAAGCAGCCGGAATAACTATTGGAATTATTGTGCAAACATTCTTATACACAAATGAAAAAGATCATGAAAACAATTGTCTCTATGTCTATTTATAGATATGAAATAACAAGACACCTCATAAAATCAAGAAGATTTCCTTATTAAAAAAATCAATAGGATGCTTTACACATAATCATATAGGAACCTAATAAAATCAAGAAGAAAACTTAAAAAAAAAATCAAAAAGGCAACCTAATAAAATCAATAAGAAATCCCTATAGTTTACAATTTATAAGAAAACCTAATAAAATCAAGAAGTTTTTCTCTATGGACTGTTTTTTTTGGTGCCAAGAATAGCGGAAATTGAGTAAAAAAATTTGTGAATAATAATATTTGTTCTTGATTTTATTTGGTTTTCTGCTTGATAAAATTAATAAGATTTACCACATAAAAACAATAAGGAATCTCTATGAAAAAATCTTCGCTTCTTTCTGCTAGGATACCCCTTAGCCTAAAAACGTTTCATAAAGAAAATCATCTTGATTCTATGAGGCAGTTTTCTCTCTGTGTGTATTGTGTGCTTAAGGCTGAAAGTTTAATGTGAAGATTGTTTGGTTGCTTGTTAATTTTTGTTACGAAAAATGTATGATTGGAGCAACAGTTACCTCATAACAAAAGCTTCTCACTATTAAGTGCCAAATGTTTACAGTGATTTCCACTTAATTATTCTTCAGTTAATTTATTTACTCATTTATCGAATAAATACACTAAACAGATGCGTTAAATAAACAACAAGATATCGCTTAAACGATTTAGCCTAGTAATTCCATTATTATTTTAAATCAGTTAAGTGCCGGGTACTGCACTTTTCATGGTTTTGCCAAAAAAAAAACTAAAGCCTGTTTTAAGATAAAGATACTATGTATTTAATTCATAATACTGTCCTTCAGCAGCTACATCTAATTGTTCCAAATTTTTAATTAATTATTTGCGGGTTTTTCATAATTTTTTTAATTTTTTCTGTTTAAAAATGCGAAATTTGTTTGAAATCGTTAAATAGCTACAATTAAAAAGTTAACTGTAGAATTTCTAAAATTCTTTTTGCTGACAATTTGGTAAAGCATTAATGAAACACATGCTTACCTGCCAGCAAATAAATTTCACTTGAAACAATCTACTCTTTCCCAGAAAAAAAGAAATTGTCAATATAGTCGCGTAATTTGAAAGTTTTTCGAAAAAGTTCTGTAAACTCCAGCTTTTGGAAAATCTTTTATGCACGTTTTATACTATAATCTACACCATAATAAGTGAGCACTATTGTCCGCCCGCGTCAACTCATTTGAAGAAAAATTGGGTCAATGCAGTAGTTAAATTGAAAGTTTTTCGAAATACTCCTAAAAATTCGAACTTTAAGAAATTCGTAGTATGCACGTTTTTAGAGGATTACTTATTAAAATATATTTTAAGACAATATAAATCATGTTTAAGACAATTTATCTACACAATTTTATATACAGAAGACATCTTCACATCCAAACGTATGGTCCTTCGAACTACCTAACATATAAATGAAAGCTCTTCACTTCGTCGGAATCTGAAATATATTTATAAGACAATATAAATAATATTTAAGACAATTTATCTACGCAATTCTATATATATATATAGAAGATATCTGCACTATTTCCCATTATAATTGTTGAACATCAAAAATAAAATTTCTTTTTATTTTAGCACTTGCAAAAATATCATGATGCAGCTTTTTCATTCTGCTGCTACCACGAGTACAACTTAAATAAATATTAATTACTTTTCAGCTGTGCCTTCGTTTTCTTTTTCTTTCTAATTTTCCTACTCTTATATTTCATTAATTAATGAATATGAAAAGAGCATGAAAAGAAAACTTTTTTGCACAAAAAAAACTTTAAAAGGTCATAAATAAGATGCTAAATTATTCATGGAATATTATTATTCTTTTTTTTTTTTGTTCCGTTTTCGTTAGCAAATTGCACTGAAGGCTAAAAATTTAATTAATGATCAATAATGACTGACAAGCCATTCATCAATCAGCAGCTAAATTTATTTCATTGTAGGTTTATTTTTTATTTTTTCTATCATCTCCCTATTAACGTTCATTTTAGTGGCCTTTGTTTTAAGAATTTGAATTTCCGGTTTAGAGCAAGAAGATTAAAATTGAACTGGCTTCAGCTAAAGTTCTAAAGTTATTCCCATTTTGTGCTTGATAATTTTATATTTAAAATGTATTTTTTTTCTAAATATTTGTTTAATTTTTCTTAAGTTTTTTTTTTATTTTTTGTTCTTGAGAGAAAACCATTTTATAAGCGATTTTCTGTTTTCTTTTTCACAGCATTTAAACTTCCCATCCAATGTGAGCGAAATAAAACTTACAACATTAATTTACCGCCAAAAATGTTGCCTTTAATAAATGTGCCATTAGCGGATGTAATAAAAATCATTAAACTGTTGCAAATATATATTTAAATTACAAACTGAAAAGGAAATAAAAGATGTGAACTAAGGAATTGAATTTTGTAAGTCAGATAATGTTGTAAAGCGACATGCATTAGATATAAATAATGAAGGAAGAAAATTAATAAATTCCATTGCTTTTCTTGAAGGGCAAAAGAAAACTAGTTAACGAGCACACACACACACACACACACACACACACTCACACTCACATACACACACATACAGACAATGAGAGAAAGAAAGAAATAAATGCAAATACAATTGCAAACATTTTAATGGACTTTTCTTTCACTTAAAGATTTCCTTACACTGAAAAAAATTCGCCTTATGCAATGAAGAAATAAAAAATTGAATGAAATATTAAAAATAAATTCTAATTTTTTTTGGGTGGATACACAGAAAAAAATAATTCCTGCCATAAACAAATTTAATTGGAAATAAAACACCAAAAATCAATTAAAAATTTAAATGAGTCAATTGAATTTTGTAATCAGTGATCTGTTAGCCCTGGGTTTACGGACTATAAGGACGCTGAAATCGATTTTAGTGGAACCCCCTCACTGGTAATTCCGGATGGGAACTATAGAGTCAAATCCGATAAGATATATGTGGGTAGTGAAGTCTTTACAAACGGATTAAAAAGGGAGGAACGCACAGGTGCTGGTGTCTATATCTTGGGAACGAACATTCGTAGTTCTTTCAGACTGCCAAATGAATGCAGCATTTTCCAGGCTGAGATCTAGCTGAAGGTAGAAGATAACCTTCTACGTCGACAGCCAGGCAGCGCTAAAAGCTTTGAAGGGACACAATGTCAAATCGAAACTTGTTAGTGACTGTAGGAAAGCCGTCAACTTGCTTATGGATAAATATAGTGTCACACTAAGTTGGGTTACTGGCCACAGCAGTGTTGAGGGAAATGAAATTGCCGATAAGCTGGCAAGAATAGGGTCAGCATTAGATAAGGGAATGGCAAACAGATCGGAGAAGTTGTCGATAGGTCATTACTATAGGGAACTCAGTAATGGGATAGAAAGCAGGACCAACAACAGTTCATGGCGAAGTAGCGATACTTGTAAAGTCTCGTGGGGGTTGTGGCCAAAACTTGACTCAGGACAATCCAAACTGCTACTGGACATGAATAGGAAGGCAATGCGAATCATGACAGGTCACTGCACGTTCAGAGCAAGGATGTGCGAGGATGAAGATGAACCAGAAACCATTGAACATATTATCTGTCACTGCCCGAAGCTGCAACGTAATAGGCTTAGATGGCTGAGCAGATGTTTCCGTGGAAGCATTACTGATATCGGGAAGTGTAAAATAGAGGACTTCAGGGGCTTCATCTTGGGAATTTGGTGTTTCAATGACGGATAATAGGGTCACTTCTGGTTACAAGTACAAGGGAGTGTGGGGGGTGTAAATATTACTTTTTCTGGGAAACAGAAGGGAATCACAATGGACTCAATGGGGTCTCAGAGTGCACATAGAAAAAACTGCCTCATAGAATCAAGAAGATTTTCTCTATGAAACATTTTTAGGCTAAGGGGTATCCCAGCAGAAAGAAGCGAAGATTTTTTCATAGAGATTCCTTATTGTTTTTATGTGGTAAATCTTATTAATTTTATCAAATAGAAAACCACATAAAATCAAGAAGAAATCTTATTATTCACAAATTAGTTTACTCAATTTTCGTTATTTTTGGCACCAAAAAAACAATCCATAGAGAAAAACTTCTTGATTCTATTAGGTTTTCTTATAAATTGTAAACTATAGGGATTTCTTATTGATTTTATTAGGTTACCTTATTAATTAAAAAAAAAAGGTTTTCTTGATTTTATTAGGCTATCTTATTGATTTTTTCAATAAGTTTTTCTTCTTGATTGTAGTAGGTTCCTATATGATTATGTGTAAGGCATCTTATTGATTTTTTTAATAAGGAAATCTTCTTGATTTTATGAGGTGTCTTGTTATTTCATATCTATAAATAGACATAGAGACAATTTTTTTCACGATCTTTTTCATTTTCGCATAAGAATGTATGCAGAATAATTTCAATGGTTATTCAGGCTGCTTGTTAGCATATTGGCTAGAGTGCTTTTTCTATCAGTCAGAAGTTTGCTGGTTTAATACTTGGTGAGTAAGTTAGCTAACAATATAACATAATGTGTATGTATGTATAAATCAATAACATCTACAATATACTACATACATACATACATATGTATGTGGTATAGAATTTAAATGAAAATACACAAGTACAGAGAATAAAGACGCAATTTTTTTTTTATTTTTTATGAGGTCGCCTAATAAAAACAAGAAGAAAATCTTATTGAAAAAATCATTAAAATAGCCTAATAAAAACTAGAAGATTTCTTTTTGATTTTTTCAAAAAGGTTTTCCCTATGAAATTAATAAGATTTCCTTATTGAAAAAAAAAACCATAGAGATTTCTTATTAATTTTGTTCTATTTTATGAGATATTTAGTAGGTACTGTTTTCTCTGTGTGGTGTTGCGGTATAGCACCACCCTTCCTAACCTAACCTAAATACATTTTTAATAGATTTTTGGTTTTATTTTAAAGTTGTTTACTGCAGGAATATTTTTTCCGTGCATAATATCAAATACGTTTATTAAACTAAAAATTTGATTATTGCTAGTGTAAACAATTCATCTTTGTTTAGTTTCTACTGCAACTTTCTTAGCCGTGGTGGCTGCATCAAAAACAACTTCAATTAATTTCCATTTAAAAGTGCTGAATGGATTTTAATTTCTATGTCGTTAGAAAATTATGTAAATGAGTGTGTGTGTGTGTTTGTGTGCATTTAAAATATTTCAAATATTTTGCGCGCCTGATTTCAAATTAAAGGCAAATAGTAGTATATACATGCTTAATGCCGTTTAAAGTGTTGACCGTCTTGTTCGAAATCAACAAAAATAAAGAGAGAAAACAAAAGAAGAAAAAAGGAGGGAGTTGGTACAAGCTTGTAATGGCAGTTGCTTGTTGCAGCATCAAGGATAAAATGTAATTTTAACTTTTTAACAGCAAGGAAAACTTTCAAAGCGAAAGTTTCTCTCTCTCTCTCTTACATGCGGCCATTTTTCTATCCAAAAAAAAAACTAAGTAAAAAGTCAAAAACGCACATTTCTTCTTACTTTATGCAAAAAAAAACACAAAAATTAAAAAAAAAAAAAAAAATGTGGAACCTCTCAGACATTTCTTAACAAGATTCTCTTTTTCTATTATTTTTAATTTTATTTATTTAAAGAATGGTTTGAAAAATGAAAATTGTTTTGTTATTTCTTTTCCATTTGTTTCGTTAGAATAACAAAGTTTAACTTTGCTTTTGGGTGCGTTTTCTTTTCTTTTCCTTTTGTTCTGGTCTAATGGTTGTTTCTTCTGTTAATTTTTGATTTTTTTTTTTTGTTTAACGTCTCTTAGTTTTAAAAGATATTATGGGGCTTTTAGCTTGAATGGTTCTATGTTTTTTTTTTTTTTTTTTGAAAGTCGTAAAAGAAAAACATTATTTTTTTTTTATTTTTTGTATCCTTTTATACTTCGATTTTGATGATTTTGTTCTAGTTGAAGATGATGATGCTTTTTTGATTGCGGGTTAAATATACACAAACCTTCATGCTCAAGTGCAGGGAATGTATTTTTTTTTTTTTTTGCTTCAGCCAACGTTAATGCAAAAAGTTTCAATTCATCATGCTTAACAATAGCAAGCAATTTTTTTTTGCCTTGAAAAAATTATTATACCTCAAAAATATCATTAGAAAATTTAACTTTTACTTGTTGTTTGCCTTAGAAGCACATTTTATACTTAAAAAAACGAAAAAGTATAAGATATAAAACATATTTAAATTAATAAAAAATAATAATACTCCCTCATTAACATTAATTGTACAACTTGAGCTTCAAAGAAATTATTGTACTAAAAGCTGATGGATGCTGCGTTGTCAATTTTTGCCCACTGCAGATGTCTGGTTTCAAAAGTGTTTTTATTTTTTTTAACAAACGAATTTTTTGTTCTATTCGCTTTAAAAATTCGTAATATTTGCGATTTATTAAAATCATCATCATGGGCTTATTATATTGCAATTTATTCTTAAATAATTTTCTTACAAGAGATGCATGCCCTCACGTCTGCTTTTAATAAAAGTTATTGTATCCATATCCTGTACGAATTTAACAAAACTTCGTTTGCTTGTTAGGCTTACAAATAATAAAAAAACTACAAAATAGTTTAAATTACACTGAAAAAAAAAAACAATTGTTATATATTAATAAACTTTTTACATCTACAAAAAAAATGCCATCGTTGAATGTTATTGAAATCTTGCTTACCTGCAACGAAATGAATCTAGATGTGCTACAAATAAAACATAAATTATATATTGAAAAATGCATGTAAAAATTTTTCTTGGACACATGTATATATTTTACATATTTTACATATTAAAACTGCTGCTATAAATATTTGAAAAAATATCAACAAACAGCTTAAATTACACTGAAAAAAATCTTTTGTATCTGTAAACTTTTTATATTTAAGAAATGCCACCATCTAAACCAACGATAAATCCTTTGGCAGGCATATAATTATTCTTGGGTGTTCTTTCATTAAGCGTTAATTCAAAATGTTAAATTACCCTTGCTTGCGATAAACGAAATTGCATCCCTGCGAATTTAAAGTAACAACAAGCAAAAATTTGTCTATTGCATACTCAGTCATTAAAGAGCGACTTTTACTCGCACGCGAAGGGTTCCGAACCGTCACTACATATTACCCTATGAACTCTAGCCTATAACTGGAATATCTTACCTGTTGTACACACTTTTTAAATAAATTTTAAGTACCTGATAAACTTTTTTATCGTTTCTGGTAGTTTTGTTTTTTTAGTTAAAGCGCTTTTTCCTAAATTTTGCGCTTTTTCGTATTTAGGATTTTTACGGTTTTTGGCTTATTTTAGTTTGAGTGTTTTTTCGTTTTGGCGATTTTTTTGGTTTCAGTAATTTTTAGTAAAAATTGCAAAAATTAAAAAAGGGAATAAATCGCCAAAACCAAAAAAAAATCGCTAAAACCGAAAAAAGAACGCTAAAACTTAAAAAGCGCCAAAACTAAAAAATCGCTGAAATTGCAAAAAAAAAAAAACAATAAATCGCCCAAAACCGATAAAATTGTCAAAACGAAAAAAATCGCCAACAAAAACACAAGCGCAGTACGGAACTCTGTTTGTGTGCGAATTTATTTAATCTGACTTTATTTTAATCTGATTTTCTTCTGCTGGCCTTTGACAGCACATAAATGAAAAAAATTTCAAGCACTTAATCTCATGACAGAATGCTTAATGTTAATTCGCAGGGAAACCAGAAAAATGCTCTAAAAAAGTATTTTATGCGTATTCAATATGCACTAAAAACTTGAAAATATACACTTAAAACTTAAAAACCTTTGGATATAAAATAAACAAAAAAAAACAGGAAACAATAAAAAATTAATAACAAAGAATAATTCCCGTATCAAAAGAAATAATTTGGATTTGAAGTATACTTTAAAACATAATTACCACACAAATTTCGACTTAAGTAAATAATGCAAATAATTTTTTTTTGATAAGACCGACAAATTTAACTTCAACTTCAAAAGAGATCACGATATCAGAATTAAATCTTTGAAACTGTATTTTGGATAAATACGACAAGCCTTTTGTCAATAATTGTTATTGAAATAACCAACAAAATTTCCCCCTTGCCTATACATACATATATTATATATATGAACTATGCATAAGTATATAAAGTTAATTTTTATGTTTTACCTTTAATTTTTGTAATGTTTTATAGTATTCACATGAACTGTTAACTCTTTTTTTAAATTATTTTCCTGCATTGTAAAAACTGAAACCGGGTTTTTCATAATTTCAAGTACTCCAACTATGCGAAAACCGGCTTCTGAAAAAAGTCGAATAATCGATCACCCAACTTGGAAGCATATTAAATCCAAATAAATTCTATAAGGTATCAAAATATGCTCTAAAGATTCAAAAATATGCTAAAAATATGAGTGTGAGACTGAAATATGCAAAAATATGTTTTAAAGGGCAAAAATGCAAAAATATGCCCTAACCAATCGATGCCAAAATTTATAAAAAGCTCTAAGATGGATAAATAGCTTATCACCGCATTAATACCCCTGCAGAGAATTTGGTGACAATTGATCCAAATGTACTCGTCCTATAACTGGAGATAATGTGGGTGTTATCAAAAGTACGTAGTAGTGTATGGTGAAAAAAGTAATATCGTTCAAATGGTGACATATTGACCATTTTCGTGATGTATCGTCTTGATCTTGAGCCAATTTAATTTGGTCTCGGTCTAGTATTGTAGTAAATTGCACTGAACATGTTCGATGTGCTCGAATACAGGACCTATCAAATAGTGTAAATATATTGTTAATTGCTCCCGTCAGTGTGACTCTGGACCAGTCCCGTAACTAAACTTAGATATTAACCTTAGCTTAACTAGTATTTATGCTTTTGAAATATGAGTGGCCCTGTGGTCGAGTGGGTAGTGTGCCAGCCTGTCATGCACGAGGTTGTCGGTTCGAATCTCAAAAAATTTTCAGATTAAAAATAAAATGTCATTGAATTTGTAACAATTAAAAAAAATTTATAAGCGCTAATTGTTACAGTTAAATGTCGAAATTACATTTATAAATTATTTATATTAATATTATTATACATCTAATAGGTCCCTATGGGATAGTTCAGTGACAAGTCAGAAGTATCAATTAACCCCATCCTAGGCCATCCCCATGTAAAAGTGACTGGTCCGCTTCATATGAAGTGTTAGATCTCGGACTGGTCCCTATCACTTGGGGACCGGTCACGTGACTAGTCTTGTGTCAGTTCCATTTCCTGCAGGGACGTCACTCAAGAAAAAAACACGAAATTGCATATTTGCGGTTTCCCTGTTAATTAGTAATAAGAAAAATTTTTGTATTTTGGAAGTTTTTTTTTCAAAATAGAAATTCGTATTCTTATTCGAATTTTGAATTTGATTGCGCTGTTATTTTTAATAGATTAAATAACACCGCAACATTTGTTCTTTAATCTAGGAGCAAAATGTCAAAGTTTAAATATGCCATCAATTAGAATTTTTTGTCTTCCCTATTACTTGCTATTAGTTGAAATTGTTGCCCGGAAAAAATTTCCGCGGAATTTTATTCATGATTGCCCTTAATAATACAACATTTACACCAGCACAAAATTTAGCTCAATTCAACTAAAATCTTTATTAAAATCTACACCGTTTACATAAAGTTTTTTTTACATTTATCAAGATTTTTTATCCAACACAGAAACCATTGACTGAATTTGTTTTCCAAAACTACAACCAAACAACTGCAGCATAGCTAATTCACTCACCTTTTTAAGTGCAGGGTTTATTTTTTTTTAAGAAATTTATTATTCGATATAGTGTCATATAGACAAAGCTGAACCATCAGCAAATAAATTGAAGCAATTTATTAAATTTTTTTAAAAATTTTTTTAGGCATATCTAGAATGTCTTTTTTCTTACTTTAATATATAAAATTTCATAAAACTTTGTTCATAATTTTTTTTTATATAACTTTTAAATTTGTTCAGTTTTTCCATCAATTTAATTTTTGTTATTAAATAGTATTCAAACAGCTGATTGCTCTGCTAATGCTTCTGTTAATTAATTTTGAAACGCTTGTACACTTAGAATCTTGTAAATTAAAAAAAAAACAACAGTCATGAATTCATATAATTGCAAATTTTAATCACTAGGGGCCAATAATTTCATTACAAATTTGCATTTTTTTCTCTGTAATGTCCACTGACCCAAATATGCATAAATTTTGCAGGCTCACACACACACACACTCAAAAAATTGATGTCATGATGTGGTTTAGTAATCAGCATGCATAATAATAATAATAAAATAGTGAAATATTCGAGTGCCAAAACCGCAACAATAAAAGGATTTGATAAATCATTGAATTTATACAACAAGCGAACCCAAGATACTCCTTCTCTCTTAGCGTCAATGTAACAGCAGCAGCAATAGAAAAATACAATTTCACATGCAACAGCCACTACTGGCACAGAGTTTGCTTGTGTATATGTTTGTACGTCTTAATGGCAAGTCCTGGCCAATTCTTTTAAATTTCAACAGCCAGAATGCATTCACACATCCACCAACTAAAATCGTATGACATAAAGGCCTATTGTCACCCAATTGCATTTTCTTTACATTTTGATTCATGTTATCTCTCTGGACATTCATATTGGCTGAAAGAGGAGAAAAGATAGAGAAAAAGCAAAATAACAAAATACCAGCAGAAATTTTCTTCTTGAATAAATTTCAATAGGACTTTTGTGAGAAGGCATCAGGCGCAACCAACATTATCACTAACTACTCATCATATTTGGCTGGCAAAATGTTATGAAATACGACGAAAGGTTTAAGTTTATGGGCCCACTAGTAGTGCTGCTACTGCTTCAATGTTACAATGCAGGCCTACACACTCCCTTAATAATTCCATATTCCACTATTCCATTCGTCAACTCTGCTTTAAATCTACCACTTCTTTCTTAATTTTTTTTTGTTCTTTCACATCGGAAGTGCAGTTTTAGCTTGCATCCGCTCAAAATTCATCACAATGGAAAATCGTAATTGCAAATTTATGAACGAACTCAAGCGGCTTTTGTTGCATTCAAATGAAATTTTAAATTGTTTGTACATGTTCTCTCATCAGGCCTCCTTCTCCGCCATAGACTTTTAACGCTCATTCTGGATTAATTCCCATCTTTTCTTTTTTCCTTATCCATACTGCTCTGTTCATTTCTTTTCCTCTTGGCTTGTCTCTCTATCCTCGCCTGAACTGTTTCTGAACTGTTTTATTCATAGTTTTATATTCTTTTTACTTTTCCTATTTAATATGAATTGAATTGGTGCTTGTGGCTGCAAAACCGCAGATAAAATATAATACTTTGTCAAGTTTATAAAGTTTTTCTTTTATTTTTATGATTTGTGGATTTGGAATGGGAGGCAAAAATTAAAGCTTAAAAGTTTTATCGAGGAGACACTGAGAGAAATAAGATAAAAGTACTATTTAATAATTTTTGGAAGAAACTAGAGATGCCAATTCATAGAAACTCAAACATGCTGACTCTAAAGTTTGGTAAACGAATAAAATATTTTTGTATTTTACAACATTAATCCAATAATACATTTATTCATTATTCACTGGAATGAAGGCATAAATGTAAAAAATACTTAAAAGGAAAGGGGTGTCCTTGAGAGCCTGAGTTCAATCCCAGGCCACACTCAGTCATATCAAGATCGTAGATTTTTCTTGCTTTGCATTTGTGTAATCCATAATTTTAGCAATGAATCGTTCACGAAGTAATCAAAAAAACTATAAAAATGGCAACATAACTGAAAGGTAATGCACCTATTTAGCACCAGAGGCGCTGCAAACGATACTATAAAAATAAGAAAAAACATGCAATAGCAATGTTGTAAAACGAGTCAACCTTAA
This sequence comes from Tachina lurida, assembly GCA_944452675.1. Taxonomy (NCBI): domain Eukaryota; kingdom Metazoa; phylum Arthropoda; class Insecta; order Diptera; family Tachinidae; genus Tachina; species Tachina lurida. The sequence goes on from OX101755.1 coordinate 129,632,216, forward strand.
TAACTTCATACCCACCATCTGCCCATTCGGTACCAGCCCTTTCCTAAAGAAGCTCAAGCACATATTTATGTTTATAAGGTTATTTCCATGATGTCGCACGTGACCATCGTACATATTTAAGCTGAAAAAAAGTAAAAATAAAAAGAATTTTTATTTTACCAATACGCGTAATTGATAGCTCTCGGCTGGCCCTATAATTGAAGCTGAGTATGATTTTGAGCAATTTATTGTTCTCTTGATAATTTCGAAAAAGCCTGGCATTTGCATGTGACAAAAACAGAAATTGTTTATGTGGTCTGCAGAAAACCCGCAGGATCTATGGCGGTCATCGAACCCACGACCTCTGAACTAACAGGTTAGCATCGCTACCAATCAGCCACAGGGTGTGAAAAACTTAAGGATCTATTTTTCCTTAAATAAGTTCAACATTTTTCTCTTAAAAGAGAACGAAGTGAAAATTTATTATGCGGGAGTTTAAATAATTGTTAATAAAAAAAAAAAGTCAGAAATTGCTTAACCAGGCCAAAGATTCTTCAAAAACTTATTAGATAGATTTTATATCGAAAAAATTTCTCTTCCTTTATAATGATGTTATCGAAGGACGGTGTCCAGAAAATTTTATATAATATTTTTATAAAAAAAAAATTTATATAAAAAATACAAATTGTTAAATATTTTTTTTTTAAATCAAAAATGTGTAAAAATTTCTTGCTGTGTTGTGATTTCACTGCAAAGTATTGCTAAAAAGTAAAAACGTTTCTATCATAATTTTTATTTCCCATCTACTATTCCAAACCGATTGAGTGTGAAATTGTCAGTGGACAATTGGGTCAAAAGACGATAAATTGCATAAGGGAAGGATATTCTGTAATTGACAAATGTGTATGTGTGTGTGTGTGTGTGTGTGTGTGTGTGTGTGTGTGTCTATGTGTTTCGCACAATGTATATGCTTTTCAAAAAGTTTTCCATAATAAAATACAATCATTATAAACTTTTTAGCAAAATACAATAACTAAAAGAACAGAAAAGATCCCAATAAATTTAAAGTAAATTAAAAAAAGGAAACACTTCTGGCTTTTAAGCAAATAAATAAGAACTTTTGTAATAGGGATACCAAAACTAATACAATCAAGGTGTTGCTTTTTGACAACATTTAGCTCGTGTTTTTGATGTTAAGTTTATGCTATGTTGCTTTAAAAGCGCACATTCCATTTTGGAAATGAAGTTTTAAAGTTATTACTCATATTATCTCCATGTATTCAAACATTTTTTGTTTGTTTGTTAAGCCAACAGAAAAAAAAATTTGTTTTATATACATACATATCGTTACCTTAATATATAAAAGGCCCTAACTCATTATTTTTCTTGAAATCGAGATTTTTGAATTTGTCGGATACCTTAGATGTTCTTCTATCGAAATATACAAAAAACTAAATTTAATATAAAAATAATGAGTTAGGCTCTTTCTATATTAAGGCAAGGATATGGTAACATTTACAAATACATACATTAATGAATAAAAAGAAAAAATAAACAAAATTACAAATAAAAGCGCACCAATTCGTGTCTGTTCTTGCTTTACTACGGTGCGCGTATGCATCTGTGTGCAAAATATTAAGGATTCGCTTTGCAAATGTATCAAATAGCTGCACTATCTATATTGAATGCGATTCCAATACTGTGTTACATTCGAATTGTATGTTGTGTTATGTAACAACACCCCAACAACTGCATCATCAACAGCAACAATGACTGCAACTAAAGGAATAAATAAAAATAAAGCCTGTTTGGAGCAGTACCTCGCTCGTTACATTATTCAATGAGTTTAATATTTAAAATATGTATTCCATTGATTGCACTCATTCTCATTGGAAAATTACAGCCAAATTCCTTTGGTACTGCTTGCTGCTGGTGTTGCTGATGCAACTACTTTTGAGTGGGTGCTACAAACAGCAATCAAATTGCACCAATCTGCACTATGGGTGTAATTTATGAAATTTCTTTGGCCAAATTAAATAACAGCCAAGCTGGGAAATAATTTCAGAATTGCAAAAGACGTTTTTGGTGTAAAATCAAACCTTTAAAGGTTACATGGGTTTGATTATTGTTTTGTGTCTACAACGAGCTATTGAAAGAGTTCGACAAAAGTCTGGTATTGACATCATCCTTCGCACTCCTTGTGATTCAGTTCCAGTAGTTACTAAAATAAAGTAACTTTTGGATTGCATAACATATCAATCAATTCTCTAGAAAACAGAATGCGTTTTCTGAAATCCTGTTCAGACATATGGTAGAAAGAAGTGGGTGTGCCATATCCGTAACTCTATTAAAATATACTTTTTTATATTATATATACTTGGCCAAGAGCTATAAAGTGTATAAACGCATAAATCGCCAAATTGAAAAATCTATAAAAACACCCAAAAAAAAGAAGAAAAAATCCAAAAATAGCACGCCAAAGCCCACGAAGCAAAAAAAATTCAGCAAGAACAAATCTCAAAACAGCAAATGATTTACTCTTTTAAATCTCTGGACCCCTATAAGGCATATTAACTAGTTTCGGCCTCAATTCAAAACCAGTATACCAGTCACTCCCTAGAATGAAGGACATGAAGTTTTTCAAACAAAAAATTGTTTTGCCACGCCCCAAAATATAGAACTTTCAATATTTTATACATAGCGCCGCCATTTAAAGTCCGCTCACAACATACTTCATATTGTGGTTTATGGCTTAATTTTTGCTTTTGGTGACTTTTTAATACAACATAAAATTCTGGGCGCCACTTATGCCATGTCGGATCCTCCCCCTAATGTGTATTTTTTTTTTGCGAGTTTCCAGAGAGTACTTCCAAATCTGGCCACGTTCTAAAAATTGAACATAAGGGAATGGATCACAGATGGCATAAGCAGCGCCCAGAATTTGCTGTGGATTTGAAAGGGAAACACATTTTTTTTGCCACACGCCAAAAATATTTTTTTATATGTAGCGGCGCCATTTAAAGTCCGCTTTCGGCATGTTTCATTTGACTATGGGCTTAATGTTTGCCTTTGGTAAGTTTTTAATCCTATATCACATTCTGGGCGCCACTTATGCCATCTCGGATCCTTCCCCCTAAAATCCAATTTCTGGCGCCTTTTAAGAAAATCTCCTAAATCTTGCCACGTACAAAAAATTGATGCTAGGATCCGAGGTGCCATAACTGGCACCCAGAATTTGATTTCGTTTTTAGAGGGAAAAAAATTTGTTTGCCACGCCCCAAAATATAGAACTTTTAATATTTTATACATAGCACCGCCATTTAAAGTCCGATCACAACATACTTCATATTGTGGTTTATGGCTTGCATATGGCTTAATTTTTGCTTTTAGTGACCTTTTTAATACAACATCAAATTCTGGGCGCCACTTATGCCATGTCGGATCCTTCCCCCTTATGTCTAATTTTTGCGCGTTTCCAGAGAGTACTAAATCTTGCCACGGGCTGAAAATTGTGCACAGAATTTTATATTCGATTTCAAAGGGAAACAATTGTTTTTGCCACGCCCCAAAATACAAAAATTGTTATTTTTTATATGTAGTGCCGGCATTTGAAGTCTGATCTTGACATATTTCATATTGTTGATTTGGTGACTTTTTAACACGACATCAAATTCAAACACTTATGCCATATCGGTTCCTTCCCCCTGAAGTTTAATTTCTTGCGGGTTTCAAGAAAGTCCTTGTTAATCTTGCCATGTGCTAAATATTGGACATAAGGAGAAAGGATCCCAGCAACTGGATTCTGTAAATTTTTGCGAATCGACATATATAATCGTTTGCAGTAACGATAATGTGATTCCGTAATTTTTTTTACGATAGTCACCCGCTTTATCTTACTCACCATTTAATTCAATATTATGTGTTATCTCTGTATAGAAAATGTGAAAATAAGCAAAAAGCACAAAAAATGAGCTTGTGATTTTATTTCTTTTTCTTTAACCGACAGCGAATATCGTTAAAATATGTTACTTAATAACAAAGTCGATAAAATTGCGTTATATTTATTATAGCGATACGATTATCGTAATAAAATTTACTGAATCCAGGTACATATTATAGCATAAGTAGCGTACAGGATTTTACGTCAAATTTGAAATTAAAAAACATTTTTTGCCACGCCCCCAACAAAACAGAAATTTATATTTTTTATATATAACGCCTCCATTTAAAGTCCGACCTCAACATGTTTTATATCATTGTTCTTGGCTTGATTGTGGCTTAATTTTTGTCTTTGGTAAGTTTTTAATTCGACACCAAATTCTGAACTCCACTTATGCCATCTCGCATCCTTCTCCCTAATGTTTAATTTCTTGCGCGTTTCCAGAAAGTTCTTCTAAACTTTGCCATGGATCTAAATATAAGACAATAGGGTAAACGAATCCCAGATGGCATAAGTATCGAACAGAATTTGATGTCGGACTAAAACGAAAAAAAAAATCAAAAATTTTTTGCCACGTCCCAAAATACCGAACTTTTTGTATTTTATATATGGCGGCGCCGTTTAAAGTCCGATCTCAACATGTTTCATATCGTTGTTCTCGGCTTGACTATGGCTTAATTGTTGCCTTAGAAACTTTTTAATCCGCCACCAAAACCTGGACGCCACTTATGCCATCTCGGATCCTTCCCCCTAGCATGCAATTTTGCGGGTCTTTTTTGCCACCTGCAAAAAATTTGACATTAGGCGGAACGATCCGAGGTGATAAGTGATGTCCAAAATATGATGTCGGGTTAAAAGAGTCAAAAATTTAGCCATAGCCAAGTCATGAAGAAAAATTAAAAATTTGAGAAAAATTTTATTGCAATTTTAACTGAGAGTTTGTACTATTGAAGTTTTTTTTGCATTGAATTTCTATAAATTTTCATTTGTTAATGCTTTTGCATGGCATGGCTTGATTTACTAAAAACCATATAAATTTCAAATGAAATCCTTTCAAAATGAATCACATTAAAAAAAACGTGTAAAAGGGGTACATGAAGATTTTACAAATAAATAAAAATGTATATTTTATTACCATGAATAGACTTTATTAGAAATTTAATGGCATACGAGTAAAGATGAACAGTAGAGCTGAGTGCTGCTTGCTGCCGAATAAGGACAGATGAGTGAAGAGTGCAAAAGGATACAATTTTAAGATTCAAAATGAATTCGAAATGTATTTGTTGTGTTTCCCAAAACCTTAACGGCCTGCATGTAAAAAAAAGGCAATTTATATGTTAAATTTTTATTTTAGCAGGTTAAATTATCATATCGCAGGCTTAGAGTGTAAACCGACTAACGCTACTTTTAATAATACATATATGAAATTGTAATGCTGTTCCAAATGGAAAGAGATGTCGCATCGACTGGCTAAACTTGTATTTAGTTTAATGTAAGACTATACATAAGGACTTATTTGTTAAGCTAATTTCTTAAGCTATGTATGGGAAATGTTAAACATTTTTTCCCTCTTGTGTAAACTTGGGTTAAAGTGAAAATGGCAGGTTTACACTCTAAGCCCACGATATTCCTTTTAATGCCAGTAGGTTGGTATTTTTATAGCAACAAATATATGTATGAGCATTTGTGTTGTTTGTATGCATGTGGATTACGATTCGCATTGTCTTCTTATTTGGTTGATATTTAAAAAAAATATTCTGTACCCTCTTTCGTTGATAAAAATATTTCTTTCTTTTTGCCAGTAAATTTTCCTTCAATAATTTAAGCATTTTTTTTATTTGTTTCACCTGAATTATTCAATATTTGAAATACTGTCAATATGATGTACGCAGCTACACAAAAGTCGCTAAAGCTAAAGGGAACATTGAGGAAATGTCAAATGTCAGTTGTCATGTTTGCTTAACGCCATGTGTTGATGATGCTGATACTGTCTCCCCATACATACATGTCGCCCCCTTGCCTATCTTAACTCCATCCTATGTATTTGATTTTGCATTGTAGCAGGAAAAAAAACATTATAATTTTATTCTTCATTTATTTTTTCGTTTCCAATTTGGTAGTGGGTGTCAATAAGTGAGTGAGTTATTGAAGGCTTTCCTGTTATGACATTCGTATATTTTTATTTTAATTTTTTTGCCTTTTGATGAAAATCTGCATATGATTTTGTGATTTTGGGATTATTAAATTTAGGTTATTTGCTTATCGTTTAGTTAAGGCAGTCGGAGTTTAAGTAGGCATTTCCTCACAGAAAGATTTTATTTAAGACCGCAATATCTATTAATGGTTCAGTGAATCCAATGGAAACATTTCAGTAATATTTAAAGCATTGTCAATTACACTGCATAACAAAATTAAATCATTTTTTAAATTAAGCAGCAGGGAAACAAACCGACTACGCGCTGCCGCACAGTGTCGTGAGTTCATATAACGAGCGGCCAAAAATATAACGAGTTATCGTATAGAAATGAAATTTGGAACTTATGCTTTAATTGGTAAAACATAATCACACATAAAATTTGGTCATTTGATTTCCATTGATTCGTGTCCTTGCCATATATCCTGAAATAAAAAATTACCATCACATAGAGAAAAATAATTGTTACTCAATGAAATTGTGTAAAGACTCTTAATTGCAACACATTTAATGCTTCGTAGTAAAAATATCGGTCAATTCAGAGAAACGATATGCATACCTCAAAAATGTCCTTTTTCAAAAAAGTAAAAATGAGCAAAACAAATTGTCTTTACTTACAAGGAGTTAAATGTTTAACTAGACACAACTTTATTGTGTAACATGAATCACACCTACAATTTGGCCATTTTTACATTTCAAGGAGTAAGATCCTTCCCAAATGTCCTGGAACTAAATAATATACTGAAAATACACAAATTCGAACTTAAAAAATATTGTAAAATTAAATTGTTCGGTAGGGGGGCGGCGGAAGGGGAAGGTGGAGAAGAATACAAAAAATTTTAAATCTACTTGTAGAAATATAATGTGCAAGTATGAAAAATATATTTTTTTAATTTTTTTTTTCTATAGACCGTACTTTTCTTTTTTTTCTTTCCATTTAGATTATGAGCAAAGCCACATAGCATATGAGTCACAAGGTATAGAAAAAATATGTATTTATTTATTTATTTACTTTTAATTTACTATAATTAAAATTTATAATAAATCTTAAGGACTACAGCACTAGCAACTAAAGTTATCGGCTAAGAAAAAATATATTGTAGCCATATTATAACAATATGTTTTATTGGGAGTTGTAGTGCAATATCTAAAAAAAATTTAATTAAACTGTTAAAGTTTGCATGTGTCCTTACCATATTTTCAAATAGTAGAATACTGGCCTAAAACTGTTGATCTTGAATCATCGAAACTCTTAAAAAAATAAACCTTTTAAAAAAAAATCTTTCTTATTTAACTTATTTGGAATATTGCACATGCAACAAAGTAATTTGTTCGTTTGAATTCAAAACAAATTTTTGACATTTTTGGCCGCCTTCGCGACAGTGTGCGTCGCCTTTGGCTTATCTTTTTATTCATTCAATCAAGCCGGTGATTAAAACCAATCTTAATATAGTTAATTATTATTATTATTATTATTAATATTATTATTATTATTATTTTTTTTTTTGATCTACATCAACTGACACCACACACAGTGGACCAAAACACAGAAGAACGCTGATGAGGAAGGTTTAGTGGTCTTCGAAAATGGCTGGCTGTTCCGTTCAACTATGTGTTGTTGTCAGAATATTTACAACTAACTTTGATGTTATTTGTTCATTAATAATTATCACATGTAATTTGGCTTAAAAAGCGTTACGAACAGTAGCCTAATTCAATTCATAAGAATTTAACAATCTTAATATATTTTTTTGAGTCCTTAAAATGCTAGGGATTGTGGTTTCTTAGACTGATTGATTCACTGTGATATATTTTTAATTTCCCGCTTTAGGAAGTTATTAATTTTACCTAATTTTTCGAAAATAGAGTTTTCATATATCAAAGTTTTAAGGTCCTGCGAGTAGTCGATTTTGACTGTTTTCTTAGGTAAAAATCTCTTACCTTAAAAATGGTTTGAATAAAATTTGTTGTTGAACTCACTGAAACGTCATAAGACAGTGAATCGGTTTATTTTTGTAGATTTCGAAAATTTTCGAAAATAAAATTTTTACAAAAAAAAAAACGGTTAAACTCCAAATATAAACACCTCTTCACCTAAAAAAATGTAAAACGTAAAATGCTGCTGATTTAATTAAAATCTTGTGATATTCATTTAAGAAACGTCGACTAAATTTTTAAGGAAATCGTGTATTTCTAATAACTTAAAAAGTCTGCGTTAAGACGATTTAAAATAATTTTATAGACTTAAAAAGTGTATCGAATGCGGCAAATTTTACCAAAATCTGTCAAATGGACAGAGAGCTATCATTGTCGAAAGTTTACGAAAAAAAGTGCTAGCATTTTATTTTCAAATGCACATTAATTGTATTTTTTTTACTTAAATACTGGCAGGACGTTTCAGGGATGGCCTGCAAGGTCAACCGATTCAAATATATATTTTTTCCACGAGAATTGGTTGCATAGTTTTTTATTTTCCAACAAATCAGCTTTATTCTGAATGACAACTCCCCAAAAGCCTTTCCCTATTCCTCCTTCCATCATTTTATGAAATCATTTGCAAACTTTCATGTGAAATTAAATAATTGGAAATAGAATATGTGACTTCGAAAATTTCGAACTTTCTCTCAATGTTTAAAAAATTAAGCAATTGCTTGGGAATTGCTTCCCAATAATATTAGGAATTTGGTAGAATGCCTTAGGTTTCGAATTCCCTATAATCAGTTCTGTTTTAAGTATTTTTAAGTGTTTTTTTTAATAAAGTTTGCATTATGCCTTCCTAATTTAATTAAGATTTTTATGATTCTCACCCACCTGAACTTTTACAAAATATTTTTTATTCCTCGTTATTAAACAAAAGGTTGTAATTTTTGGCTAAACTTCTGGCAATTAACAAGTTCATGAACGTACGTGATTTAAGTTCATAATCCTCTGATGAGATAATATTGCTATCAGTCACATCTTCTACAATAATTTTAAGTATTCATTTATTTTATACTGCCAGGCACCCGAAATAAATGATGGTGGGCCAAAATGTCGTGCTTACTTTTGGATTTTGTTTATAATTATGTTTTTCTAAGCTTATCATATAATTAAAGTAAAATTTCGTAATATTTTCTTTTTTTATGATTTAAGTAAGAATTATTGCTAATAAAGTGGATAAAACTTGCAGATTTTAAAGCTTAGACATTTATTGTGGTTTTATGGCAAAGCGTTTAATAAAGATTTAAAGTAAACAAAAAAAAAAAAAGAAGCAGGAAAATAAAATTTTTTCATATTTATAAACTTTACACAGAAAAAAACACGTACTCAGTCAACAACTTGAATTAAAAAAAGAAAATCAAAATCAATTAAAATATTAATTAAGTCAAATAAACTTTTTGTTTAGTTAGAGTTTAACACAAATATTCCATTGAAACAATTAAATTTTTAACTAATTTCTTAGTCAACTAAATTTTTAAACAAAACTTTAATTGACTGATTCAAACTTTCTATTGATTATACTGTGCTCGAATTCGAAACTTCTTCTTTTTTTTTAACAAGCCGGGGACCCATTAGGTAAACCTAATTCAAGTACGCTGAATCCAATGGTGTTAGCCCTTCTTTTAGGTTAGCTCTTGTTTAAAAAATAATTAAGAGAACAAAGTCTTTACAGCTTAAATAAATATGCACTGTATAAAGATATTTTTGTTGTCAGTTTCGACAATACTTCATATTAAATTTGACAAAGCCAGTGTTGAAAATATGAGCATGGCGATCTGTGATGCCAACTTTTTTGGCTCTAGAAGCACATCAGTGTTTAAAAAAAGCATTAAAAAGCGTAATTTTGAAATATAAAAAGCTTAAAAAAAGCAACGTGAACAACGAAAAAAGATTCAAACTGGTGAAGTTTAATAATGTTTAATATTTTCTAAGCTATTCGATATTTCGCAATGGTATCATCTTTAATGAAATATATCAGACGAAAAAGGTATGATTTACACTGAAAAAAATAAATACACCAAGTTTTTATTAAAGTAATTTTAAGAAACAAACAAATTTCTTATAAGCACTACTTAGTGCTTTTTCTTAGTTTAGCACTAACGGTAAAAATTTGGCGTTTTCAGTCTGCAAAAAGCACTAAAAATAGTGCCAAAAGCACCAAGTTGGCATCGCTGATGTCGATTGTTGACATCATATAACTTATAAAAAAATCATAAATTTGTAACTTAGTTTGCCTGCATATTTACTATACATACGAGTACATACATTCATATGTGTGCATTTTCGCCAGCCATTAGTTGTCATATAGTACACTTACATACATATTTGCGGAAAACAGTTTTTGCCCCTGTGGCCACCCACCCAACACCCACCAATATTTCTGCTGAAACAACAGCTAAATATGTACAAGATGTCAGGACCTTGTCGTTCATTTTGTATAGTGCTAAAATGAGCAGAAACAACAAAAAAAGAAAAGATATAAAGTATAACAAAATACTTTTATTTTTATACATACAAAGCATACTGAGCGGTAAAGAGAAGAAAGAAATAGGCCTTCTATAAGGCCTTATTTAGCAGACACAAGTAATGTTAGTACCCTTGCGTAATCATATCTTTTTTACACGCGATGTCATTGCCGACCAACACCTTCCACGCTTCCTTACTCAAAAGGCCTGATTGAAGACCTACCTTACGGTATTAATAACCTGACCAGACGTCCCGCTTTAGGCGGGATTATCCCGCTTTTCACAGGTCGATCCCGCTTCGAATTTTAATCCCGCTTTATCCCGCTTTTTAGATTTCAATATCTTTGCCACGATAGTATTTCAACCTTCACTATTTTGCAGAATACAAATTTTATTATTAACAAAATAGTCACGAAGAGTTTAAAAATTCTCATTGCATTAGATTTCAAGATTTTTTCTTGATTTAACACATCTTCTATTTGAGAGGAGCCATGCTCACTTCCTATCATCGGCGCAATCAGCGGGATTTCAAGTTTGTGTTTGTAGCAGATACCAAGATATTGAAAAAACTAATATTTAATTTACTTGGGACGCGACACACTTTTTGCTCCATTATTGACTTCTTTTCATAATACTTTTCTCGTTATTGGCGTCACTGCTTACAAAAAAATTTCAAAATTTTTACTGTTTTGGCTTCCAAGATACATACATTGAAGTAATAACCTCTTGTTCTTTCTAAACCATCAGTAATACTCTGTAAGCAAATCAGGAAGATCGGTACACTGGTGTTATTTTTGAAGACAAACAGAAATTTGTACTATATGTGAGGCACCACGCCTACTTGTTAAATTCTGAAGTTGTTTCCAGAGGCAATGCACAATATCAGCAGAGTAATCCCCATAATATTTCAAGGTTCTCACTATATTAGTTTTCAGATATCTCACAGTAAATATTTTTTCTTTATGGCAGGTTTCACACCCAACATGTATAATTCAAACTTTTTTTGTAAGACAACGCACAATATAGAAATCGTTAATTACACAAAATTTCACGTTTCTTGGTGAATGATATTTTAAAATAAAAAAAAATTTATAATACAGGTGCCACATTAAAAAAAATAGCGAAATCGGTGCATCCGCTCTTAATTGATGCCATTACCAACGAACGACATTTGATTTTTATTTATGTACATTGATAAATAATTTTTTTATAAATACTTTTGTTTATTTAAAAAAAATTCTTTTTAACTTGAAAACTGTGCTTCCTAAGTACATACAATACCGTGTGTGCATATTACACATCCCGCTTTCTAAAAAATATTTATTTTGACATCACGCTTTTTGGAGCTATTTTCTTCAAAATCCCGCTTTTTGATCGATCCTGTCCCGCTTTTTGCAAAAGCCATCTGGTCACGTTAGGTATTAATGCAGTTTGGCAATTGTTGCTATGATAATAAATTATAAAGGAAATAACTTATGTGCCCCTTCCAAAAGTAAGGAATGGAGAATGTGTATCAGTGATCTGCATGATTACGAATCAAACCGCATAATTTTGCATTTTCTAAAATGAATATTGAGCTAGCACTTAACATTAAAATAATGAATGATGCTATTGCATGATTCATATCAATGAGACTGTTGTTAATAAATGCATGCCACTGCTTGCAATCTCTATTCCTTCATATGATTCACTAAAGCAATGAATCAGTATGATTGTTTTCTACTTGTTACTTCTTAAAACCCCTTCTGACAAATATACATAGCTTTATGTAATATTATAAAATAAAAACTCTTAATTAATACGAACGACATGTTCTCGTTGTACCTTCATAGTGAACAGACGTATTGCGGATTTTTTTTTTACATACATAATAAAAAAAATCATACAAAAAAATATTTGTAGTACATAATATTCGTTGTACATTAACTTTGATAAATAAGCTTTTTTTGCTTTGCTAATATTTTTTTACATAGACAGTAATAACTAAAACAAAAATAAAACAAAAACAACCGTAAACAAAATAACTCAAAGTGCCCTTGAGGAATACACTAACAAAGTGCCCTTGAGGAATACTCTATATGAGTACCTCAAAAACAAATAATTGTGAAGTGAGTGATAACGGCAGAAATGCCTATCTTACTGTGAGCTCTGATGATCTTAATGATAACAATAAAAAATCTGATGATATACTTACTGTGAGTTCTGATGCTCTTAATATAAACAAAATAAATAAAAAACCTGATGACAGACTTTTTTTAACGGCTAAGCCAATTTTTCGTCAGCGATCAACTTCGCTTTGTCCAATGTCAACTAGTGATTTGTTAACATTACAGTTGCCTACTACTTCGTCATTTAAATCAGCGATATCATCCGATTCAGGCTCGTGTTCATCACTTACCCAAATTGTCAATATAAATAAGAGTAGCCCAAAACCCAAGGTCCAAGTCGGAATGGACCGATATATCATGGTGGGAAAGCGCGGGCGAAGCCCAAATTCTAATAAAATTGCATCTGCTTCAAAGGTATCTAGGGATAACAGCGCATCCTCCACTAATCGTTTTCAAATATTGCAAGATGACAACGACACACCTGATATATCTGAGAAAAAAACCTCCAAGCCGCCACCAATATATTTGAGAGAAAAAAATTCAAACGCTCTTATTAAGAAATTAATTTCGGTCATTGGTGAGAAAAAATTTCACATTGTTCCAATAAAACGTGGCAATATCGATGAAACGAAAATTCAAATTTATGACGAAACAGATTTCCGTAAAATGGTTTCTGAATTTGAAAAAAATAAAACAAGTTTCTACACATACCAGCTCAAGAGTGCTAAAGGCCTGCAGATCGTATTGAAGGGCATAGATTCTTATGTTGTTCCCGAAGAAATAAAAGACGCACTCGTCCTCCAGGGATTCAAGGTAAAAAATGTTTCAAATATAATAAATAGGGAGAAGATCCCCCAGCCTCTATTTCGCGTTGAACTTGAGCCGAATGATATAAAATTGAGAAAAAATGAGACGCACCCAATTTATAATTTAAAATATCTTTTATACCGAAAAATAACAGTTGAAGAACCACACAAGCGTTCTGGACCCGTACAGTGCCATAATTGTCAAGAATATGGCCACACAAAAACTTACTGCAAATTACCTACAGTTTGTGTTATTTGCGGTGAATTGCACGGTACTGCTAGTTGCAATAAACCGAAAGATCAAAGTAACAAAAAATGCAGTAATTGTGGAGAAAATCACACTGCTAACTACAGAGGTTGTCGTGTATATTCTTTCGTTAAAAAGACAATGGGGCAAAAACCTAAAGTAGCTCCAGCACAAACAGCAAACACTTACTCCGCCACTCTTGCCCAAGTGAGCCAACCAGTTAATTCACGTGTATCGTATGCCGATGCTGCAAAAACAAGCTCTATTCCCACACAAAATGTTTCACGGCCAAATACTTCAATAAATACAAACTCAGGCTTTAATTTTAATCGCCTTGAAGCTACTATTGAAAATCTGGTGCAAACTATAAACAATTTTACAACAAGTATGACTAGCATGATGCAAGAAATGCTGCGAATGCAGAATACTCTGCTTCAAGCAATACTTAATAAGCCATGAACACGTTAACAATATGTTTCTGGAACGCAAACGGCATTCGCCAACATAAAAATGAACTTGAGCACTTCCTCACGGAAAAAAATATTGATATAATGTTGGTCTCTGAGACTCATTTGACTTCGAGAAGCCTTTTTAAAATTTATGGCTACACCTTATATGATTCAAAGGACCCGAGAGGAAGAGCATGCGGTGGATCAGCAATTTTAATAAAGTCAAGACTCAAGCATTATATTATTGACAACATTTGCGAAGAACATTTACAAGCAACGAATATTTGTATCGAAAATTTTTGCACTAATTTTGTCATATCATCAATTTACTCCCCTCCTAGGTTCGCAATTACTGAGGACCAATACGAGAATTTCTACAAATCCCTTGGCCCTTGCTTCGTAGCAGCTGGCGACTACAATGCAAAACATACGTTCTGGGGTTCGCGTCTTATTACACCTAGAGGTCGGGCATTGTTCAACACAATTTCAAAAATGGGCTTGGACGTCATTTCGAGTGGGGAGCCCACTTACTGGCCTACGGACATACAAAAAATTCCGGATGTTATAGATTTTGGAGTCATGAAAAATATTTCTAGGGAATTAGTTCATGTTGAAGCGTCTCAAGATCTTTCCTCCGATCACTCTCCCACGATCGTTACAATTTGTAGCCCACTAAGTAGTGACTTACCTCACCCGTATGTGAAGACGATCAACCGTGTTAATTGGCTGGGGTTCAGAAAATATCTCAGTACTCATTGTACGGAAAACATTATACTAAGAACATCCGAAGATATTGAATTTAACATTGGCAATCTTATCAAAAATATAAAACAGGCTGCTGAACATGCGACTACCTCCTACCCGCAGACTGGATTTAATAGAATTTATTCTACGGATATTGAACGTCTTGTAAGTGAAAAAAGAAGAGCTAGAAGGGAAGGGCAACAGCACAGATCACCACAACATAAAATCAGATTTAAAGAGTGCACTAAACGACTCCAAGACTTGCTTGCATTTGAAAAAACTGCATCTTTTAAAAACTATCTGGAAGGTCTTGATGCCACACCAGCATCTAATTACTCCTTGTGGCGCGCTGCTAGAAAGCTTAAAACACCTGTTGCGTTTAAACCACCTCTGCGTACATCTACAGGGGGTTGGGCAAGAAGCGATACTGAAAAAGGTAAACTATTTGCTGAGCATTTAAAATCAGTATTTACCCCTAACTCGTGTACTGGTGTTATTGATTTGCCGAATGTAGTGGCGCTACCCCCTCGACCCATAAAATTTAGAACGTGTGATGTACAAAAAGTAATTGCTGAACTTAACCCGAAGAAAGCTCCGGGTATTGATGGAATTAGTAACCAGATGCTAATAAAGTTGCCTCGTATTGCAATTAGAATCCTATTATTTATTTTTAACGCCATTTTACGACTGGAGTATTTTCCAAATAGCTGGAAGCTTGCCAAAGTTAAAATGATTCCAAAGCCGGGCAAAGACCTTACCAAGGCTGAGTCATACAGGCCAATAAGTCTGCTATCAACAATGTCAAAACTTTTCGAAAAACTGCTCATGACAAAATTGTCCCCAATTCTAGTTAGTAATGGGTGCATACCGGACCATCAATTTGGTTTTAGAAGTCAGCATAGCACCATCGAACAAACTCATAGATTGGTTCAATTTATAAGAAGAACATTTGAAGAAAAGAAGTATTGTTCTGCGCTGTTTATCGACGTTTCTCAGGCATTTGATAAAGTGTGGCATGAAGGTCTTATTTTAAAATTGAAATCATATTTACCAATAAATTTTCTGAAGCTATTAGAAAGTTATATTACTACCCGGAAGTTTACGGTTGTGGAAGGAGACTTCATGAGTGTGCCCGAATCTATATCATCCGGTGTGCCACAGGGGAGCATACTGGGGCCAGTTTTGTATTTGATTTACACTTGTGATATGCCTTTGAGCAGCAATATTCATACATCTACGTTTGCCGATGATACAGCCTGCCTTAGTATGCACGAAAACCCTCACGAGGCTTCCCGATATCTACAAGAACATATTACACAACTGGAACTATGGTTAAATTTATGGAGAATCAAAGTAAACGAGCAAAAGTGTGTCCAGGTAACATTTACCCTGCGAAGAGATACTTGTTCCCCTATTCGAATCAACAATCAAGTTGTTCTTCAACATTCACACGTAAAATACCTTGGTATACACCTTGATCGACGGCTTACATGGAAGCCCCATATTGACTCAAAGCTAACACAAATGAAACTGAAATTAACTCAGCTACATTGGCTGATTGGTAGAAATTCTTCACTCAGTCTAGATTGTAAACGTTTAATATACAAGACGATTTTGAAACCAATATGGTGCTACGGAATACAGTTATGGGGCACTGCTTCAGCTTCTAATGTCGAGAGAATCCAACGAAGGCAAAACAAAATTTTACGCTTAATAACATTGGCTCCATGGTATATAAAAAATTCAAATATACATCGTGATTTAAATATGCCACTAGTGACTGAAGAAATTGCAAAATACGCTGGCAAATATTTAACAAAACTCGAGTCACATCCTAATCCGCTTGCCCGTAATATTTTGAACTTTACTGGACACATCCGCCTAAAAAAGAGGGACACATGGGCTCTTATTCATAGCACTCCAGATGGGACTTCTTGAAAATACTTTATTTTTTTCCTTTTGACTATCACTACTTATGTATTATATATAACTATTACTAAGCTTATGTCCGACACTGGTCGGGCCTAATTATATTTTTAGATTTAAGATTTGAATACTTATTGTTAGTTCATATATGAAGATACAATAAATAAAAAATCATGCATTCAAAAAAAAAAAAAAAAAAATGTTTTATTAACTTAAGACTTCATCTAGTCAACATGCTTTTGTGAGTTATTTGATTGCTATACAAAACAATCAAACAACAGTAAGAATTTTTATTGATTTTTACTAACAATACTTAAAAAAAGAGAGTGAGTTAATGACAGTCAGTTGTTAGAGAAGCAACACTGCAAGCAATATCATTAGTACATAATGATGTTAAAAACAAAACAAAAGCATTGTAATAGTGAGAGGAGAGCGAAAGTGAATCAACTCATACAGCTCTCTGATGTGTATCGAATATTTTAGAAGGGCGTATGTAGGCCTTATGGATGGCCTTCCTTAGAAGGCAGGGAAGAATGAGTATCGAATCTTAAAGAAGGTATTCAGAAAGGCCTGTTTGGTGTAGGCCTCGAGAATTTTACCGCTGGGCATGTATGTGCACAACATGATTTATATAATTTTTTATGTGTGTGTGTGTGTGTGTGTGTGTTGATCCAAGTGCAGAAGTTCCTATAGTTTGTGTATTTAAATGTGTTTTTAAGGGCACACTAAAAAATTCTCTCGTATCTGTATATGTGTGTAATAAAACTGAAGAAAACAATACATATTTTGTTAAAAATTGACAACTTTTAGTTGCATACACTGAAAAAAAAATTTGTATATAAAATAAATTAATATTAGTAAAGAACTTTTAATATTTTCTTTAAAGATAAAGCTGTGAGTATACGAATATGAATAAAGACAATAATGAGTTAAGCTCAAATTACAGGGTATACATATCAAACAAAATAAGCACAACATTTCAAGCATAATATTTGCTTACTTTGTTTATTCAAAAACTTTTGCTGACGAAACTGTAATTAAACTTTAAAAAAGTTCACAGAAAAATATAATAATAGGTTTTTATTTTAACTAGGGATGTAACGAATACCAGTTTAGCGAATGCGAATACGAATAATACATTTTAATTTTTGCGAAAGCTAATGCGAAAGTGAATGCAAATATTACAATACGTTAAAAAAATCACATGAAAATAAATTTGTCTAAGAACATGAAGTTGTGTTGTATACATAGATCCACTTGAGTCTTGAATTCAGCAAATATTTATTCAAAATTGTTAAATTGAAAGATATATGAAATCATATTAAAATAAGTATAGATAATAATTAAAAATAAATTTACAAAATGTTAGGCATTCAACCCATTCGTACTATGGCCTTAAGACCTTGTACTAAGTTCAACATTTCCTGTAAAATGCTACCAAAATACATATTAAGAAAAATGAATGAATTGTTCATGAAAAAATTTTGCAGAAGTAGTGCTCTGTTCATCTTGGGAATAACATATGAAATATATCTTCAACATTTTAAGTTTTCATGATAAATAATATGAGTGGCACTTGTTTCGCAAAAAATTTACAACAAAGAAGGATTAGTTAATATTTTTGCATTTCAAATATTTTGTATTTTATTTTATTTTATTTTTTCTTCCTTTTGATTATCACTACTTATGTATTACTTATAACTATCTCTAAATTTATGTCCGACAGTGGTCGGGCCTAATAATTATATTTTAGATTTAAGATTTGAATACTTATTGTTAGTTCATATTTGAAGATACAATAAATAAAAATATGTATTAAAAAAAAAAAAATTTTTTTTTGTACGAAGTAATGAATGGTGCTTACCATTTTTAACAGAATAGTCTTAAGTAGAAACTATTTTCGCGCAAATCAAACACTGCCTTTTATTTTTCAAAAACTGGAAAATATTTCCAATATTTTTGTCTTTAGTATTCGCTTTAAATATTCGCATACATTTTAGCGAATGCAAATGCGAATGCAAATAGCAAAAGTAAGCGAATTTTTTGCGAATGCGAAAGCGAATGCGAACATTCGTTACTCCCTAATTTTAACAAAAAACAAATTTTAAAAAATAAACCAAAAATCAATTAAAAATGTTATTGAGTCAATTAAACTTTTGTTTAAAAATTGATTCAATAAAATTTTTAATTGATTTTTGGTTTTTTTCCATTAAACGCGCTTATTGCAGGAAAATTATTTTCTACGAAGAAATGTTTTTAAGTTTTATTATTTTCTCTATTTGGTTTGATGAATATATACTGCTTATTCAACAATATCGAAAGAAAAGCTAAGCCATAGGAAGCCAGTCACTCGATATCTAGTCAATTTGTATTCAAAGTTTGTCAGTTTATGTTTCCTATGCGGTAATGAATCAAAACAATGCCACCTAGACAATTGCGTTGTATTTATTTTGGCGATTTTTTTTGGTTCTATTGTTTTTTTTTGTTGATTTTGGCGATTATTTTTTCGTTTGTGGGCAACCTTTTAGCTTTTGGTAATTTTTTTTTCATATTAGCGACTTATTTGATTTTTGCTGACATTTTTCATATAAGGGCATTTTTTATTTGGGAATTTTTATTAATTTTTTTAATATAGACATTTGTAAAATAATTTAAAGTGCCCGGAAAACTTTTTTTCGGCTTCTTGGCGATTTTTTTAGTCTTGGCGCTTTTTTTCGTTCATTGGATTTTTTTTTTGGTTTTGGCGTTATTTTAGTTTTGGCGATTTTTCGGTTTATAACGATTTGTAGTTATAGCGATTTTTTATAGTCTTGGCGTTTTTTTTTGCGATTTAATGATTTTTCGGTTTATAACGACTTGTAGTTTGAGAGATTTTTTATAGTCTTGTCGCTATTTTCGTTTTCGCAATTTTTTAGATTTTAGGAAACTCTCTTTGTTTTGGCGTGTTTTTTAATTTTGAGATTTTTTAGTTTCTGATTTTTTTTGTTTCAATAGTTTGTCTCTTACGGCATCCAAGATGCAGCAAGCTGTGAAAATTTCATAGTCAAAATTACATTAACTGATAGAATAACTATTTCATTTTGATTTTTTACTGTAGACTTCATAAAAATACACTAACTTTGAAAATTTCAAGTAGCATAACATTTTTCGTTGCTCACTTTAGAACACCCGGCCAAAGTTTTACATATTCTGTGAAAATTTCAAGTCCCTAGCTCGTACGGCGAAAAACAGTCTGTGTCAGACAGGCGGACAGAAAGACATCTTAGCTAAAACAATAGGGTTGATTCCTTTTCACCTTTGGTGTATGGTACCCTAAAAACGAGGAGATGATAAAATTTCTGTGCCTTTTTCCCTAAAATAAATATATTCCAAGTGTAGTTAACATCTCTAATACTCGTATGCAACATATCTCCCAACTGTATATAAAAATTTAATTTTTTCCTCGAATTTTGATGTAACAACAGTTGGTGTTATCATCCGCAAAAATAAAGCATAAAATGAAATTGTAACTATACAATATGTTTTATATGTGTCCTGTGTATGTGTGTATGTGTGTGTGTGCATTGGCGTGCGCTTGTGTTCAATTATTGAAGAGAATACACACTCCCAGAGAACAACCGCATTTGATTTATTTTAGAATCATATCATAATATTTTCACAATAACTGAAAAATAACACTGTGCAACACATATCACTACGCGATAAAAGACCAAAAAAAAAAAGACCCGTGTCTACCAATTTTGTCGCCAAGTCTTGTATTTTTCTTATGGGCCGCCAAAGATTTTGGCCTCTGTGTCATTTTTACATTTTCTCAGGCTCATATCCTGCAAACCGTTTTGAATCTTGATTTACTCTCTGAGGCAAAGTTGTAGCTCTCGCCATAAAGAGCAAAAATTGTGAGCATATAAAATCAAAAAAACTTCATATTCAAGATAAAAATCACAAAAAACCGCAAGCGTAACGGGTGTGACAATCCCGCAGACCCTAGTCTGGCTAATTTAGCATTTTACTGATAAAACTTATCTGATAGTATGTAAACATGAAATAGCTTTGCTTCGTGAATGGCAAAGGGGCAGCGTCAACTTGAACTGCCCTTAGTTCAAACACGATAGTAGAGAAGCCTTGCGGGGTGGAACTTGGGGGTCTAATCAGTAGCTTAATATTTATATTATGGGCACCGGTGGCCCAACAGCTGATCGCTTCTGGAATTAAATTATCACACAAGGCCTAATTGAGAGATTAGAATATCTTTATGATTCGGCAAGATTGTATCCGAAAAACTAGGAAAACCCTAATAAAAATTTAAAAAATATTAAATAAAATTCTTTGAGGTTTCGGTAATCAGATGGTTTAAGATGAGCAGCTGATAGGGCTACCGCATCCGATCCTGGAACTGGGGCTGCCTGCATGGTCTCCAAGCGGGCTGGCTTAGAAGCCCTATATCACGTTTATATAACGAACAGCTTGTTACAAGATCCGCAACCCGCTTCCAGCCCCTCTAACATGAGGAACAGTTGCTGGCAATAGGTGGCTATTGTTCCAAGTATCATAGGCAATGAGAATTTGTTAGGAGTCCGGCGCCACCCGGAAACCTTCTGAGACTCTCCACTCGGAACCGCTGATTGTCATGTCCGCGACTGCTTTAGCACGTACCCTGCATATCTACGGAGCTTTCCACTATCCGCAACCTGTGGACGCGCCCGGTAGCATTCAGCTCTGCTTCCTTTCGGCGGGCCCTATGCTCCTTATGGGAACTAAAGGATCTAATAATATATAAATATATAAATAAAATTCTATTGATCGAAACTGGGGAATGTCTTAATTAAAATGATCCATAATATAAAAATATTTTTAGATATTTTCAAATGTAATCTAGTAAATATCTCGACCCAAGAAATAAAATATATGAGTTAGACCACTTTCATAATTATGGGCACATATCGCAGCTGTTTTAACTCGATGACCTAACTGATATATTTTTGAAAAATGAGTTAAGTCCACTACTAGACTTTACACTTTATAATATACCTTGTCAAAAAATTTAATGGCAAAATACTGCCACTCTTTGTGGAGGAAATATTTTGCCCATAACTCTTTTTGGGTTTTCTGAGACCCATAGTCCACATTTTTGTTTGTTTATATGCACAAATTACCAAATTAGGCCATTAGATATCAAACGAAATTTTACACTATTCCCATTTGAATTCTTTTCAGATGTTTTTACATTTAATTCAATATCGAATGCCTACAGAATTTTAGCATGCTGCGAAAATCTAAATTGCTTAAAATGCCCAACATTTTGCCAAGTCTAGTTTTATAACAAGAACGGTGAATATCTCGTATGTATAGTCAGCCTCCCGGGAGTTCTGAAAAAAAATAGCTGACTTCGAAAATTCGAAGTTATCCCTCAAATTTTAGTTTTTAGTTCAATCTGTTTCGGATTTTTTGAAAATTCTCTGGGGGATATTTAGAATTGGCCTTAATAACTTAGTAATTTAGTTTTACAATTTTTTTTTAGAACAAGCAAAAGTTTTCTATTTTCTTTATATATTGACTTCAAATGCTTATGATGAACTTTTTTCCATTAATTTGTAGATAACATAATGAATGCAACATATGCCAAGTTTGCTCTCTCAAAAGGAACTGAGCTAATTCTTTTCTCGGAGGCGTTTGAATTTTTGTTGTTGAAATTCTTGATTTTGTGTTTGCTGGGTTAGCACTTGTGTAAGTGCTTGTTTGTGTGTTCGCGACGCGTGTGTGTGTGTGTGAGTGCTTGCTCATGTGTTAGTGAAATTAGGAAATATGTCGACAATTTGCTTTCATTTTCACATTTATGCATGTCATAAAAAAAAGATACCAACAAATATTTCACCATGAAGAAATTGCTCGCTTACTCGTATAAAAAAAGTTGATCCATTTGAGCCTCACGTAGTACAGTGATTTAAGAACTTTTTGTTTTTTGGTAATAATTCTTAAAACAAAATATATAACATGCATATATAAATAATTCACACTGTACATGTGAATTCAGATATTTTTCTACTGACATAAAAATTTTAAGCTTCCAAAAACACACCCCAACAATGGGGTCATGATTAGGAATGGTAAGGTTTTTAGGTGAAATTAAAGCAGAATAAATTATTGCCAAAGCCACTGTACCCACAAGCGAATATTGATGCTGTAAAACTTTAGTGAAGTTCGGTTATAACGAACTCCGAGTGAGCTCAAAATTTTCTACGTTATTAAGGTTGTTCATCATGCATTCACTCAATTCTTTTTTTACACGATCTTTTTTTACACGATTTTTAAATAATGTGGTTCAAAAATAAGAGCAAAATGTTTGTTTTACGAATTTTTTTGACTTGATTTTATTTAATTTTTTTTAATGAAAATGATTGCTATTTGCACTTTTTTTTTAATAAAACTTTTGGATTTTCAATCTTTTTGTACGTTTTACTCAGTAAATGTTTGGATTTTTTTCAACTTGCGCAATTTTTTCAAGTTATTGAACGTATCTTTAAATTTTCTATAATTTGCATGCATCCACCTAATGCTAAACAGATTGAGCTAAAAACTAAAATTTGAGGGAGAACTTCGAATTTTCGAAGTCAGCCATTTTGTTTCCAAACTCCCGGGAGGCTGATTATAAACAAGAAATATTTATCTTTCTTGCTATTAAACAAAACTTGACTGAATGTTGGCCAATTTAACCAATTCTGGCGGCATTCGATATCGAATTAAATGTAAAACATCTGTAAAGAATTCAAATGGGAATAGTGTGAAATTTCGTTCGCTATCTAATGCCCTAATTTGGCGATTTGTGCATTTTTATCTCCCCTATATTAAATGAACTACATATAAGACTGTGCATATAAACAAACAAAAATGTGGCCTATGGCTCTCAGAAAACCCACAAAGAGTTATGGGCAAAATATTTCCTGCACAAAAAGTGGCAGTATTTTGTCATTAAATTTTTTGACAAGGTATATTATAAAGTGTAAAGTCTAGTAGTGGACTTAACTCATTTTTTTTGCACGATTTCCTTAGAAACGTATACACTGTGCAAAAAAGAGTTGGATGTAAATATTTTCTAAAATTTAGGGAAACTAAAAATAATCAATTAAAATAATTTTTCTTAAAAATTAAATTTTAAAACTTTCCAAAAATAGAGTTTGTTACACAAGTTCACTATAAATGTAATAATTTTTTTCTTTTAAATACCATTGCTGTTATATTGGGTTTGATTATAATGTTAGCTAAACCCTAGAATTCGTTTTAACCAAACGCCACTGTATTTTTTTTTATTAGGCATGACTTGCAATATATTTTGTTGCAAATTTTTTATGATCCTTTGGATTGGAATTGCATGTCATTGTTGTCATGATTGTTTTATTTGTTTTTTTTTCGTTACACTGTGTGTGTATGTAAGTAAAAGAAATGTTTTTTTGTAGATGTTCAGAGTTATATATTTTGCTAACAAATCGAGTATTTTAGCTAGTTTTAGATATTCAATTTACAATTTAATAACAGCGAGTTAGTTGAACGTAAAAAGGCTAAATTGTTTGTATCAA
The DNA here is from genome assembly GCA_944452675.1 of Tachina lurida. NCBI lineage: Eukaryota > Metazoa > Arthropoda > Insecta > Diptera > Tachinidae > Tachina > Tachina lurida. Next base: position 129,656,625 of record OX101755.1, read on the forward strand.
GTCGCCGTTTTGTGTGTTTGACATTGTTACTGCATTAGAGTTTTTCCCCTTTGTACATACTTTCGCTCTATTTGTTTTGTTGTTTTTTACAAAATTTTTTTGTTTAACTTTTTTCTTTGTCTTGTGAACATTTGCCGATTTACACGTTTTTATGAGATAAAAAAATTTTTGTATGACTGTAAATGCTAAAATGTCTCGGCTTTGTGAACCATTTGTCTTGAAATTGTTATAAGTCGAATTATAAAAAAATATTTAGTCATACTTCAACATAACAAAATTTAGAAGTAATATTAGTAGTATTAAGAAGTTTAATGCTTATAATATTATTAATATTAATTAATAATTATATATTATTAATATTATTATATTAATTGGTTGAAATTTGCTCACCAATTAATATTTTCAATTTAAAATTAATTGATTCAATTAAATTTTTAATTATATGTATAATTTGATTAGGCTAAAGTTCGTATTGCTCTATAAGCCAAATTACATGTGATAATTATTAATGAACAAATAACACCTAAATATTCTGACAAACATGTAGTAGAACGGAACAACTAGCTGTTTTCGAAGGCCACTAAACCTTTATCATCAGTGTTCTTTGTGTTTGGTCCACTGTGTGTGATGTCAGTTGATGTAGATTTCTGCTTTTATATACTCAGCTTTCAGTTCAAATGGAAATTTGTTGAAAGCTCATTTTGTAATGAAAGCTCACTTTTACCATCTCTAAATTAAAAATTTTAATTGCTTTAATTATTTCGATTGGAAAAACTTAATTGATATTATCAAATTCTTTACTCATGAAAATTTAATTTATTTTTTTAATTGATATCAAATTCTTTCATATTACTTTTTTCTGGCATTTATTTGCCTTTTATGGTTATAAATTTACAATAATCCCTAATTATTATTTAGCTTAAGGTCTCTTAATTTTACGAGTATCACGAATTTTAAAAACTATAAAAAATAACTTCGCCTTAATATCATTAATATACGGATCATGCGACTAGTCAAAGAAATTTTTTTTGCAATTGTCAGCTTATGTAAAAATTACTGAAGTTGCTTAAACTGCTGTTTGTAAGAATTAATTTCCTCCCATCACTTTCAAACTTTACGAACTTTAAATTCAAAAACTAATTAAAAACAAATAAATCTAACATTAACTGATAATATAAAATAAACTAAAACAAAAAAAAAAAACTTCAAAGTATAATTTTAACTTGAAAAAATATATATATTCAAGTTTCTTCCTTATCTCGAAGATGACGCAAAAATATATCAGACAGTTTTGACTTTTCGAAAAAAAAAACAATTAAATATCAATAAATCACTGTTTGCTAGCAATAACGAACTCTTATCGTTGTGACGCTATTTAACTGCCTTGTATTGGCAAATAAACTTCCACAGTTCAGAGAAAAGCGAATTTGAGCTTGACATTCAGCAGTCGACAAGTCATTATGTACGTTTCGCTGTCGAAGAACGTTTGTCTAATTATCGCTTGTTTTTTGTTGGCATCCACGTACGCGGCAAATTCTGAACCCTATGAAGTACAGTCCAGAATTATTGGCGGCCGGCCGGCTGAGGGAAATTATCCTTTTGTAGCTTCCATACTTACGGACACGGTATTCGGTCGTTTCCATAGTTGCGGTGGTTCCATAATCAATGAACGTACCGTTCTGACAGCAGCTCATTGCTTGTCTTTTATATCGGCTTCGAATGTTAAAGTTCATGTGGGTGAAAAGTCTCGCGAAGTAAAAGAGGGAGCAGTGTACGCTGTTAATGCTATTTACTATCATGAAAAATGGACTAGCAACACACAAGACTACGACGTAGGTTTGGTGAGAATAATTGGCTCATTCACATTTGGTACCCATGTGCAACCCATAAAATTGGCCACACAGCGAGATAAAATAACGCCTGGCAGTTATGCCACTGTCTTGGGCTGGGGTTTTACGGACGTAATAAATCGAAATGAAGCCGATTACTTAATGATGGCAAATGTACCCATAGTGCGCCAAACAACTTGTAACCGCCAAATGAATGGCTTAATTACCAAACGTATGCTATGCGCTGGTTTCAAAAATGGTGGCGTAGATGCCTGTCAAATGGACTCGGGTGGGCCTTTAATAGCCCATGGCAAACAAATTGGCATCGTGTCGTGGGGCGTTGGCTGCGCTCAACCGAATAAGCCCGGTGTTTACAGTAGAGTTCCACAATTGTTGCCCTGGATAGAGCATATTTTATTTAAGCAATACAATGAAGTTCTATATCATTGAGATACAGCAAAAATAAATTAAATTGTAAATAACATATAAATGAATATGAAAATAATATTTTTAGATGACTTCGTTTATGGTTAATTTGAATTTTGTGTAAGTGAGTGAGTTGAGAATTACGTTTAGCATTATCTTGAAATTCAAAAGTTTATTTCAGTGTTTTCAAGCAATCAAATAAATTTATATACACCAAAAAAAATATTCAAATCATGCTTGACTTAAATCTTTTAAAATGTGAACTAAAATTAACTGATTAAAAAGTGAAAATATTGGATTGAAAATTAAATAAGTAAATAATTTTATTTTCAGAAATTTATATCGCGCGATAATATAAGATATCACGTCTACCTTTAAAAGTTAATGCGTGAATCCTAACTATGTATCGCACTTAAATGCATTACAATTATTTCCATGTATCGTGCCATAACCGCCTAAAGAGCTTAAGCGACTAATTCTTGAACGAAATTTTTTGAAAAAAAAAATCCATTATAAGGGGTCGTAATTAATTAATTTTTTTTCAAAAGTACTTTTTTAAAAACTACTTTTTTCAAAGGTACTTTTTTAAACGTTACTTTTTCAAAGGTACTTTTTAAAGGGTACTTATTTTAGCATTTTTCAAAGGATATTTTGCTAAACATAATTTTTTTTTCAAATATAGTTATTTTCAAAAGGTACTTTTTTCTAAAAAAAATTTTTCAAAATGTACTTTTTTCAAAAGTTATTTTTTTTTTCTAAAAAATACTTTATCCAAAGTTAGTATTTTACAAAATACTTTTTCGAAAATATTGTTTTTTAAATGGTACTTTTTGCAAGAAAATTTACTTTCTTACACTAATTCCACTAATTTAATTGTTAAATTTTTTAAAAGTTATAAAATAAATTATTTGCGAAAGTTAATTCTCTTAAAAAGTACTATTCGAAAAGTACTTTTCTTCCAAGCCACTTCTTTAAATTACTTATTTTAAATGTAATTTTTTCAAGGCGCAATTCTTTAAAAGACACTTTATTAAAAGGATTTTTTTTGAAAAATATACATATATATTCCAAAGCATTTTTTTATCAAAAGGTAATTTTTTTCAAAATTATACTTATTTTAAAAGTGTGTTTTAAGTACTTATTTTTAGAATGAACTGTCACTTTTGCAAGAGTTACTTTTAAAAATACACTTTTTTCGCTTATATTTTGTTGAAGTTATTTGTGAAAGGCACTTTTTTAAAGGTGTTTTTTCTAAAAGTTACGTAACTTTTTAAAGTTTCAAAGCTTACTTTCTTACAAGAGACTCTTCTAAAAGCAGCTGTGTTTCTAAAGGTACTTTTTGTTTACAAAGGTTCTTTTGCAAAAGTTACTTTTAACTTTATCAAAACGTAATCTTTTTAAATGTATATTTTTCTAAAAGTTAGTTTTTTAAAACGTACTTTTTTTTTAATAATAATCTATAAGGTACCTTTTAAATGGTCACCTTTTTAAAAGTACTTTTTAAAATGTTCTTTGAAGGTAATTACGAAAGGTAGTTTTTAAGGGTGCTTATTTCATATTCAAAGCTACGGTGTTTATGATACTTACTTAAAAGGTACTTTTTCATAAGTAAATATCAAGGAACATACTTTCTAAAAAGTGCTTATATAAAAAAGTACTTTTTTAAAGGTATTTTTTTTGGATCACAAAAAATGAGATACATTTTCAATATTGCAAAAGTTATTCACGAATGGAGTTTATTTTTGAAAAAAAGTACTTTTTTCTAAAAGTACTTGTTTCAAAAATACTTTTTTCAAAAGGAAATTTTTTCAAAAGGTACTTTTTTAAAAGGTACTTTTTTCAAAAGGTACTTTTTTCAAAAAGTACTTTCTTGAAACTACTTCTTGTTAAAATGAACTTTACAAAAGCTACTATTTATCCAAAATTGCTTGAAATGAGTTAATTCAGAAGCTTTTTATTTTCCGAATATGCTTCTTTTAAAGGTATTTTTTGTAAAAGCTAGTTCTGGCAAAAGATAATTTATTAAAAGATACTCGTAGTTTGAAAAAAAAATTTTGTACATATATCATAATATTATAACTTTGAATTGTCTCTAAAATTCAACTGGAGAATTATTTAAATAGTTTTTTGCATACTTTAAAGATCAACAAATATAAACTAGCCTGTATTTATATATATTTTTGTTAAATATCTTAAATATCCGGCTGAAGCCAAGCATTTTCTTTATTTAAGCTGTATTTTAAATATAAAAAAAAGATAACAAAGAGTTAAAGGATACATTTTGAAGGCTTAAAGATTTAAAAGGCCAGATAAATATAACTGGGAACAGCCCAAGTTTCCGTTATTATATTATTTTACGAGCAGGGACGACTACGCGTCGTTAGCTACTTTCATCAATTTTATTTAAAGCGAAAAGCAAAAAAAAAAAAAAATGCCATGACGGTGGATCAATAAGTCCTAATCTAATTTTAACTCAATATACTTAGACCAACGTTTCTCCAGTTTTTGTATGCCTTCCAATTTTATTTAAAGTGAAAAGCAAAAAAAAATGCCATGACGGTGGATCAATAAGTCCTAATCTAATTTTAAATCAATATACTTAGTCCAACGTTTCTTCAGTTTTTGTATCCCTTCCAAAAAAAATAGGATTTATCGAGATCCTTAAAATATGCCTTTGTTTGTGGACTGATTCTTTGTTGGAGTAAAATCTCTTTCCGACGAGCCATTTCTTCAAGTTTGGGAATAAGAAATAGTAACTCGGGGCTAAATCTGAAGAATAGAGTGGATTAGGGAGCAATTCGTAGACCAATTCATGGATTTTTTTCCTGCACATGCGTTTGTGGTGGATTTTGAGCAAACGCGCCACCCATCTTGCAGATATCTTTGTTAAACTCAGCTGATCATTTAAAATCGAAAACATACTGCCATATGAAAGGCCTATGGCATCAACAATCTCACTCACTTCGCTCGGCCAACACCATATCGTGGATTTTTTCCACATTTTCGGGTGTACTGAACTCAATTGGGCGTCGAGAACGTTCTGCGTCATTTGTACTTGTGCGACCACAACGAAAGTCAGTAAACCATTTTTTTTTGAAATTGATGGTACAGAGTCCTCGTAGTATTTATCGAGCTTTTCCTTGGTTTGATTGACAATTTTTTGATTTTTTTTTTCAAAAAAAAAAAAAAAAATGTTTAATGGGCACTCGAAATTCACTTTTTTTAGAAAAATTCACGAGGTTGTATTTTTTGAACAGCTGTTAAATGCAAAGTAAATGATGACACTTGTTCAAAATATGACAGTAGTCTATTAACAGCTGGTGCTTGATGGGAACAGTGTTTCATATTTCATATAACTACGAGGGAAGTTTGAAAAGTCGCGGACTTATTGAGCTCGTAATACTTAAAACATATTCATTTGTATCAGCCATTTTAAAAAGCATAAAAAACTTTTTACCTAATTGACGTTAGAATTGTTAAAGCGAAAGAAAAATTTTTCTTTGAAACATATTTTATTCGTATGCGTTTGCATTGTTCTCTCCATTGGTCCCATTTCACACTGGAAAGCTTGCCTGTTTCGTTTCGTTATTGATAATTTTAAACAAAAACTTATTCTAAGCTAAATAAAAAAAAGAATTTCTGGAGACTGTGGGCATGTTAGTAAATTGCCGCAACAAAAATTGACGTAAATGAACCGGTACTGGGATATTTCTTTGGCGTCGCTAGAAAGCATGCGCGATGCATGTTTATTTACGATCATGCTTGTCTGCATGCACATCCAATTGCAGTGGACAATTGTCCAGTAAAAGATTAAGTACTGACGCTTTTGTTTGTTTGTTTGTTTGTTTTTAGTGTGTTTGACCAAAGGCGGACAACAAATGTTTTGTTTGTGATCCTTAAGTCAGTTTTTTTTAATATACTTTATATAGTTTTTATTCTTAAAGAAAGGTAAATACATACATACATATACAGCAGGGGAACTGTTTGATATCTTTATAGAAAAGAAATGAAAATTAGAGTTAGTTGCTGCATACCAATTTTAGCACACAAAAGAGCCTCACAGTCAAGTATGTCCAAAATAGTTGGAAAACAATTGCGCGGATATGGACATACAGGCTGGCAGACAGACAAACGAAAAAAAAAAGAAAGAAACAGTCAAACAAACGAATGAAAGAGTTAAACAAACATACATGGCAATCTAATTAAGACATTGTAATCTTACAACTTTCAACAAACAACAACAAAAAAAAAAAGAAGCAAAATTGAAGACTTGCAGACAGACTTTAGTAAAAATGTATGGCAAGACAATGAGACCCAGAAATATTTACGTTGCTGGTTTTGTTTTAAAACAACATTTGAAGATTTTAATGCCTGTAGTTTTCTAAAAAACCTAAACAAAAACCATAAAAAGCGTAGGTGTTGCTCTGTATTTCACGTTTGTACGAGTATAGTTATTGCCTGCAATACTTTGTTGTTTTAGTTCAGCTGGATGTCGGTACAGGAACCGTTATTTGACCTTTGCTTTAAAAAATAATTTCTAGTGGCGGTATTTTTATGTTACGAGTACCAATCACTTTTCTCTGGTTCCAAAGGCATACTTACACAAATGAACAATTTAAGTATGTAGTCGTACGACAGCTGAAATTATGCTGGGTTTGGCCTTATCTAAAATCTATAATCGATTCTTTAATTTTTCATTTTCATAAGCCATCACTTCATAACTTCAGCAGTTCCACAGCCACCACATTGGCGGGCTGCTAAACGCCAACGCATTTGCATCCATCATTTGTCAATGTTGGCACTTTGTTTTATTTACAATATGGATCAGTTAAATTTTTGCACCTTAATCTTAATTGAGAATTGATTCTTTTAAAAAAATTATGTATCGTATTTTCTGTTTTTAATAACAATTTGTCAACTTAACTTGGAGTTTCCTCCATGAAGACCTTCATCTGTCATGTTAAATATTTTCGGTTTGTATAAATTTATGTGTTTTTTTCTTGTAGAAATATGTAAATATCTTTTTTTTAATTCATACTAAGTAAACGAATATTAAAAAAAAAAATACAATTTCAAGGTGTGTCTGATTGTTTGACAAGTTGTGATAACTTTACTAGTAAATGACAAGCGTGTGCACTTATTATTATTACTTTTTTTGGTTTTTTTCTTCTTTCATTTCCCAGTTTGCGATATAAATGTGCTGATAACAGTTCAAATGAATTTACATGCCTACATATAATGGGTGTTTTTTATTGAGGTATAGAACTTTAAGTTGGCATCACTTTTTTAACTGGCGGCCATTTTGTCAGCTGTCAAGTGATTAATATTTAGTTTGGTTTGCCATTTCATCATGAACAGGTTGACAAAAGAACAACGCTTGCAAATCGTGCAAATTTATTTCGAAAATAATGGTTCAGTTCGCGAAGTTTACCGCAAGCTCCGTCCATTTTATGGTCGACATAATCGTCCATCAGAGCAATTAATTCGGTTAACCATGGATCGTTTTCGCACTACGTTTACTCTATGTGATAATACGCATCCGCAGAGACGTCGAACAGTGCGCACCGAAGAAACAATTGCCGCTGTAGAGCAAAGTGTTGAAGAGGACCCGAATGAATCGATTCGCCACCGTGCACAGCAATTGGAGCTTTGTCCATCAACTTTATGAAAGATTTTGAAGATTTTGAATGTGGATGAGTTGTGGTTCCAACAAGACGGGGCTACATGCCACACAGCGCACGTCACAATCGATTTATTGAAGGAAACATTCGATGAGCGCATAATTTCGCGGAATGGACCTGTCAATTGGCCACCAAGATCGTGTGATTTGACACCATTGGATTATTTTCTTTGGGGATATGTGAAGTCGCTCGTCTACGCCAACAAACCAGAAACGTTAGGGGACTTGGAAGCCAACATTCGTGGCGTTATTGCCAACATACGGCCCCATATGCTCGAAAAAGTGGTTGAAAATTGGACCTGTAGAATTGGATTTATTCGAGTCAGCCGCGGCGGCCACATGCCCGAAATCATATTTAAACATTAATGGCATACAATTATCCTTCCAATAAAGCCAAATTGATGGACATTAAAACGATTTTCTTGTGTTTTATTTCAATTCGAAGTTCTATACCTCTAAAAAAACACCCTGTAGTATGTACACTATATCTAGCTGCTCAAGAAACTGTGAGACAGTGATTTTGTTACGAAAAAATTAAGTTTATTTCACAGGAAAATAATTAAAATGGTTTTGGTTAATTTTAATTATTATTGTTCAAACTTCATTTGTTTCAATATTTATGATTTGAACAGGCTAAAGTTCGTATCGCTTTGTAAGCCAAATTACATGTGGTAATTATTAATGAACAAATAACACCAAAGTTAGTTGTAAATAGTCTGCCTAACACAGAGTTGAACGGAACAACTAGCTGTTTTCGAAGGCCACTACATCTTCATCATCAGCGTGTGTTTGGTCCACTGTGTGTGCGATGTCAGTTGATGTAGATTTCTGCTTTATACACTCGCCCATCATTGCAAATAGAATATGTGAATGGTTTTTATTCATATTACTTCAATTTGCTGAAAGCTTTTTTGTAATGAAAGCTCAATTTTACCATCTCTAAACAGTCTTGCCCTTGATTACCAAATTGTATCAATAAAAAAAAATCAATTAATCTCAAGTCGATTTGGCACTTGTAACGGGGTGCCCCTGTGGCTGAGTGGCAGCGATACTAGCCTCTCAGTCCAGAGGTCGTGGGTTCGATTCCCACCATAGACCCTGGGTATTTTCCGCAGACAAGCTAATCGCTTTGCGGGTTGTGTTTTGTGTTTAAAAAAAAAAAAAAAAAAAAAAAGAAACCAAGATCATCAATATATCACATTAAAATTGCAAGAAAACTTTTTAAACAATTTAACCGACTTTTTTTTAAGTTTTATTTTCAAACTTTTAGTGGCAATTTTATGTTTTGAGAAGCCTAGTCACGCCCAATATGAGTGTGGCCCAGCCCATTGTTTTAAACACAAAATTAAGCTTTTTTTTGGAGCTCAAGATGTGTTCCAAGTGTCATTAAAAATAGGAAGAGTAAAATATTTCACTAAATGTTAATGGGCGTGTCCTCTTTTACTTTTTTGAATACAAGGGTGTGTCTATTTAAAAGTTCAAGGTGTGTGCCAAGTTCTGAAATATAACATTAAATTATAATGGGAGTGGCTCTGCCCACTTCGTTTACTGCAAGATTATTTTTTTTTTAGAGTTTAAGCTGTGTGTCAAATTTCGCTTAAAATTGGTCTAGTAGCAGCACATGAAATATAATATTAAATCTAATGGGTGTAACCCCGCCCACTTTCTTAAATTCAAGAATGAGCATTTTTCTAAACTCAGGCTGTGTTTCCAATTGCGTAAAAATCAGTCAAGTGGTAGCACGTGAAACATAATCAGGGCAAATATGAATAAAATTCCGCAAGAAATGTCTCCCTTTTCCAATTAAACACAGTCGTGTTTAAGATACTTACTTAAGTTACTTTTTTCAAAAAGTAAAATATCAACGTACTTTCTAATTGATTATCAAATTGTTTCAATAAATAAAAAAAAATTCAATTAATCTTAAGTCGATTGCGCACTTACCACCAATCTTTTGATGACTGAATCAGAATTGAAATTAAATTTTTTTAAGTTTTATTTTCAAACTTATGGCTAGGTAGCGCCCAACATTACAAACTTATTTACTTTGCAAAACTCAGCATTGCATAATTTTTAGAGCTCAAGGTATGTGCCAAGTTTCATAAAAATCGCTCAAGTAGAAGCACGTGAAATATAATATTCAACTTTTATGGGCAAAGGCCCGCCCACTTTTTTTAACACAAAACTATTTCACTCTAATGCCGACTACACATCCATCTGTCATTTCTTGTGGTGTCAAAATGTGTAAAACCCTGTTCCAATTATGTTTTTTTTTTAGGGAAAACAATCCCACACAGAGAAAATTTTTGAAAATGACAAACATTGCCAGCAATATACACTATTGCGATGTCACACAAAGCCATAGTGTGTACTAGGGATGCCAAACGGGAAATCCCGATCCCGGAAATCCCGGGATTTTCGGGATTTGGCAAATCCCGAATCCCGGGATTTGTAAGATTCAATCCCGGGATTTCTTTTTCGGGATTTCTTAGCAATTTTTATATAAAAAACTTAATAGATTAAAATTTTCGTTGATTTTATGGTATTTTTTTATAATATTTAAAAGTCCCATACAATTTTATATGTGCAGTTTTAACAATTTTATGACTATTCGTGGCATATTTCTTATAAATTAACAACAAGTGCAAAATAAATTAACTACTTTCTCACGGTTATTTTCATCAAAGGTGATATAATATACAACTAAGAATTATTTTGAAAACGAAAAGAAGCATATGAGCTTTGGAAGGAAAATAACATTTGGAAAATTTAATAAGTTTGACAAATTTATTGCGTCTTATTCTATATTATAAGACCAATTATGAATAAAATTCCATGATAAATTTTGCCCGGGGAATAATAGGGAAAACAAAAAAAAAAATTATGGAAAAGGGAGACAAGGGAAATTTATTCATAATTGCAGTGTATATCGACTCCTCAACCCTTATCCACTTTTCGATAACAATTGAGTACTACTGACAGCTCCTTACAATTGAAGTAGAAAATAAAAAGTCGGGTTGACGTAAAAGCGAGAAATATTAACAGAATAATGCGTACTATTTTGTCTAAAAAATTGCTCTAGTGTGAATGTATGTTTTTTTACATTGCAGTTCAAAATTATTTTCGTTAGACCGTTTAGGTCGTTTTTGACACAAACCTATGACCTATTTAAATTACATGGGTTTGATCAAAGGTTTGTGTCAAAAATGACCGACTGAATGACTTCGACTCAATTATAGTTTTATTCGAGTTGCAGAGTAGAAGGACAGCACACTAATAAACCATACTCCTCTTAGCGAACTTAGGACTACATATGTATCTGTTGAACTTGCAGAAAACAACTTATGTATGAATTTAAAATTTTTCAGTAGAAGAAAAATACTGTTCAAGTGCTCTGGCAAACTTTTAGTGGCATATTCATAAAAAATATATTAGGCTTATTAAGCGCTTATTTGACGTATTTCTTTGGGAAATTTGTCAAATAAAGTTGTAATAAACCTAAATTTTTTTTATGAATACGGCGGTTAATATATGTATGTGCCTACAAAAATGTCGTCATTAGACGTAATTTATAGAATTTGATTAGAATTGTGTATATATTTCTTTTAATTTTTCGACATGTTCAGCATTATTATCGTTGTCATAGTAGTGACGAAATCGATTAAAAAAATAGGCAATACCTGGTATATGTAACAACCGTAATGGCTACTTGTTGGTCAATCGCAATTAAAAAAACCTTAATAGATATGTATATTTAAAAAAACAATAATGTTTTTGCAGCTTATTTGTATGAAAGTGCATCTAAAATTTTCGTAAATCAACTTAAGCAATAGTGCTAAAAGTCCACAGATATGTACATTCGTTTTGATTTAGATTATAGAAAAACATTTATATTGAAAGCAAAAACAAGTTTTCATATTTAGTTATTGTTTTCAGTATAAATTCTCTAACATCAACTTAAAAATAGATGACAAAAATTCTTTCGATTTTTATTTCATACTAGTATTAAAATATTGTTAACTTTAAAGACAAATATTTAATGATATATTATCAACATAAAAACTTTTAAAATGCATAAAATTTGTTATTAAAGTAATATTTATTAAAAAAAATTATTTATTTTACCAAAAAATTTTAGATCCCGAAATCTCGAAAATCCCGGAATCCCGAAAAATCCCGGGATCCCGAAAATCCCGCGATCCCGAATATCCCGGGATTTTCGGGATCGGGATTTATAAATCCCGAATCCCGGGATTTCTAAAAATCGATCTCGATTGGCATCCCTAGTGTGTACTTGCCATTATAGCCGTTACTGTCTTTCAAGTTTCGTGGAAATCGGATAACTAACAGTATATGTAATTTAATACTTTCCCTTCATAGGCGTGGCCCCGCCTAATTTTATAAAATCAAGATTGATCTTTTCAATTCAATTCAATTAAGTAAGAGCACATGAAATATAGCATTAAATTTATTGGGCTAACCACGCCCACTTTTTTAAAATTCAACTACTATACCTTTTCACAGTTCAGGGCATGAAAAACACGTAGTAGAACGGAACAACTAGCTGTTTTCATCATCATCAGACAATGGCAAGACTGTTGTAAATTTAGAGATGGTAAAATTGAGCTTTCATTACAAAAAAGCTTTCAGCAAATTGAATACGATGCATCAAAACAATTCCCATATTCCATTTGCAATAATGGCTGAGTATATAAAACAGAAATTTACATCAACTGACACCACACACAGTGGACCAAACACAAAGAACGCTGATGATAAAATTGCAGTGGCTTTCGAAAACAGCTAGTTGTTCCGTTCTACTACATGTTTGTTAGAATATTTTCTTTGGTGTTATTTGTTCATTAATAATTTTCACATGTAATTTGGCTTAAAAGCCGATACGAACTTTAGCCTTATAAAATTATAAAACAATAAATCAAAACTAATTATACTAATTATTGAATTAAAAAACTAACTCTTTGATGGAGATGTTGTCCATAAGTAACACAAAGAAGGTATTATATAAATTAGGGCCTTAAAATTATATATCGTTAGCTGAAATGCCAAACCGCGTAACTAATAACTAATTCGAAATCGCATTTTTAATTTATTATTATTTTCATTTTCACCACAAAAATCAGCCGCATTAAAAATGAAAAAATAGAAACTTTACTTTAGTTACTTCTGAAAATGTTGCTTAGTTTTTTCTATATCCTATTAAATTTAATAAAATCTAGTGACCAGACTTTGCATTTCAGCTAACGATATGTTACATTTCCATAACTACATCTCGCTAATCAAGAGACTTACAATAATATGTTTAATAAGGCTGGGAAAGCTATTTTCTACAAAAATAAATACAATTAATACCAAAAAAAAAAACATTTCTCTACAAAACTGCATCATTCGGTTTTTCAAAATGTGCAGTCGCAAAATAGCGCTTTTGGCACTACAAATCCCACTGTGCGATTTCACAAAGAAAATTTTATTTTAATAACTATTGAAAACAACAAAGAAACTATACAATTTTATTGTTTATTTTTAACCAATTGGCGAACGAACAGTTCTTTCGATGTCCTGGAACAGGCTGCATTAGTGCTTTTGGCACTAAAATCCCACTGTGCGATTTTACATGAAAATGTTATTTCAATATTTATTTAAAATAACAAGGAAAATATAAAATTTTATTGTTTGTTTTTTTTTTTTTGACCAATTGACGAACGAACAGTTCTTTCGATGTCCTGGAACAGGCTGCATTAATATCAATGAAAGTTTTAATTGATAATATTAATTCATTATTAGAATATTTGCTGTGGACGTGCATACATTTTTTGGTGGTTAGCTTCTGTTCGAATCTCTTATAAGAAACTTGTTATATATGTATATATCTCTGTTATACAGTGTAATATGTTGAAAGAAACGTAACTTCCTAATCACCCACTAAATCAATTTTATTTAGATTTATGCATGTCAAAACACTGTGCTGCCGGTTTTACTTAAAGAACACCTCGTTGTGATTTATTTTTATACGATTAATGAAAAAACATCAAATCAGAATTAATAAAAACCATAAAGATTCAGCAAGACCACACACGTAACACTTGTAGTATGCAACAGCAAACAACATGCAACATCACGATGTTATGTACAACAAGTAATTTTATTTAGTTGTTTTTTTTTTTTTTGCGAAAAAGGAAGGGCGATTGCCATAAAAAGGCGATAATGAGCAACAACTCTGGCAAATGTAATTGTACATTATAAAATCGCATGGAAAAGAATTGACATTTAATAAAAAATTTTATTTATTAAGTGACTAGTATTTATTTTTTAAGCTAAAGTTTCTTAAGTATTGTTGAATAATAAATTTAAGCAGGTGATTAGCCGGTTCAGGCTGATGTAATTTCACACTGCCAAAACAGACCGGAAGAGCTAGAGAAAGAAACGCTGCCAACTGTCATGTTAAATATAAAATTTAATCATGGTTGTTGCTTTTTTTTTCTTTTTTCTATTCAAGTCTTTGCCTTTGTTTTCTTTTCTAATGATGTTCAAAATGTGATAAGGATTTTTTTTGCTTAGCAAAAAGGCTTTTACGACTTTAAGACAAGATTTTAAAATAAAGATACACGATTTCACTCAAAACAGGCAGAAATTTAAAAAACAAAATTCTATCGAAAAAAGCATGTACGGAAAGAAAAAAGTTAAAAAAAAATAAAATAAAATAAAAATTTAAAACTATTGTTTAAACATAAACATGTTTTTAATAAATGTTGTGGGTTTTTTTGCAATAAAATTCTTTATGGTTTATGAGGTGTATATTTAAACTTATGTACATATGTGTGTGTGTCTTCAGATATCAGGAGTAGTTGCAAAAACGTTCGTATGAATGTACGTACAGGCAAATCCCGTTATAACGAACGTTATAAAGATAGGAACATGCGTTAGACGGCAAAATTCGTTATATCGCAGTTTTTAACACTTAAAATTAAAAAAAAAAAATACCTGTGAAGTGTTACAGTACGGTTCCAGTACAAAAATACTGCCTAAGAACAAGTCCAAAGTATAAAAATTTCGATAAAACCGACAAAATTATATTTATAATGATAATACAGACATATATCCGAAATGAGCTGAAACAAAACATATACGTATATGAAGTTCAAAAGGTATTGGTATCTTCTTTCTAAACCCGTTTATAAATTTAAAATCGGTTGATATTTACCTTAGTTAGAGGTTAAAAAGTGCTTGCGGTTACGTAAAACCGGGAAAATTTGGGAAATTTCAAATACAGACTGTTGTTATACTGGCCAATACCTACCAGAAAAATAGTAATACTTCGCAGGTATTTGGATTTCATTAAAATTTTTCACTCAGTGTTACTATTGTTGACATGGCACACACAATACAATCAAAATAATGGCGTCAATTTGCTTTAAAATAAGCCACCAAATACAAATTAACGGTACGACTGTAAGGATACGCCTAGGGCGAACAGCTTTAGTAGTGGGCTATAACACGCTGTTCATAATGAGGTACTATCTCTAGGTAAAATCTCACCGTTTAAATCACCAGGTTCAGATGGCATCATGCCAAAGATGATATAGCGCGCGAAAAGCTCTGGCTTTCTAAATTCTATAAACTCTGTCTCTCTCTCTCTCTCTCTCTCTTTGCTACGTTCCGACCAGCTGGAGAAAAGTCGAGAGTTGTCTTCATTCCGAAGATTGGAAAAAAAAGTCATGCAGACGCAAAGGACTTTCGACCAATCAGCCTTTCATCTTTCCTGCTCAAGACGTTGGAAACACTAATAGGTAGCCATATTAGGCAACGGCTATTTGAGAGTCTTGACGATCCTATCTGTCAGCACGCCTACCTTAAGGGACGCTCTACAGAAACCGCACTACATGAAGAGGCAAGTTGCATAGAGAGATGCCTGGAGCACAAACAATACACCCTGGCTGCCTTCCTAGATATAGAAGGCGCCTTCCATAATGTATCTGTGACAGCGATTTAAAATATTCTCCAGGATACAGATGTTGAGGATTACATCACCAACTGGATAACTACCATGCTGGGGGCATGGGACACAACAATAACACAATACTTTTCATATTACATGCCTTGGCGGTTAAAGTTGTAGCGTACATGGACGCTGTGGTAAAAATGGTAGCAGGGATGTTCACAGACATACTTAGCGATATCATGCCCAATGCTTGGGGCACAGTTTCTAACTAGACTACAGACTGTGTACTAAGAGTGAACCCAAACAAAACGGAACTGGTACTATTTTCCACAAAGACCAAGCTACAGAACTTTAGAGTTCCTCGGTTGAATAATCATGAATTGTTGCTATCGGGCAACGCAAAATATCTAGGGGTTATACTGGACCAAAAACTTTGATGGAAACCGAATATTCAATACAGGGAGAGAAAGGCAACGGTAGCATACTACTCCTGTCGTAAGATATTTGGATCTAAATGCGGACTAAACCTCAAAATGCGTAAATGGATTGTGCGTACAATACTGACTTACGGCTCTGTAGTATGGTGGCCTGCCACAAGTAAAAAACACGTGGTTGACCAGCTTTATGGAATACAGGCATCTGCTTGTGTAGGGATAACAGAATAATTACGTGCTAGTCCTTTGGAAGCTCTTAATGCTATACTAAACCTTATTTCGATCAACCTTCTTGTATTGGCTGTATCCTCAAGTAGTGCGGCAAGATTAGCGGCATATTGGAGGTGGAGGTCAAGGTCTTATGGTAATGCCAGAATCCTGGATCAACTACCCCCTACGCTGAGGAAATCTTCTGATTACATGGTGCCACATCTAGGGATTGATAAAGTATTTAAAGCTCTGATTCCATCCAGGCGGGAATGGAAGGGAGGAACAATAGTAATAGAATACGAGATAAGAGCATACAGTGATGGCTCAAGAATGGTCTGCGTTGTCAGCTTTGGGTTTTTTTCAGACGATCTTGCTATAGAATGCTTCTGTCGTCTCCCTAACGAAGCCACAGTCTTTCAGGCTGAAATTTTAGCGCTAGGGGAGGCGGCTAGAGTGCTGATTGATGGGAAGGTACAGGATAAAGTTGGTATCTTTGTCGACAGCTAAGCAGCGCTTCTATCCCTTAGATCATATGTGATATGTCTATTCTAGACGAGCAATGTAATAGTTTGCCATGTAGACTGGATGGTCAGGCTGACCTCACCCTCATCTGGGTTCCAGCACATAGCTAGCACATAGCTGGCTCTGCTATGAATGCTTCCAATGCCAAATTGGTCGCCATTCCGTTTAGTACTATTAGAAGCGGTATATTTAAGCACTATCTCTATAAGGCTGAATGTAGATGGCGCAGTATACTCACGTGCAAGGTTGCTAAGAAAATGTGGCCTTGCGATAATGATTGGCGCTCAATACAATTAACAAATTGGAACCGTAGGGACATCTCGAGGCTGGTTGCAGTTGTGACCGGGCACTGGACGGTCGACAGACATGCTAATAGGATAGATCTGTCCTATAATGAGTTCTGTCGAAGTTGTCGAGAAGAAAGCAAAGAAGAGACAGTCTTTCACTTTCTTTGCGAATGTCCAGCTTTGCATCTCTCGAGACACAAATTTGTAGGCATTCATGTACTAGACGATCTTTCAGATTTATCTGAGATTGGGTTGAGTGACCTTATCAGATATCTCAACGCGACGGCTTGGATCTAGTAACGATCGCCGTTTCAGAATACTAAGATACGGGTCTAAATAGGTTGACACCGATGAGTGCAGTGGTCCTTTCAAAAAGGAATCATCTAGATTCTACTTGAATGCCCGCGTGTAGTAGGCAGCCACGTAAACCAATCAACCAACCAACCAACTAACGGTACCACATTTTTTTTGTTGCATTTACATTGGTGCTATAGGTGTTGTTAAATTTTTAGCAGAACAATCGCTATTTAAGGTAGTAAAAATTTGGAGATTCGTTATACCGAAAGTTATCTGTAATATGTGAGTATTTATGTGTGTAGTGTGTACATATGCTTAGAAGTTATCTTTGGTTTGGAGTTTTTTTTTCGAGGTGGCGATAACTATCAGTTATGATGTCGTCTATGACAATGGTGTTACATCCAACAACAGCTCCAGCTACAGCTACAAGAACAACAGCAGCAACTGCATCTAAAACGACAACTGCTGTGTTGTCATAGAGTATTAAAAGTAAATTTTTTATACGAGCGAGGTCTGTTTTGAAAATTTAAGTTTTAAGTATTAATACTCAAAAATATTAAAACTTAAACTTACCCTTTAGTGTTTATTATATTATACAGTGCGGTCTACTCATAGGATAGATTAATATCTTATTTTAGTATTACATAGTGGTTTTTAAGTCCCATACAACTAAAGGTAGAAGTAGGTACCTAACACCCGACGAGTATCGTGCATTTTAAAACTTTATGGCATAAAAAACGGCAAGTTACATAACACGCGTAGTCAACTGAAAGTATATGTACTTTAAAAATTTAAAGCCAGTGTTACCATACAATATACTGGTTTTAAACTCTTAAAGTATACTTTGTTTTGACTATGAATATGCGCCTCATTTTTAGACCTTTTGGTTTAAGCATGCATTAAAAAAACTGGATTTAAGAAACACATGTTTTTCGATTTCTTCCCCGTGCAGTTAATATTTAGTTTAAGTTACCTAGAAAAATAGGTTTTTTTTTTTTTAAATTGCACATATTTGCAGCTAAAATTTTTCAAATTCGGAAGATAATCGATTGTGCTAGAGAACTGTGATGGTGTTACTAAAAGCAACGTTGGGGAAAAATGTAAACAGGGACGCTTAAATTTTTATATTTTGGAAATGTTAGAGAAAAAATTATTGCGAATTTACAATATCAAGTTTTTTAGTTTTGGCCAAAAAAAGGGGAAAATTTCCCATAGTGCGAAGTTGACAAATTTTTATCCTTTAAACTGTTTGATGATTAAAATAATTTTTAATTTTGTTTTTCCTCTATTGTATTATTATAAAATTATAAAACAGCTTTGGTTCTTGTAATTACCCAATTTGAAAGTTAAAAAAATGGGCCGAGTTACACCCATTAAAATTTATTATAATATTTCACGCGGTTCTACTTAGCCGATTTTTACGAAACTTACCATACAAATTGAGCACTAAAATAGGTAAAATGGTTTATTTAAAAAATGGGCGGAGTCAAGCCCATTAAAATTTCATGTTTTATTTTACGTGGTTCTACTTTACCGATTCTTACAAAACTTAACACACACCCTAAGCCCCGAAAAACACACAATCTTGCATTTAAAAAATGGGTGGAGGTACTCCCCTCAAAATTCAATTTTATATTTCACGTACTTCTTCTTATCTTCTTCTATCAGATCTTTGCATTGAAGTCGGTTTTTTTTTTGGCAGAAAGAATTAGTTTTCTTCTGTTGTTTTGCTAGCAAATCTTTGTAAAGTGTTGCCAGTTTATACTGTAAACTTTAAATCCCAAAGTGCGCCTCGTATTCTCTCTCCAACAATATAAGGAAGTATAAGTATTTCTTTTATTTTGCTAAAACCATGAAAAGTCATAAATATATTTTACTATATACAGTTTTTTTTAACTAAAACTTACCTTCATATGGAACAGTAGGCATCGAGTGGTATACTTGGCTTTATTATGTCCACTAGTCATAAACACTACTACACCTGGATAAAAGTTGGCAAAAGAGTTTGAAAAAAAATGTAAACGATACTATTTGGTAGTTGTCGTTTAGAAGTGAAGCTAAAACAAAAAGAAAACTTAGAATGCTGGTTTTTTTTAGTTTGTTTGCCATCTTTTGCTCACTTCCTACTTAAGAATTGTAAGTACTGCGTTATTAAAATTGTTGCTGTTGCTGTTGGTGTTGCTGGCGATGTTGCTGTTTTTGGGAAGAATTGTAAGCGGTACATGGCCGTTACATGTGTTTGTTTTGACTAGACACCATCTTATGTGGCATTCAATAGTGCACCCAAGGGACACATCCATTATCGGCTGCCATGTGAACTTCGCCAAACACGCTGAGCTTTCTGCTGATTTTATTTTATTTCTTTCTTTTCCCCTTGTAGTGTTCATTTTACGTAACACTACAAGTATTGAGAGTGTAGGGCTTAGCAGCAGCTATTTTTTTATAGTTCTAAGCAAACCAAAATTTAAGATTCCAAAGTGGCGATAGTGACAAAATGTGTTGCTTTTAGATTTTTTTTTTAATTTTTTTCTTAATATATTTTTTTGTATTAACTTTTCTTCGTTGTCTTCTATTTGGAAAAGAGGACGAAGGCATGCATTGGCTTGGCATTTTTATAAGAGAAATACTTTTGTTTTTGTGCCCGATCTGTGGAAGTTCATGAAAGTCGTGTGTGAAGTTCGTAAAACCTTTTTTTTGTTCAAAAAATTCAAGCAGATATTTTCTCCCGTAGCTATTTGAAAGCTGTTAAAGAGTTAAATCTGGTTAGATGACACTAGCACCCTACACATTTTATATAAGTAGAGTTAGCTCTCAAACTTAAACGGAATAAGTTTGAGGGCTAATCATGAATGTTGACTTGGCATTGAGAGCAACAGCCTGTGCAAATTGTGTGATTACGAAGCTGAAAGTCCAGAGCATATTCTGAAGGACTGTGAAGCGTTATGCCACAGAAGATATAGCCAATTGGAGAAGCACCTATTGGAGGATTGGGAGCAGCCACCGCTAAACCCACTGGCAATACTGAGATTCATCAGGAGAGTACACAGAGAAAAAACTGCCTCATAGAATCAATAAGATTTTCTCTATGATCCGTTTTTAGGCTAAGGGATATCCCAGCAGAAAGAAGCGAAGATGTTTTCATACATATTCCTTATTGTTTTTATGTGGTAAATCTTATTAATTTTATCAAGAAGAAAACCTCATAAAATCAAGAAGAAATCTTATTATTTAATTTTCTCAATTTCTGTTATTTGTGGCACCAAAAAAACAATCCATAGAGAAAAACTTCTTGATTCTATTAGGTTTTCTTATAAATTGTAAACTATAGGGATTTGTTATTGATTTTATTAGGTTGCCTTCTTGATTTTTTTTAAAAAGGTTTTCTTCTTGATTTTATTAGGTTGCCTTAGTGATTTTTTCAATAAGTTTTTCTTCTTGATTTTAGTAGTTTCCTATATGATTTTGTGTAAAGCACCTTATTGATTTTTTTAATGAGGAAATCTTCTTGATTTTATGAGGTGTCTTGTTATTTCGTTTCTATAAATAAACATAGGTAAAATTTTTTCATGATCTTTTTAATTTTTGTGTAAGAATGTATGCACAATAATTTCAATGGTTATTCAGGCTGCTTGTTAGCATATTGGGTAGAGTGCTTGTCTATCAGGTAGAAAGTTGCTGGTTCAAAACTTGGTGAGTAAGTTAGTTAAGAAAATAACATAATGTGTATGTATGTATGTATGTTTAAATAAATAACATCTATAATATACTACATACATACATATGTATATGGTATAGAATTTAAATGAAAATACATAAGTACAGGGAATAAAGACGCAATTTTTATTAATTTTTTTATTGAAAAAATTAATAAAATAATCTCATAAAAATTCAAGATTTCTTCTTGATTTGTTCAAAAAGGTTTTCTCTATGAAATTAAGAATTCCTTATTGACAAAAACCATATATATTTCTTATTAATTTTGTTTTATTTTGTGAGGCATTTAGTAGGCACTGTCTTCTGTGTGCAGGTCTAGATGAGGTGCTCTAGCACCTGGCAGGGGATACAATAGATCTACTTTGGTCGCAGTATCCTGTGTTTCCCGTTTGACTTAATTCTTTCATTCAGTCATACTTCATAAATCGGTTCATATTACACAGATTGTAAAAATTATTTTATTATCTGAGAGGGTATAGCTTCCCATTGGGCCCATTGCAAAAAAAATTGTGGGCGTGTCCCCGCCCTATTTAGTTTTATGATATTTTACTTATTTGATAGCTGCGAAACTTAGCAAACACCTTTAATTCTTGCAATTACACAATCTTAGAGTTAAAAAAATGGGCGGTTCGACGCCAATTAAAATTTATTCTTATATTTCACGTGTGTGTGTGTGTTTATGTGTGCGTTTGCTTTAACTCGAAGTTACTATGAAACATTCTTCATTCATACATCGCATTCCTTCCTAAACTCTTAACCGATTTTTGCGAATTAGACACAATCTTCCATTTGAAAAAATGGGCGGAATCACGCCCATTAAAATTTAATATTTTGTTTTAAATAGAACCAAGTGCCGAGTTTTACAAAACTTTACACACACCATAAGCTCTGAGAAACACAAAATCTTGTATTTAAAAAATGGGCGGAGTTACGCCCATTAGAATTTAATTTTATATTCTATAAATTTGTTTCGAAAATGTTCTATTAGATCTTTTCAATGAAGTCGGTTTTTTCGTGGCAAAATTATTAGCTTAAAATTCAGGTGATTAAAAGTTTAGTTAAAAAATTATTTTAGTTAATTAAAATTTTGCTTAAAAGTTTATTTGATACAATTAATTTTTTATTCGTTTACAATCTCTTTGGGAAATCACAAACATCTTCGCAAACTGAAGTTAATCTTGCAATTTGCTGTAGGAGAATGTAATGAAATAAAAGTAGATTTTTTTTTTATTATTTTTATTTTATTGTGTTAGAAAATCTTGTGCAACATTGTTTTTTTATCAATTGTTGCTGGAAAGTTTACAATTGTAGCTTTTTAAACATGTTCTAAGTGTGATTTTGACTATGTTTGTAACACCTTAGACAAACGTACGAAGGCAACAAATGTGCTGTGTGGGGCTATTAACACTTCTTCCATTTAGTTTCTGCTTTTTTGGTTTTTCGAATTGCTTCTATTCTTATCTTATGGTCTATTGAACACTATGGATTCCTTGCTTGCCATTCCCAATGATGCTAAGCCAAAAGCGAGCAAAGACCACGCGTTCCCTCCAAGCACAAGCACACTTCACACTATAGAGCATAACACCCAACATATTGCTGACTCTAAAAAGAAGAATCTTTGGTGCTTGTATCTTCTATAGCTCTAGCTGCAGCATCTTCCTCTTGTAATGTTTCGTTTCGGTTTAGTTTTCATCTTCTATGTCTAACTGCAATAATTGCTAAGTAATGCTTAACTTATTGTTTAACAGCTTCTTAAAGCCTTCATTTGGCTGTTTTTCGCTCTTTTTTTCTTTGTATTCCGTCTAATGCATTAGCAAACAAAAAAGCAGAGTATTTAATTGGACACTACTTCCACCAACAACGGACTTGTAAACGTTTAAAGTCTTGTTATCTTGCTTAAAAATTGTGTTATAAAAACACTGAATAGCACCTTTTCAGGCTTTCATTTGTTTGATTTTCTGTTAAACAAAAAAAAAAAACTCATCCCAGTTTTTTCTCAAATGACTTGTGTGCAACCCCAGAGTATATAATTTTTTTTCTTTTTGGTTCATATTTAGAAAAGAAAAACTTGCTTAAATACCTAAAGACATATAATGCTAAAATTTATTATTATCTTTAAATTACATCTTTATTAAATATGAAAGTTTAACAAAAAAAAGGCCATACTTTTGTACAAATTGCTTACATGTGTCTTAGAATATAAGAAAGAAAAAAAAACTTTCAAAGTTCATCTTGTTTAATAATTATGCTTTAAAAGGAGTTCCTTTCTTCATCAATCAATCACTCATTGTCAGTCTGTGTGTGTTAAACAGTTGTAGACAATTTGTGGGAAAAGCTTGTTGCCTTTAACTTTATTACATTTGTTAACCACGAATTTGTGTTTTTTTTTCTTTTTCAACTTCATGACTACGTATATAGAAAAAAGTATTCACCAATTAATATTTTCCATTGAGAAGTTAATTGAATCAATTAAATTTTTTAATTGCTGCAATTAATGCCATTGATATAATTAAATTTTTTAATTGAAAAAATTTAATAAATTTTTACGATTACGTTTTCTGGTGGTTAAGCATTGTCTATATGCATTTCATTACTGCTGTAACAAATCATCAGTAGACTTCAAATATTTTGAATATTCACAAACCACCAGCATATAAATTACAAATTAAAATAAACTTATGACCAGGGAAACCAGAAATAGGTATGCTCTAAAAAAAGTGTTTTATGCGCATTCAATATGCAGTCAAAACTTAAAAATATGCACTAAAAACTTAAAAATATGCTCTTAAAAATAAAATAAACTGGTTTATTTATCAATGAAAATTTATTTTTAATTCAAAACTTCAACAACATTTGCATATAAAATAAGACAAAAATAAAAGAAACAAAAAAAAAAAGGAAGCAATAGAAAAATTAACAAAGAATAACTGCCGTGCTAAAAAAATAATTTGAGTTTGAAGTGGACGTTAAAACAAAATTACCATACAAATTTCGACACAAGCAAATAATACAAATTAATTTTTATTGGATACTCAAAATATTACGATTTTAGAATTAAGGCTTTAGAACTGTATTTTTTATATGTAAGATAAGATTTTTATTTATAATTTTTATTGCCATAAACAACAAAATATGGACCTAGAATAGCAAAACTGCATTTGTATTGAAAATTTAGATGGCGAAAAATAGAAATAAAAATTTTGACCAATTAACCCAGATAGTGCCGGAAGAATTTTTTCTTAAAAACTTAAATTCTTATTTCAAAAATGAAATTTTAATAAGTTTCTAGAAAAAAATTTTATATATATTTTTTTTCCGTATAGGGTGTCCTTTTGAAAGAACGGTTCGGCCAAGTAGGTTCAAATAATAAAAAATTCTATAAAGTATCAAAATATGCCCTAAAAGCGTAAATTATGCTCTAAAAATTCGAAAATATGCTGAAAATATGCATGTAAGACTGATATATGCAAAAACATGCTTTAAAGGGTAAAATATGCAAAAATATGCACTAACAAATCGATGCCAAAATTAATAAAAAGTATTGAAACATATAAATATCTTATTCTCGTATTAATACGTCACACTAGAAAAAACATGCAATTGCATATTTGCGGTTTCCCTGCTTATGACAATATGTCGAATAATAAATTTCTTAAATGTTAAAGGCCCATACGGAACCCTTCGTGTGCAAGTCAAAATCGCACTTTACTGGATTAATATAATCACTTGAGAGCTAGTGTCTTAAAGCCTCGATAGATGTTGTGTTGATTTGATGTATGCTGGATTGTTGTTCACACCAGAATCAGTCGTTAAAACCTTGCTCTACTATAAAATTGTCATTGTCTGGCAATTACCCACATTTTTTTTTAGCAAACTGCTATAGTAAATATGTTTGTGTAAATATTTCTCAATTAGACAAATAAAAATTTCTTAAATTTGCCAAAGTACTTTCAAATAGAGATACACCGTAACGATTTTAAATTACAAAAACTTCTGGTGTTTCATGCCGAAATTCATCTTTGGCGCGTGTTCAATATGATGGCAATGATTCAGAATTCGTTTGCTGACTAATGGCTGCGTTATGCAACATTTTCCATAATAATGAATATTGGTGTCCTTAAAACCACAACTACTACACTTGCACTCAGCTTAACATTTCAAAATTTTGCAATACCGTGTATTAGAGAAAATTTCACTGGCTTTCTTTTTTCCTGATATTTTCAAAAATAAATGCTGATGCTAACCCCCCACCCCTTCCTATTTTTTACTTCTAGCTTCGAAAGATGAGTTCTTCTATGGCTGTTAAATGCTGATATGATTGCACTGCGTGTTTCAAAGTCTGTTGTCAATAAATGTATAATAATGCAAATGAGTTGGTTGGTTTGTTGTTGGTTGGTTGGATGGCTGGCTGGCTGGTCGGTCGACTGCCTGAATGGCTGTCTACAAATGAAGCATTGATGCTTTTAATTTCGACATTGTTTTTGATGGTGATGCTGTTGCTGTTGCTGTTGCAATTGCCTTTTATATGATGTTGCTGCATTATTTTTCCATACAGACATAAACTACAAAATAATGGAGAAAATAATAACTGACAAAGGAGCACAGGAGCAGGAGCAGGAGCAGAAGAGGGGGAGTCAGCTGTAATTATAAAACACGTTATTCATGCAATAATTACAATTTTTGAGTAATTTTTATAGTTTTTTTTTCTGTGTTTCTGTTATTATTCTGATGTGGTTTTATTGGTTTAAATACATCATCGTCAGCGGCATCAGCATCAGCATCGCCATCGCCATCATTATCATTTGTATTGATTTTAAGTCTTTTGTGTACACTTGTACTTTTGTATTCTCATAAAAGTTAAACAAAATATTAATTGCTTAAACATTAAGTTGTTTGTATGCGCTCTATTTGTACAATCTGGCTGGGTTTACCTGCCCATACTTAATGATTTATTCAACAATTATTGCAATGCCCATACTTACTTTTTTTTTCTTGTCTAGTTTTAATTACAAAAATTTTACTTTTGATTTAGTAAATTACTCTTTTTTTTGAAACGACTGCTGTTGTATTTATCAGACTATGTATAGACGAGTATGTACATCGGGTAGGCCGCTTTTGATGAATCCAATCATGGACTTTAAACGTCAATCGATTTATCTTAATCACGGGAGTGTTCATGAAGATATGACAGTAGTCAAAACCCAATATTGCGGCCAATACCTGCGGTATTGTGCATACGAAAAAAAGTCAGTTAAATCATCGATTTAATCCCGGGAGTGCTTATAAAGATATGACAGTAGTCAAAATTCATTATGGCGGCCAAAAGACGTCAGCCTGTGAATACGGCAAAATAAGAAGTCGACAAATTATATTCTAATTTCAGCTCAGGACAGATGGCGCAATATCAACAGAACCAAAAACCTCATTGGCTCCAACAGGAAGCACCTGAATAATCTTGGCCACAATAACCGGCCACTGTGCTTCTTGAACCCACACTAAACGTGTGAAGAAGAGGAAGAAAGCATTTCGCATTTTCTCTGCTTCTGCCCTGCTGTGGAGGATATTCAATAGCCTGTCCGAGTTATCGGAAATAGGACTCAGAAACCTAAGTATATACATTAAGAGAAGCGGCTGATATGGTCGTTAACCCTCCTCTATAGTATGTGTATGTACTGGACCCTCTCCTGACCCACTTCTCTTCTCTTTTATTCTCTCTTATTCTAAATAAACTTTCCATCTGTATCCTCCATTTATTCCCTATCCCATTATTCTAGTACTTCAAACTTACAAAGGGATCATCGTATTGGACCCAAGTGAGCTGGACCCCTAGATTCTTCATTCTTCACCAGCAGCCTGCTAACCTAACCTAACTATATTAAAATGGGCACCATTCGACAGGTATTTAAAAATCATCTCTAGGTTGCTCTGAAGATTTTTCATTTCATCCTTTAGGATCTTTAACGGCTTAAAGATGGCCGCAGTCGGGTATTTTGATTTTTACATTTTTTACTTGTTTAAAGAATTGTTTGCTGCTTAAGGAATATAAAATATTCGCCCCGATTAATTTGCCAGAGTACTGGAAAATTTGACATTTCTCAGGCGCGCCACCCAGCGAAGCCGCGCTCGATATTTGCATAGTTTTATATAGGGTGTTGCAATAACACGTTTCTTTTCCAATATTCCGCCATTTTAAGTCACCATGGCTCAAGTTGTCGCTAGTGGACGATGACAAAGTAAAAAGTTTGTCATTAAAAAAAGAGGCATAATATGTACTTCAACAACGCATTGAAATCAGTGTTTGAAAAAACTTAAGTCGAAGTAGCAAAAGTCGTAAAATTTTTCCTTTTCGCTGCTTTTGCTTTTTCCAACTGTTTAAAATGAACCAATGCTTTTGCTTGTTCCTGTGAAAATAATCAACAGTCGCAGTCGAAGCAGAAGCAGAAAACGAATCATGATCAATTGCGCAGCACTTTCAACAGTCGACGATTTCAAAAGTTTGACTTTGATTTGCTGTTGCTTTTAGTTAGTTTAGGTAGTAAAAGCATAAGCAGTCTGTGTCCTTTTGTAGGTACCAAACAGTCACAGTCGAAGAAGCAAAACCACTTGCTTTTAGAAGCTTTCAGGACTTTCAGTTTCAGTCAACTGTTTTGTGGTGTTTGTCATGTTTTTGTTGTGGTTGTTGCACATCAGACAAGAAGCAAAAACAAAAACCACTTTACTGCGATTGCTTAAAACTTCTAAAATTCCAAAAGCATATAAACTGATTCTGCTTTTACTTGCGATACTAACCAACAGCAAAAGCAAATCAAATTCAAACTTTTCAAATTGTCGACTGCTGGAAGTACTGCGCCATTGGTAATATATCGTTTTGTGATTTTGCTTTGACTGCAGCTGTTTAATTTTTCAAAAGCGACAGCAGAAAAAAAAATTAAATGAAAAACATTTCAGTTTTTTAAACACTGATTGAAATCATTAAACTTCACTAAAAAAATTATGAAAATTTCGCGCTCACAAATCGCAAAACTAAAGCATTTTTGGGTCATCGTGGAGGCCAGTAATTATGAAGCAGATGGAAAACTTTGAGCTGTTGGCCCAAGTTAATAATCAAAAAAATCAAACTAATGCACATGGATCAAGAACACCCGAGAATATTGCTGTTGTAGTCAATACTGTTGAGGGAAACCCAGATTTGTTAATTTCTCGTCGATCTTTACAAGTTGCTACTAGACAAGCGACTTTACACCCTATTTTGCCTAAAGGCTAAAGGCTTAAGACCTTTAAAGTTCAGTTTAGATATAAGCTCTGGCCTACCGACCGTTTGCAATGTCGCGTGCTTGCTGATTTTGTTCCTGAAGTGCGTTAAACTGTTGCAGAATTTCATTGAAAAATCATCTTGAGCGATAACGCCAATATTCACTTTGGAAGCTACGTTAACAAGCAGAATTGTCAGCCACATTTGAAGCCCGAATAACTCAAAAATCATTGTTGGAAACTCTCTTCATCCTCAGTGGGGTCATTGATCTTACTTTTTTGCAAATTATGCTAAAGCTACTGTTACGGTGAATGGATGGTTGAAATTTGAAGATGTTGATATAGATAAGGTTTATTTTCACGAAACCATAGCCCAGAATCGGTCTTTTTAATCTTGGAATTTTTCATTGTTTGTTTGTTTCACCATCTAAGTGACGTTCCTAATTCCCGGTAATGAAAATTTCATGGCAACAAAAGTTTCACATTTTATTCACGAAAGAGGAAACTACTAGATATTAAATTAAAATTATTTACCCCGAAGCTCGTATCTAGAGATTATAGAGAATACCTTGTTTTTATTTCCATTGTATTTTTATTTGTTGCATGTAGCAAATTATATTAGACTTTGCATAGATCGCATGAATTCTTTTAAATACATTTAAAACAATTTTTCAAGTTTATACTTTCGAATCTAAAGATTTACTTAATAAACTCCAGAATACATCAAAACAAACACTTGCTTCTTTGAGGATATTTAATTTTTTTTATCGATTAGCAAAGAAGCTAATTAAAAGTTTTTCAAGTTTATTTAATAATTCAAATTACAGTGAATATGATATTTGTTTAAGAGCCAATACTCTCTTTTCATAGTTATTTATATTTATTTGCTATAGCAGTGTTGCCAGTTTTTTTCTAGCTAGAGCTTATCACCAATTTTTGATTTGTCATCCCCAAAAATCCCCCAATTACGTTTTTTTGATTCAAATTTTTTCTTTTGTGAAAAAATTAAAAAAAAAAAATTTTATTTGAAAAATAATGACAAAAATAACATATTTATTCAATAAAAAACATTTATATCGATAGCTATATTTACATTCATATTAATTTAATTTAATTACTTATAAAACTTGTAAAGAAAAAATTACACATAGTTTAATACACGCAAAGAAAAGATATGGTTGTAAAATGGTTGAGAATACAATATTATGTTCTCTGAAACAAATGTGTGGTCGCTGACAACTAGTTATTGTTATTTTAAACATTAATTTCGTTACGATAAACAGAGTAATGTTTGAATTTAATAATTAATTATATTCATAGAAAGTGCGATATGGTTAGAGTGTAACAATATAGTTTTGTTAAAAATTTATGACTACAATATAATTTGTATTGTCTAAAAATAATATGATGTAAATAACAATATAATGTTATCCAAAACCATACTATGTTAAGTTAAAAAGAAAATCTTTTTCAGAAACACCTTATGTCAGTTCAGTGTTTCGTTTGTAAGCTATCGGTAGTGCACGCGTGGTGTTAGATAAATTAAAAAAATTATAAACCAGAGGGTAGATAAATAAAAATAATATGTACATATGTATGTATGTATATCTCTTTACACAAATGTGTCTGTATTTCGTGTACACACATGCATGTAAGTATACATTTCTATACATACATACATTTTCTTATATTATATTTTAGTCACATCTAACAATAGTGTTGTCTTATTTACAATAATAATATTAGGTATAACAATGTTATTTGTTTTTGTAGATAATATTGTTATTGACTCTGAAAATAATATTATTTAAACTTTGCTCTTCCATTGACAATAATATGATTTGACTGCAACCATATAATTCAATCATAGTATGTTGCTGTTTGATTATGGTTACCTCAACCATATTTTTTCTTTGCGTGTATACACAAGCATAAAAAAACTTTTAACCAAAGTTTGCCAATTTCAAAAACTTCAGAATCGAAATCTTCTGATTCATCAGCCTCAGAAACTTTGTTGTACATAGTACTTCTATTAAGAAGTTTTAGCATTTCAGCAGAAGGATTAAATTTGTCACAACAAATTGAATTATTTTTAAAAAGTCATATTACATTTTGTTGCGCATTTTTGTTTTGGTAGTGTTCATTATTGGTTAATCAGCCTTGATACTTCTTCTTTATTAGAAACCATTCACTATAAATAGTAACATACATTTTGAGACTTGCCAGACGCATATTTCTTAGTTCAAAATTCATTCTTGTTTGATTATCAGTTATAAAAAAAATCCCCTAAAAATCCTCTCGAATTTGGTTATCATCCCCAACAAATCCCCAGACGCCCAATACGAAATATTCATCTCCAATCGCGTAAAAAGTCCCCGATTTGGGGATAAATCTTAGTTCAAAAATCATTCTTGTTACCATCAGTTATAAAAAAAAATCCCCGCAAAATCCCCTCAAATTTGGTTATCATCCCCAACAAATCCCCAGCTCCCTAATACGAAATATTCATTCACAATACTGAAAAAATCCATTAAACTGGCAACACTGTGCTATAATATAACGATAGTAAACCTACTTAACGGTAATCTATGACTGTGTGTACAACACATTCGTTCAAACATTCGCATGTACAGCGAACTCAATAACACATACGAACACACACATACGCACGCACACACACACACACACGCACCAAGTAATACAAACATTGATAACTGAAGCATACTTAACGGCAAAGAAAATTATAAACAAACTATAATATAATTGAAAACGTAATTGAAAATGTCGCATGCGAGAGTAAACAACATTTAAACGCTTGCTTTAAATAAATAATCGCTGTTGTTAGCGATGTTGTTTTTAATGTTTATTAACGCACACACACACACACACAAAACACTCGCATATACACACAAACAAAACACACGCACATGACAAAAAGGATAATGTGTGCATATAAATGTATGATACGAGTATAATAGGTGCATGTCTATTTATTTATAATGTTTTTCAGGTGGGATTTATGAAAATAAATACTCGAACATATACTCGTAAAGTGTAAGGCATAAGCATAAATCATTCCAAACCAAAATATTTTAATTTAATGCATCAATATTTTCTTTAAGAAATATTAAAGTGAATACCTCAAATAAAAATATGTATTTTTAAACCCATTTTGGCCAAAAACTGATATTTTATAAAATAAACTGCTTTACAGTGGCCTTTTTTCCTATGCCCAAATAGCCAAGTTAGTGAAGTTGTCCTGGACTTATTCATAACTAGAAATTATTTTGATAACTATTACTGCTTCTTATTAATTTTAACAAGAAATTGTCTAGAGAAAATAGTGAAAAGGACGTGCCTACTTTCCATTCATTTTCCTTTTCGCTGTTTAGTTACATAAGTTAATTTTAATTACACAGAGAAAATAGTGCCTACTAAATACCTCACAAAATAGAACAAAATTAATAAGAAATGTTTATGGTTTTTTTTTTCAATAAGAAAATCTTATTAATTTCATAGAGAAACCCTTTTTGAAAAAATCAAGAAGAAATCTTGTAGTTTTTATGAGGTTATCTTATTTATTTTTTCAATAAAAAATAAAAAAAAATTGCGTCTTTATTCTCTGTACTTATGAATTTTCATTTAAATTCTATACTTTACACATATGTATGTATGTAGTATATTATAGATGTTATTTATTTATACATACATACATACACATTAGGTTATATTCTTAATTAATTTACTCACCTAGTATTGAACCAGCAAACTTCTACCTGATAGACAAGCACTCCACCCAATGTGCTAACAAGCAGCCTGAATAACCATTGAAATTATTGTGCAAACATTCTTATACAAAAATGAAAAATATCGTGAAAAAAATTGTCTCTATGTCTATTTATAGATATGAAATAACAAGACAGCTCATAAAATCAAGAAGATTTCCTTATTAAAAAAATCAATAAGATGCTTTACACATAATCATAAAGGAACCTACTAAAATCAAGAAGAAAACCTTATTGAAAAAATCAATAAGATAGCCTAATAAAATGAAGAAAAAAACCTTTTTAAAATAATTAATAAGCAACCTAATAAAATCAATAAGAAATCCCTATAGCTTACAATTTATAAGAAAAACTAATAGAATCAAGAAGTTTTTCACTATGGATTGTTTTTTTGGTGCCAAAAATAACGGAAATTGAGTAAAAAAAGTTGTGAATAATAAGATTTCTTTTTGATTTTATGTGGTTTTCTTCTTGATAAAAATAATAAGATTTACCGCATAGAAACAATAAGGAATCTCTATGAAAAAATCTTCGCTGCTTTCTGCTGGGATACACCTCAGCCTAAAAACGCTTCATAGAGAAAATATTCTTGATACTATGAGGCAGTTTTTTCTCTGTGTATACTTCAAGTGTCATTTCTTAAATATATATTCGCTGTATGAAAATAATTTGCATAATACGCAATAACACTGATAAATAGTTAACTATAGTTTTCAAACTAAATTTTTTTTGAGGGGCCTCACCATGATACTACTCGTATTTCCTAATAGTATAATATTTTTGCAATAACTATGGACCAGAGCTGCGCAAAGCAGCACGAAAGTGCCGAAACGCAATCGGCTTCTTATACAAATAAATACACACACGCGAATACATTTATCTCCTGTTTCTCTTGTTGGCCAGCTCTGCTACAGACGAACATAGGCTTAAACTTTGCGGCAAGTCACATGTCGTTTATACAAATACATATGTACATAATTGCTGTAGATGCTAAGTTAGCAAACATACTCATACGAGTGCAATAGAGTACAACCAGGCTGCCCAGAGAAGCGCCAGAGTGCCGAACATCAATCGGCGTTGCATACAAATGAAGACACATACGCTTATACATTCACTCTTGTTTCTCTAGGTGGCCAGCTCTGGAGTACAACGATTTGCGCATAAAAATCATTTGCATATTGTCAACAGCAACAATACTCAACGTTTTGCACTGTGAAAACAAAGAAAATCAAAAGCAACTTGAACTTAAGCCGGAAAAAAAATTTTTAAATAAAAAATACGTGGTTGCAGTGGCAATTTCTTTATATTTATGTTTCAGTTGTGCTTATGAATTACATGCATATTTTTTTCTACTCGCTTATATGTAACATAAAATATCTTGTTTTTTAGTTAATTTTAATTTATATTCGAACTTCATTTGATTCTATATTTATGATTTGAACAGGCTAAAGTTCGTATCGCTTTGTAAGCCAAATTACATGTGATAATTATTAATGAACAAATAACACTAAAGTTTGTTGTAAATATTCTGACTAACAACACATAGTTGAACGGAACAACTAGCCGTTTTCGAAGGCCACTAAACCTTCATCATCAGCGTTCTTTTCTGTTTGATCCACTGTGTGTGGTGCCAGTTGATGTATATTTCTGTTTTATGTACTCAGCCATTATTGCAAATGGAATATGTGAATTGTTTTGATTCATTTCATTTCAATTTGCTGAAAGCTTTTTTGTAATGAAAGCTCAATTTTGCCACCTCTAAATTTACAACAGTCTTGCCATTGTCGTTTGTTCTGTACTAATTATGCACATGTTAGTTAATTTGCTTATTTTTGTTCTGCTTAAGACAAACTTTTTTGGCTTGTTACTATTAAATATGAATATTTATTAATTTCTTGCCATAATCCTTGACTTCTTTTGTTTCTCTATTTATGATTTGATCAGGCTAAAGTTCGTATCGTTTTGTAAGCTAAATTACACGTGATAATTATTAATTAACAAATAACACCAAAGTTAGTTGTAAATATTCTGACAAACACAAAGTTATTAATTTTTATTTAACGCGAACTTACGAACTTAAAAAACTTATTTGTTGTTGGCTTAGCACTTCTAGATGCATTTCGTTGCAGCTAAGCAATTCTCAATATTTTATTGAGGGTTTTATGCTAATGTTATGTTAATGCATATTTTTGCATATTTTACCCTTTAAAGCATGTTTTTGCATATATCAGTCTTACAGGCATTTTTAGCATATTTTCTAATTTTTTAAGCATAATTTACGCTTTTAAAGCATATGTTCATACTTTATAGATTTTTATTATTTTAATATGCTAACAAGAATTTTTATTTTACTTTTCGCCATCTAAATCTCATTTCCAATGTTCCCTGTGTATATACATGTTCATATATTTACAGTACACAGTTATTGTGGACGTAAGTTAAAAAAAATCGGTTTGGTAACTGTGACGAACTCTGCCCCAACTAGAAGTTGAAGGAGCATTGTCAATGTGTAAAAGTTTACTTAAGGCTGGATCACACGATCGGCACAATGTACCGATTTTCGTCGGCTCACTGAAATAAGGCAAATTTGCTTTATTTCTCAACTAATCTTACCTTAATATATATAAAAATCAAAAACACGTTTATTTGTTAGGGGTGAACTCTTCAATGCCCCAACAGATTTTCGCCTTCCACCCCACAAAATATTTGTAAAAGCCCGGCGCGTGTTTTTATATATATTCTACCCCGGTAAATGCTACGCCCCTTTCAGAAATAGTGATTTGTCCGATAGATGGCGCAATTTTTAGTTTTTTTGTGTTTTTGCACCGTAACTCAAGAACTACTGAACCGATTTTTACCAAACTTCATAAACATGCTCTATGGGGCGTGAGGAGCGTTTCTGTGTAGTTTGAAGTTCGTCCGGCAGATGGCGCAATATTTAGTTTATTCGTGGGCAAAATCCAATTTTCATATTGTACCACCAATGCCATATACAACACTAATGTTTGCTTAGGGCCAGCAACGCGGACCGGGGTCAGCTAGTTGAAATATAATTACATAACTGCACCACACTGCACTGGTAATAAAGCCATATATACTTATTCAAGAATGAATTAAGTAATAATACCATTTTGACTTATTGCTTATATTGCAGTGAGCCGACGAAAATCGGTACATTGTGCCGATCGTATGATCCAGGCTTTAGGTGTAACAAGCAACAATTTTTATTTGAAAATCTAGGTCAATATTATGTTGCTTATTGCAATAAAATCTTAAATAAAAATCTTATTATTTTTTTTATAAAAAGAGAAGTAACACTCAGGCCTACTACTTCCAACGCCTCTGCTGTTAAATGAGGCGTATTAAATTTTTTTGAAGCTGTGCTTAGTAGCTATTTTATTGGTTATTTTACTTCGCCGATTATTGTCACATTAAGATTAGTATGTGCTAAAGTCGGTATAGTTCAGTGACCAGTGACTATACATTTATCACTTGAGCTTTCCTACAACAACTGATACAAAGGGACACTAATGCACATCAGAAAAATTTGTGGTGTTGTTATTTAATGACTCTTGGATACCAAGGTTGAACCCAGGACCAGCGGCTTTGTAGTCAACGAGAGAGAGTATCAAAAAAAAAATTAATTTGTATAATTTGCTTTAGTCAAAATGTGTGTGGCAATTTTGTTTTAACGTGCACTTCAAACCAAAATTATTGTTTTTAATACGGCAGTTATTCTTTGTTAATTTTTTTATTGTTTCCTTTCTTTTGTTTATATTATTTTTGTCTTATTTTATATGAAAATGTTGTTGAATTTTTGAATTAAAGTATATTCTGATTTACAAATAAAACAATTTATTTTATTTTTGAGAGCATATTTTTTGAGTTCTTAGTGCATATTTTCAAGTTTTTAGTGCATATTGAATGCGCATTAAAAACTTTTTTTCGAGCATATTTCTGGTTTCCCAGCTTATCAACAGCGAAATGCATTTAGGCCTGCTAAACCAGCAATAGATAATTTTTTTAATTAAATATTTTAGAAAAGATTTCTTCTCTCACTAGTTAGTAAAAAGGCATACCTATATTTAAGTCGTAACTAAAAATTGTCGGTCGATTTGAGTAGAAAACTTATACAAAAAACACTAGTTTTTTTTAATGATTTTAATAAAAAATTTCTAGACTGTCTGACTAAAAGCTCACTTAAATTATTAATTAAACTTTCAATCAATTAAGTATTTAAAAAAAAAGTTTAATTAACTCAATGAAATATTTAATTGAGCATTTTATTTTTTCAATCCAATTCCAATTCAATGAATTTTCAATTATCCCACCTTTCACACACAACACCACATTCAAGTCCTATAATAATTGCGTGCCTGTGGTAATAATATCAAAATGTATGACACTTTACGGTTTTAAATTACTAAAAAGTATAAATAAATACAAACACATATGTAATTCTGCAAACATGCCTACAAATACATACATACATACTCGTAAATACAAATGTACATTCATATGTATGTACATACAAACATTAATATGTTTTTAAAATATTTAAAAAGTCTAAAGTTTTTATTTAGTACGTATTTCCTTCATGTGTATGTAATATTGTACCGTGTTGTGTGTAAAATTGTGAAACAGGAAAAGCTCCATAAAACGGATGTATAGCGAAATGTAGAAATTTGTTTAAATATTTTTATGTATATTTTTTTTATATAAAAAGTAAACAAATTTATTTCATTTATTAATGATGTTCCTCAGACAGAACTTTAACAATATTGAAATATTTTAACTTTTTTTTCGAACTTTCAATAGAAAAAAAGTCTTCTCCATTTAATATTATAAAAAAATTATTAAAAATTCTTAAAATATGGTTTGTAGTAAAAAAATAACTAATCTTGTATTTGAAAATTTAAACACATTTTATTCGAATAAAACTGGGGGTCTACTGTGTAATTCGAAACGAAAGCGAAATCTTTCGAATTTGTATGTTTATAACATGTAAATTCGAAAGCATTTTCTTTCGAATCGAATTACAGAGTAGACCTGTTCTTGGACAGTTTTTAATCCAAACAATAATTATTTGTCAAAAAAAAATTTTTTTAACCCAAACAAAATTTTTATTCGAATAAAAGTTTTATAACATTACAGTTTTTGATTGAATAAAATTTTTTTAATTCCTTTTCATTTTGACACGCTTTAAATAAAAATAAAGTATTGAAAAAAAAATTTTTTTAATTTTAACACGATTTGTTAAACAAAATTCACAATCGTATATAATTTTGTAATCGAATAAAAATTTCAATGGAATAAAATTGTATTCAAAATAACGATTTTATAAAAAAAAATTATTTCTTTTGAGAAAGAAATTTTATTCGAATATAAAATTTTATTCGATTAAAAATTTTTATTCGCCAAAAAAATTAGATTCGATTAAAATCTTTGATTTTGTTGCATTGTTGCATTGTTGCATTGTTGAATGTAAATTGTTGAATGAAATTAAAACCTCAGACTGAACTTTGAAAATATTAATTTGATTGCTTGGTTTTGTTAGGCTAAAGTTCGTAGTTTTATGAATCAAATTATATATGGGCAATTCCACATAATTTCGCGTATGATGTCATGCACGGTGACCAATCAATTAATCTTGTATGTTTTAACAAAGGTAGAGCTACTTATGCTCCTCGTATTGCAATTTCGTGAACGATTTTTTGTAGCATCTGCATAATTGGTATCTAAGGAACTATGAGAAATAGCAATTTTTTTTTGTAAATTAGTGATGGTAAATTTGAACTTTCAGCACAAAAAATCTGTCATACGATGAATCAAAATAATTCAGGTATAATTCAATTAGTAGTCAATTGTTGTCGACAAAGACTAACCAAGTGACAATTTTTACTTTCGTCTTAATGTGACGTCGGCGACGCCAATCGCAATAAGGGGGAATATTTTTTTTATAAATAATGTATTTTTGTCGGGTCTTACACGCATCAGGTTTTGTTGCTTAGCTTTTGATTTCATAATACGACAAAAAAAATAGTTATATAAAAGATTTATTTATATTATTTTCTCATCTTTCTCATACAAAATTGAAAATTGAGAAAATGAACTAAAGTGTGTAAAACTCGACTAAGTTAAATACAATTTTCCTAATCCAAACATTTGGTTTTTTAACGAACAATGTTCGTTTTTCGAAGAAATATGTACTTATATTTGTATTCGTATATCAGAATTTACATTAATTATTCCAATTAACTATATTTTCGAATAAAACTTTTACTGCTGAAAAATAATTAAATTCTATTAATTTTTTTCCAAATAAAAAGTTTTAGTCTGGCAAAATTTCATTCGATAAAAATATATGTATAAAAAAAATATATTCGAAAAATATTTTATTCGATTATAAAATTTTATTCGAATAAAATTTAGTTGAATGGATTTTTGATTTTAATTTACGATTAAATTTTTTTAATAAATCCTTTTTTAATTAAAGGTTCGTTGAGTCGGTTAGAGAAAATATTCGATTACCAATTACTCATCTAAATTCGATTAAATAACGTGCAAGCTTTCATATATATTTACATACATATCGTCCATCACCTTAACTGCAAGCGGACGTAAGTAACTGCACAAAAATTTGAAATATAGTTTTTGATTGATTATGGTTCGTTTGATCAAACTACATGTTCACGCAAATATTTAGACCTCTGCGATCAAAAATTACGACTTTAATATTTTTTATTGCAAAGAATGTAACTAATCATCCTCATTCCATTTGTCGACATCGACGTCACTTTAACACAACACTAAAAAATTTTAGCTTGTATACCCGTTTCCGAAAACAACCGACTCCTGTTGGCAGGCTAATGCCATTTTCTAGAATTAATGGAACGGAAATATATTGTCATTAGCACAAAATCGTTCTCGAGAGCGAGTTAACAAGTCCCAATTTTTTGGTATTATGTTAAAGTGGCGTCGATGTCAACAAATATAATAAGAGTGAATATAAAAGCTTAAGGGCCTAATTCATACAAAAATATTTTGATGTTATAAAAGCTTTATTTATCAAATTTCCATAGCAAATTTGTTTAATAAACCTCTTATAAAACAGAAATATTTTTTATGAATAATGCCGTATATATATATTAAAAAGTTGAAAACATATAAGTATCCATACTACAAGTAAATTTTGCAGAAAGTTTTTAATTACACTTTATTATTATTGATTTTGTAATGTCTTTTGTTTCTCCTGTAAAAATATATAAAAGTATAGTTGCATCCGTTTGCATTTAAGCTGACGATATGTTTATGTATCTTTACTGAGAGCGTCTTTTCATACCATTAATTTTAACGTGAATACCACAGTTTTATTCGAATAAATAATTTTTTCCAATAAAGCATTTTTAACTGTATCCGGGATTAAATTATTTTATTCGAAAAAAAAGCTTCAGTCTGATACAATTTTATTAAAAAAAATAATAACAAAAATTATTCGTAAAATATATTATATTACATGCTTGTAACTAAAAGTGAAAGTTGTTTTAATTTTCTAACTAATTCCATTAATTTTCATTAATTTCAAATTGAATAAATCTAACCGTGCCAAATTTTTTATTCGAATAAAATTTTTTATTCGAATAAAAAATTGTTTTTGAATAGAATTTTGATTATAATAAAATTATAAATGCGATAAATTTTTTACATAAATTCTTTCTTTTCTAATTAAAAATTTATCGACTCGAATAGACCAATGAAATTATAAAAAAAATATTCCTTTACCGAAAAAAAATTTTACTCTTCTAGCTATTACATTTTATATCCCATCCTTGTTGAGAGCGATAAGAAAACCGGCTGAATTTTATTTGTTCTTGGATA
Source organism: Tachina lurida (assembly GCA_944452675.1). Taxonomy (NCBI): domain Eukaryota; kingdom Metazoa; phylum Arthropoda; class Insecta; order Diptera; family Tachinidae; genus Tachina; species Tachina lurida. The sequence goes on from OX101755.1 coordinate 129,696,895, forward strand.
AGATAAAAGAATAAAGCCAATGTATTTCTTCTTTGGCACGGTTAGATTTATTAAATTTGTAATTAATTAAAAATTAATGGAATTAGTTAGAAAATTAAAACAACTTTCACTTTTAGTTACAAGCATATAATCATTTTGGCAAGGATATTTCAAATAGAAAGCAGAAATGATAAATAATAATCAGTCAACTCGAGACACTGTAAACGCTTTAGGAATCTGTGATTTCAGTAAGAAAAAAGAATTAATATTTTTAAGCAGCAAGGATGCAAAAGCGGAAAAAGGAAGGAGTGCTAATATATGTATATGTATATTGTACTCAGGGTTACCGTTCACCCGACTAAAGTCGCAATTTGACCCTTTTTTTGCGGTCTGCGACTTTTTGTGAGACTTTTTTTTGTCACCGACTTTTCCGACTTTTTTTAATTTTGTTGTGACTTTTTACCCTTTTTTGTGAAACTTCTCAAAAAACAGTTAATTTGCAGTAAATTAAAAGTTTTTTGATTATTTTTATCAAAAAAAATAAGTCAACTGTAGAAAGCAAAAACAAAGTAACATAAAGCCACTACAATAATACTTATATGTATGTACCGATGGTGCATCGAATAAGTAAAAATAATTAATGTGATGATCGTAAAAGATAAGTAAGAATAGTTAAACATACATAGGTAGAGTGATATAACTTCGTGATAACCTAAATAGAAAATGGAAAAACAGAAAATGAATAGTGATACTTACAAATGTGTTTGCCAAAGGCTTTGGCTGAAGTAGTTAGCACGTTGACTACAAAACCGAAGGTCCTGGGTTCAATCCCTGTATCCGACAGTCATTAAATAACAACACCACGCATTTTTCTGATGTGCATTAGTGTCCCTTTGTGTCAGTTGTTGTAGGAAAGTTCAAGTGATGAAGGCATAGCCACTGGTCACTGAACTATACCGACTTCAGCAGATACTAGTCCTAATGTAACGTAACATCAGAGCGCCCTCCTTCGTTGTGTAGCAAAATCATCGGCGAAGTAAAATAATCAATAAAATGGCTACAAGACACAGCTTCAAAAATTAATACGCCCCATTTAAGATCAGAGAGGGGCTGCAACACTGCATTATTAAAAACGTGCGAAAAGCAGAGTTGTAAAAGAATGAAGCTTTCCTCTATCTCTTCTTTCACCACCTGTCTTCTCTCTCACTATCCCTTTCCTAAAGAAGGTAACACCTACTATTAGCAGTAGGCATTAATTGCCTGAGTGTTACTTCTCTTTAAAAAAAAAAAAAAAAAAAAAAAAAATAATTGTATACACAATCAATTCTCATATTCCATTTCATAGAAATTTAAGTTTAATAGCTGATGTTAATAATAATCTCTACCCCAGTAGATAGACATGGGTGCTGATGAAGTGCGTGGCTGCACAGAAAAATATCGGTATTTCCCCCAGCTAATAGTGTCTAGTTTAATATTTCTTCTATTCTTTAGATACTCACATTAATTAATAAAAATATTTCATTCATAAGAATTGAAATTACTGAACTTAAGCCTGATTAATAAATTATTTCTGATTAAAAAAAAAAAACGTCAAAATAACGTTGGCAAAATTTAAAAGCAATTCACAGATTATTGTTCATTTGGAAACACTTTTATCACTTTTTTGCAACATGCATGTCATGTATAAAGTGTATTCAAGAAATGTTTCATAAATTTTCAGTAGAAGTTGCAAAGAATAGTTTTAGCTAAAATCTTCAGGGTATATGAAAACATGTACATACCCAGCAAAAAATTTCAAAAAAGGTAATCGGGTTTGGAATGAAGCATTTTTGATGGAAGCTATTCCTTACTAGATTACCAACTTAATGATTTTAACAAGGCGTGAGACTAAAATAATCGGTTCTTGAGAAGTACTTACTTTTTTTGTTTGTCAACTTGTGCACGTAATCTATTTAATCTAAAATAATTACTCTCATCATTTAGCAACTTGTATATAATTTTTTAAAATTTTAGGTAATGTGATTTGTAAGCGATTACTGAAATTTGGTAATCAGAAAAGTAAGTCATGATATGGTAATGTGTAATTTTTTGCTGGGTACATATATAAGCATGTATAATGCAACTGCATGTGTTGTGAAATATGATAAAAATGGATTCTGTAATAATCTTTTTGTTTTGTTTCAATTGTTTTTTTGTTTTGTTATGCTTTTTATTAATAAAAACGTTAAAAAAAGAGGTGCAACTTTTATTTTCTCAAACGACTTTTTTGTGCGACTTTATTTTCACAAAACGACCTTTTGTGCGACTTTTCTAAAATTCCTAGCGGTAACCCTGATTGTACTCCTAACAAGCATACGGCTGTAAAGCCCGCCTAATTTTATTTTATTTGGTCAGCCATAGTTCAAGCAGGTTTTGTGAGATTCATGTTGGATACCTTTTATTTGTCAATTTTGCTCTATTTTACTTTAAATATAGCTTTCTTGCCAGCTTTTACATTACTTGTCGGCCTTTTGTTTATAAAATAAATTTTATTGCAAAAAATAATAAATAAAAAATATGTACATGCATGCATACGTATGTATTTTGCATGAATTGAAAGTTTTACTTTTTCTACTACTCCCAGTTTGCTTGTTGCACGCACAATCAGGCATAAACTCCTTTTGTGTTTCGTTTAATACTCCTAAATAAAGCACTGCGTTATATAGAGAGAGAGACTGGGATAAAGGACACCACACAGTCTCTGGTGTAATTTTTTTTATCCTATATTATTTGTCATTTATATTTTCATTTTCACTTGTTTATTTCCATTATCTCTTCACATAATAAAAGTGTGTGTGCGTGTATGGATGTGTGTGTGTATGTGTGTGTGTGTGGGTTTGTGTATAAATGGGAAAATGACTATTCGTCAGACTTGTGTAGCACGTTTTTTTTTAATCCTGGCCTTTGTACACACAATAGGTTTGACACTTTATTTTTAATTTGTCACAAATGTCATCTTATCAAGTCTATGAAAGAGTGTGTGTGTGTGTGTGTGAGCAGCAATCTATTTAAATTGGAGTGTGCGTGCGAAAGTACCCTCCAGTCAGCCTAGAACCATATGTCTCTATGTCAATACTCTTTTCTCTAGCGAGAATTGCACTATTTGAAACGTCGACAACTTTCCTTTTATGCGCGCGTAGAGATACGTTAGAGACTACAGTTCTAGTGTATTTCTGGTGACTTTGTCAATGAACGCGTCAATAGTTTGTTTTACTTTTTTATTATGCAATAATCTTAAACACTGACGTATATATGTATGTATGTATATATTTAAGTTTATTGCCCCAACCCTTATAAAATTGTAGACGAATCTTTAGTTGAAATGTCTCCATATGGTCGTAAAAGAATAGTGCTTAAGTCTACTGGTAAATTTTCAATGACAACCTTATGTTATATGTCAATAGGCGATTACACTAGCTGGGGTACACCTGGTCAGTAGTACTATTGACAATGTCACTAGTAAATCACTACAATTTTAGTATTGAGCGAGGAAATAGCGATATTGTAGATTAGAGCCCCTAAAATTTACTAGTGAATCTTTGGTGCCAATGTCTCCATGTCGTCCCAAAAGAACTATTTAGTCACTAGTGCTACAGTTTAGTTGTGCATTTTCAATGTCAATAGATGATTATATTGGCTGGGCTACAGCTGGTCAGTAGTACTACTGACAATGTCACTAGTAAATCATTACAATGTTACTATTGACATCGAGCGAGGAAATAGCGATATTGTAGATTAGAGTCCCTAAAATTAACTAGTGAATTTTTGGTGCCAATGTCTCCATGTGGTCCCAAAAGAACTACTTAGTCAGTAGTGCTACAGTTTAGTTGTGGATTTTCAATGACAAGCTAATGTTAAATGCCAATAGATGATTATATTGGCTGGGGTACACCTGGTCAGTAGTACTGCTGATAATGTCACTAGTAAATCACTACAATTTCACTATTAGCATTTCCAGCAGGGTATGTATGTCTGCTTGTGTGTATGTGTGTGTGTGTGTTTGTGTGGAGCACAGAGACAATTAGAGGAAGTTCATTGTTGTTTATTAAACCTTTTATTCCTAAAGGGAGTTGTTACGAATTCAAATGTAGATATAAAATGGAAGTTGAAATAAAATCACAACGTTTTATTTATTTTTGTTTAACTTTCATATTTAAAGAAAAATAAATTTCCATACTTTTCTCTCTCTTTCTATTACATATACATATGTATATGGACATATGTACATGTGTATGTATGCATGCAATTTTATATATTGGGAAGAGAGGCAATCTGTTAAGCTGCATAGACAACGGATTGGGTGGGCTATGTACATATGTAAATTTATATTTGGGAGATTTTGCTCTGTTACAAGGTATCTGTCCTGTCACAGATCGATCGAAATTGTTTTGGTTACGAATTTTCATTTCGATCGATTTGGTTTATTCCGAAAATGCGGCAGTTCGAGTCTTTTCAATTTATATGTGGCAGTATTGGGCAACACAAAACAAAAAACACATTGGCGGTTTTCGATGTTTGATGCAAATTGTCCTGCGTAAGTGCAAATGCAAAATATTGTAGTTTTTATTTGAATTGTGTGTATATTTTGTTGTTGGGTTTGAAAGAAAAGTTATCATATTTTGCATTGGAACTTACTCAAGACACTGGCGGTATTAGATCTTTGATGCAAATTTTCTTGCGTTAGTGCAAATGCAAAATAATGTAGCTTTTATTTAAAATCCAACAACAAAATATACACACAATCCAAAGAAAAGCTACGATATTTTGCATTTGCACTAACGACCGAAAATTTGTATCAAACATCGAATACCACCATTTTACATTAAACATCGACTACCGCTATGGTTATTATCAGGGAAACCACAATGGTGCAATTGCATGTTTTTTCTTAAGTGTCGTATTGATGCGGAGATAAGGTATTTATCCGTTTCAGAACCTTTCATGAATTTTGGCATATTTTTGCATATTTTACCCTTTAAAGCATGTTTTTGCATATTTCACTCTTAAACGCATATTTTAAGAATTTTTTTTTAATTTTAGAGCGTCAAATCTTTTAGGGCTTATTTTGATATTGTATAGAATATATTTATTTTAATATGCTAGAAGCCATTTATCTGTTTGTTAAAATTTTTTTTCGCCTTCTAAGTCTCAATGTTCAATGTTATATACATATAATTTTTACATTTTTATAATTTTTAATCAGAAATAAATTCTTAATCAGGCTTGAGTTCAGTAATTTAAATTCTTATGAATGAAATATTTTTATTAATTAATGTGAGTATCTAAAGAATAGAAGAAAAATTAAACTAGACACTATTAGCTGGGGGAAATACCGATATTTTTCTGTGCAGCCACGCACTTCATCAGCACCCATGTCTATCTACTGGGGTAGAGATTATTATTAACATCAGCTATTAAACTTAAATTTCTATGAAATGGAATATGAGAATTGATTGTGTATACAATTATTGATTTGCCTTTGGCAAACACATTTGTAAGTATCACTATTCATTTTCTGTTTTTCCATTTTCTATTTAGGTTAGCACGAAGTTATATCACTCTACCTATGTATGTTTAACTATTCTTACTTATCTTTTACGATCATCACATTAATTATTTTTACTTATTCGATGCACCATCGGTACATACATATAAGTATTATTGTAGTGGCTTTATGTTACTTTGTTTTTGCTTTCTACAGTTGACATAGCTTTCCAGCATTCTGAAGCAGTTCTGGCCAAGTGAACAGTGATCGCCAAGTGAACATATTTTTGTCACGTGCGTGGCTGCACAGAAAAATATCGGTATTTCCCCCAGCTAATAGTGTCTAGTTTAATTTTTCTTCTATTCTTTAGATACTCACATTAATTAATAAAAATATTTTATTCATAAGAATTTAAATTACTGAACTCAAGCCTGATTAAGAAATTATTTCTGATTAAAAATTCACTATAGTTCAATTAAATCTAATAATGTCTCATTTTTATAATTTTTTACGCCGTTTGTTTGTGCTATTTGTGCCGGACTCTGCCCCGATTACATCAATAGACGTTGAAGGAACATTGTCAATGTATAAAATTTTATTTAGATGTGACAGTCAGCGATTGTTATTTGAAAATCTATGTCAATATTTTGTTGTTTATTCCAATAAAAATTATAAATTTTTTTTTATTTTTCATATATATATTTATTTATTGTATCTTCAAAAATGAACTAACAATAAGTAATCAAATCTTAAATCTAAATATAATAATTAGGCCCGACCAGTATCGGACATAAACTTAGTGATAGTTACTTCTGTTGAAGTGAAAATTAAAAATTATAAATAAAAAGTTTCTCTTATTCAACAAAAATATAGTTCCAAGGTCTTAATTCTGATATCGTAAGCTCTTTTGAAATTCAAGTTAAATTTTTACGTCCGTATACCATACAAATTTATTTATACTATTTGCTTTAGTCAAAATTTTTATGACAATTTTATTTTAACGTACACTTCACAGCCAAATTAATTCTTTAATACGGCACTTACACAGAGAAAAAAACTGCCTCATAGAAGCAAGAAGATTTTCTCTATGAAACGTTTTTAGGCTAAAGGGTATGCCAGCAGAAAGAAGCGAATATTTTTTCATAGATATTCCTTATTGTTTTTATGTGGTAAATCTGATTAATTTTATCAAGAAGAAAACCACATACACGTAATTCTTGGCACCAAAAAAAACAATCCATAGAGAAAAACTTCTTGATTCTATTAGGTTTTCTTATAAATTGTAAACTATAGGGATATCTTATTGATTTTATTAGGTTGCCTTCTTGATTTTTTTAAAAAGGGTTTCTTTTTGATTTTATTAAGTTGCCTTATTGATTTTTTCAATACGGTTTTCTTCTTGATTTTATTAGGTTCCTATATGATTAGGTGTAAAGCATCTTATTGATTTTTTTAATAAGGAAATCTTGATTTTATGAGGTGTCTTGTTCGTTTCTATAAATAGACATACAGACAATTTTTTTCATGATGTTTTTCATTTTTGTATAAGAATGTTTGCACAATAATTTCAATGGTTATTCAGGCTGCTTGTTAGCATATTGCTGGTTCAATACTTTGGGAGTAAGTTAGTTAAGAATGTGACATAATGTGTATGTATGTATGTATAAATAAATAACATCTACAATATACTACATACATACATACATATGTATATGGTATAGAATTTAAATGAAAATACATAAGTACAGAGAATAAAGACGCATTTTTTTATTGAAAAAAATCAATAAGATAACCTCATAAAAACTACAAGATTTCTTCTTGATTTTTTCAAAAAGGTTTTCTGCTTATTGAAAAAACCATAGAGATTTCTTATTAATTTTGTTCCATTTTATGAGGTATTTAGTAGGCACTGTTTTCTCTGTGTATTCGTTTTTAATTTTTTCTTGTTTCTTTTATTGGTTTATTTCATTTTTGTCTTATGTTATATGCAAATATTCTTGAATTTAAAATATATTTTCACTTACAAATAACCCAATTTATGTTATTTTCCCGAGCATATTTTTACAGTTTTTAGTGCATATTGCATGCGCATAAAACATTTTTTAGATCATATTTCTGGTTTCCCTGGTTATTATTAATGAGAGACCAAATCATAACATCTAAAGCACAATTTTTTTTATTGAGATGAAGACAATTTAAAAATTAATACCTGAGATATCGGTAATTGCAATAGCCGTAGTTTTGGATGGCCAGAGACGTCAATACTTTGCCGGACAATTGCGGCAAAGAAGATTGAAGATTGTTTGAGATCTACTTTCATATCCAAAACGCCGATAAAATGCAACCCCGTTTTGATGAATTGTTATTGTCTTTGAAAATTTTCATAGCCTCCATCATACCAGGGTTGCATTTGCTCAAAAATCGTACGATTGTGTAGGATAGTGTATGGCGGCCTATTAATTTTTAAATAGTTTTTTACTTTTAAATTAAAAAAAACACAATTTTGCCAAGATATTTTTTATTCCCAATAAATTTATAAACTTATTAATAACTTTAAAGTTATAACTATAAAAATTAATATATTTTTAAATATTTCTTAACAGAAAAGAAAGAAAATATAATGAACAAGATTCTTTTTTTTATATGCTTTGTTTTTTTGTTTAAACTTTTTTAAATTTAATTGCTTAATAAAAATTCCTTAACTATAAAACAATTTGGAAAACAAGAATTTAATTAATTTTTAAAACTAGAGCAATATTTTGTATTAAATTTACAAAACTACACTCAGAGAAAAAACAGCTTCAAATCAATAAAAACCATATTGAAGTAATAAGGAATATTAACGAAAGTCTAGTCAGGGAAAAATATTAATTTACAGTATTAGTTTATTAATTTTATTTCTTTTTAAGTATCTAAAAATAACTTTTCTATTGTATTGAATTAATGTGACGCGTTCTTATGAGTGTATGTGTAGCAAGTACTTTACCCGTAAATCAAACGTCCACTCAACACGAATAAGAAGCTTAAACAATTTAGCCTTCTAATTTTAGATTGAAAACTCAAAGGAAACACTTTAAAATGATAATAGTGTTCTTTTTTTAATTTTTAACGAAAAGCAAATTGTTTTTCTTACCAGAAACGAAAAGTGAAAGACAAATATGCAGCAATTGCTGTTGCATCCTTTTTGATACGTACACCAGCATTTTATGCAGTATATTCACATATTTTATACTCTGCTAATATTTTATTTAAGTATTAAAGACTTGGGCAAAAAAAGTGTTTATAAAATATATAATTTAAAATTGCTTATAGAGAAAGGTGTTGTTGGCTGCTGCTGCTGCTGATGAGAGTTGTTGCACGTCCATCAAATACAAATAGAAGATTTTTAGCAAACAACACTCTGGGTCCATGCTGATAATGATGAAGCTGAGAAAAACCATGATGTAGTCTGTGATACAAAAGCAAAAAAGAAATGTTTTTACGTATATCTATATATTGTACATTTGCAACTGCTAAAGCAAAGTTTCAACATGTTGCCATTAAAGTAGATATGCATGTGTATTGCTTACGATATGTTTGTTGCACATATGTACATCTCTCCCTTTAGCAAGCGGTTACAAGGGCTCTGCATAATAGAATGTTCAAAAATTCATTTAAACTCATTTGCTATTGCAAATGAGTTAAATTATTCAAGTTAAACACTAAGCATTCAACATTTAAGTAAATATTTGACTAAAAACTTGTGATGTGATTACAAATTTAAAATTGAAATCCTAGACTTAAGTATGAGATATTTGTAGGTGCATTTGTGTAGGTGTAGGTGTGTGTGTGTGTGTGTAGGTGTGTGTGTATTTGAATTAACTTGCCTGTATTGGAGAGAATTTGTGGCTGTGTGTATGTGTGGTATGCGTTTGTATGTGTACTGGTGCAATAATGCAGGTGCTTATGTTTGAGAAGCGTTTACGGTGTGCAATTGGTACATTTCAATTTAAACTTACTTGTGGGATTAGAGTTTTAGTTGGATGGAGGATTGTATTTTAACAGAAATATAATTTATAAAGTTTTAAAGGATAGCAAAAATTTATAAAATATACATATATATGTATGTATGTACATGCATTGCATTGAGATCCTGAGGAGAGAAAAAAATTAACATATATTGATTAAAAAAAAACTCGAAACTTAAAAAAAGCTCTTCAATATGTTCCCTTACTCCCTCTTTCTACCGACCAGACGGACGACTTGAGTATAAACTTTATATGGAAAGCACTTATATTTTAGAGTGGATTTCATAAAAATTTTCTAGACCAGTCGTCTGCCTGACTTGTAGAAACTGCACATTAGAAACTTATAAGAATATAAATCTTGTTAACCCAGTACGCTGTGTCACCCAACTCCCATATTACAAAACAAAAACATTTTCTATAAGCAAAAAGAATGTTAAAAATTGGTCCACAAGCGACAAAGTAATGTGATAATCCATTTTTTTGGCGGTCAAATTTTACCCCCAATCAAATTTTTTTTTTTGTTAAATTGGCCGATAAATGACGAAGTTATTTGATAATCAATTATTGGGGTGGGCAATTCGCGATACCCTTTCCCCTGCACAATTTCAAAAAAAAAGAGAAAAAAAATTATTGAACCTCTTCCATATCGGTCATTTTGAGCCCACACTCCCACTCCCAAACTTACAAAAAAAAATTTAAGGGAACCTTTTCCACATGAAAATAAAATCTTGAAAATTGGTCCACCAATCACAAGGTTATGTGAAAATAAATTTTTGGGGCGGGCACTTTGCACCAGAAAAAAATTAAAAAAATATTTATTTCACCTTTTGCACATCAAAAAGATTTTTGCAATTTAATCCAGAAACGACAAAATAATTTGATAAACCATATTTTTGGTGTGCACATGCAATCTATTAATTATCTCGAAAATAAATATTTGACTTAGGCCACTTTCATAATAATGGTCAAAGATTTGCTCACATTTAGGAAACCGCTGCAACGCAATTACACGCAAAGAAAAAATATGGTTGAGGTAACCACAATCAAACAGCAACATACTATGATTGAATTCTATGGTTGCAGTCAAATCATATTATTGTCGATGGAAAAGCAAAGTTTAAATAATATTATTTTCTGAGTTAACAATAATATTCAGGCTTATCATAAATAAATTTTCACATGGAAATTTCCGAACGTGTGAACAATTGGTATCAAAAAACTTCGTACTATTGCAAAATATTTTGACAATTTATGAAGAAAATTATTCACAAAGATTTGTCTATTGGAAAAAGTGGAAATATGTAAGCTTTTAATTTCATGGGAATTGATGATACGAACCTAAAATCCATGTGAACAAAAAATTTCATTCGGAAATTTTCACATGTGGAATTCATGATAAGGCTGATTATCTACAAAAAACAATTAACTTTGTTATACCTAATCTTATTATTGTAAATAAGATAACACTATCGTTAGATGTGACTAAAATATAATTGAGACTTATCATACCATGTTCTAATATTACAATAATATTGTTAAATATGACCATAGTATTATTTTATGTAAAAATAATATTTTGTTCTTTAATCATATATTTGTTGGCAAATCTTTTGTTTCAAACAGCTGTGCGGTAAGTCCGAAATGAAAATTAATTAATATTGTTGAAAGAAAATGTATGTATGTATAGAAATGTATACTTACATATATGTGTATACACGAAATACAGACACATACATACATATGTACATATTATTTTTATTTATCTACCCTCTGGTTTATAATTTTTTTAATTTATTTAACACCACGCGTGCACTACCGATAGCTTACAAATGAAACACTGAACTGACAGAAGATGTTTGTGAAAAAGATTTTTTTTTTAAACTTAACATAGTATGGTTTTGGATAACATTATATTTTTATTTGCATCACATTATTTTTACACAATAATACAAATTATATTGTAGTCATAAATTTTTAACAAAACTATATTGTTAAATTTTAACCATATCGCACTTTCTGTGAATATAATAATGTAATTATTAAATTCAAACATTACTGTGTTTCTCGTAACGAAATTAATGTTTAAAATAACAATAACTAGTTTTCAACGACCACACATTTGTTTCAGAGAACATAATATTGTTTTCTCAACCATTTTACAACCATATCTTTTCTTTGCGTGTATTTTTAACATTTACAAAAATTATTATTCGACATATTGTCATAAGTTTGTTTAAATTGAAATTTATTTGCTGGTCGCTAAGCATTGCCTATACATTTCATTGCTGCTTAGACAAATCATCAGTAAAATTCAACCACATATTCTGAACAGTCACAAACCTCTTATCTTATGCACAGACTTTCAAAAACTATTTGAGAATTCACAAACAATAATATTTTTGCAAATCAGAAAAGAAAAATAAGCGTAGTAAGCTTAGAAATTGTAAAAAACCCCAGTACCAATGAATCGTTTAGCAATTTTTTAATATTAGCTTTTGCATTTGCTTAATATATTTGCAACGAGATTCAATATTCGCCTTTGCTTGCAATTACCTTAAAAAAAGGAAACATTGTCATTCCCCTCGACACATACATTTTCCATACAATCCTTTCAAAGGCAATTTTAAATTTTCCTTTTGGCATAAAAATTTTAGTAAAGGAAAACATAAACAACCAGCAGGCACGTCATTAATTGAACACAATATAATATATTTGTGTAGTTGTTGGCAATTTTCATACTTGAAGTTTAATTAATTTTGCATTATTACATGCAATTCAATTCTGTGTGCACAGTTCAGTTCTCGAGAACAAAATAAATTGTTAAAATGTCACTTTGGTAAATTTGCAGCAATTTTAATTAAGCCCTCGCTCGCAATACACAAAATGAAGTAAAAATTTGTAAAATGAAGTAAATCGCAATGAAAAATATAAATGCATTTATATGAAAATATTTATTTTCAGAAATAAAATTAAACAACACAACAACGTCTACACACGCTCCGTATAATACAGATGTTATAATTTTTAATCTATAAGAATATTTTTGAAAAAAAGTAAATAAAGTTTAATGAAAACAAGCGAACATGGAAACGGAGGAGAAAAAACCAAAATGTCACTTTCATTCATTTAAACACTTGACTTGCACACACTGAAACAAGTGTAGAATGTAAAAAACAAAAACAAAAATAAAAACCAAATAAAATAAAATTAAAAAATAAAACGCTAAAACAGCTTAATAACAAATGCTGCAAAGGAGTGAAGAAGCAAGAAGTTGCAGCCGCCAGATGAAAATAAGAAACACAAAATGCGGTGAAGTTCTTGTCAAATTGCCAGACGCCTGGCAAATTGCAGATGTTTGAAATTTATTTAGCCCTTCTTTTTTGTGTTACTCTACCCCCCCAACTCTCGGCCCCCTTTACAATTACTATGCTAGATATACGAGTACATACCAGAGAGCTGTATGAGTTGATTCACTTTCGCTCTCCACTCACTATTACAATGCTTTTGTTTTTTTTTTTTTAACATCAGTATGTAACTAATGATATTGCTTGCAGTGTTGCCTTTCTAACAACTGACTGCCATTAACTCACTCTCTTTTTTTAAGTATGGCTAGTAAAAATCAATAAAAAGTCTTACTGTTGTTTGATTGTTTTGTATAGCAATCAAATAACTCACAAAAGCATGTTGACTAGATGAAGTCTTAAGTTAATAAAACATGTCGTTCGTATTAATTAAGAGTTTTTCTCGTAATAAAAAAATTTGTAAAATAAAATGGGGCTAGCTTTTTTATTTTATAATATTACATAAAACTATATTTGTCAGAAGGGGTTTTAAAAACTATTCAAAACAATCATACTGATTCATTGCTTTCGTGAATCATATGCATGCATAAAAATTGCAAGCAGTGGCATGCATTTATTAACAACAGTCTCATTCATATGAATCATGCAATAGCATCATTCATTATTTTAATGTTAAGTGCTAGCTCAATATTCATTTTAGAAAATGCAAAATTATGCCGTTTGATTCGTAATCATGCAGATCACTGATACATACATATGCATATAAGCTGCTATATTTACTTAAAATTTTTCTTTAAATGTCTACGTTGATTTTTGAATACTTTTGTTATATTTTTTTGTTTGTTTTGATGTTAATATAAATTTGAATAATTATTCGCAAAAGTTTATACATAGACAATTATGTTTGAGTGTCTGCCTTAATTCGGTTTGAGAGACTTTTTTTTCTTGCATGGCAACTTTCTTATAAAGTATTCCATTTAAAATATGGGAAGCGTAACTAAAAATGCGTGCATATATAGGTCGTTTACTCACACAAAGAGTAATAACTCAAAAAATTGAATTTTTGAGATAATAAACAAAACTTAAAACGTGCAAAGTGGAGTGGCCGTAATATTGTTGTTGGACTAGTCGAGCAGTGGTATTTTTGCTACACTACCAGTTAGTGGAGCGACTGTATCGTCATAATTTCCACTATGTGAGACCCTTCATCCATCAATTGAAGGCTGAATCATCCCTTGATATGAAAAATATATTATATACTTACAACCGCAAACATATAATAACCATAAACAACGAAATGATTACCTAAATTTAAACCATCCTATATATGCAAATCTCTCACTGCACTCACATCGCTTTATATACTTGAAATGTGCAAAGATAAAAGCAACAACTAATCTCTGCAGGAAATGCGAATAGTTAAGTTATAGTGTTTTACTAGTGACATTGTCAGTAGTACTACTGACCAGTTGTACTCCAGCCAATGGAATCTTCTATGGACATTTAATATTATCTTGTCATTGAAAATCCACAACTAAACTGTAGCACTACTGACTAAGTATTTTTTTTGGGACCACATGGACACATTGACCCCAAAGATTCACTAGTAAATCTTAGGGGCTGTGATCTACAATATCGCTATTTCCTCGCTCGATGCCAATAGTAACATTGTAATGATTTACTAGTGACATTGTCAGTAGTACTACTGACCAGCTGTAGCCCAGCCAATATAATCATCTATTGACATTGAAAATACACAACTAAACTGTAGCACTAGTGACTAAGTAGTTCTTTTGGGACGACATGGAGACATTGACACCAAAGATTCACTAGTAAATTTTAGGGGCTCTAATCTACAATATCGCTATTTCCTCGCTCAATAGTAAAATTGTAGTGATTTACTAGTGACATTGTCGATAGTACTACTGACTAGGTGTATCCCAGCCAATGTAATCGCCTATTGACATATAACATAGGGTTGTCATTAAAAATCTACCATTAGACTAAAGCACTATTCTTTTACAACCTTATGGAGACATTTGAATTAAAGATTCACTAGTACATTTTAGTGATCCTAGTCTACAACCAACAACCTTAAATAAATACATACATACACATATATATGTACGTCAGTTTTTAAGATTATTGCATGTTAAAAAAAGAAAAACAAACTATTGACGCGTTCATTGACAATGTCACCAGAAATACACTAGAACTGTAGTCTCTAACGTATCTCTACTCGCGCATAAAAGGAAAGTTGTCGACATTTTAAGTAGTGCAATTGTCGCTAGAGAAAAGAGTGTCGACATAGAGACATATGGTTCTAGGCTGACTGGAGGGATGTTGCAGTTTACTACCACCGACAGACAGTGTTTGTTTTTGTGAACAGTATGTATTTTCTTATATCATGTTGCTACGGTTTGTTGCTGACAATAAATTAGTACTAGTGATCATAATTTTTGTCTGTCGACATGTTGTTACATGCATAAAATATAATTATGACTTTAACAAGTAATGATCTATAAAATAATTATAGCACCAAGCTTATACACACATACATACAAAAAATTTACATACATTTTTGTATTTTTAGGACTGGGTTCCCCTTGTACATATTTTTCGTATGTCATTAATGTTAAGTAAGAATAAATGGATTAACAGATGAAGAGTTTGATTGGTGTTATTTTTTAAATGATTGCAATTAAGTTTAATATTTTGTTGACGCACTAGTTAGCAACTAGCTAAACTCTCAATAATCAAATTCTAGGTATTTTTAAGCAATAATATTTAACTGAGTAAATAAACTAAGAAGGACCCTTTATATCTTACAATAGTTTAAAATAAATTTATTAAAGTGTAACTATGACTCGCACACGAAGTGTTCCGTAGGGACACTACATATGTACATATTTAATACTATACAAACTTTAGGCTACATAATCGAATATCATACTTGAAGTCTACTGACGAGTTCCAAAAAAATGTTAATACCCGGAGTTTTTGTGATATTTTAGTTTAAGCGGTTTTTCTTCCTTTTAGCTCTATTTTATGTTTTTTTTTTCGATTTTTTCAGTTGTTGCCGGTTTTTAGTTTTGGAGTATTTTTAGTTTTCGTGTTTTTTTTTCGTTTTGGGGATTTATTTATATTAGTTTTAGACATTTGTTCATTTCGGTTCTTGGGGACTTATATTAGTTTTAGTTTTTTGCGTTTTGACAATTTTTGGCGATTTATTTTAGATTGAGTCTTTTTTTTTTGGCGTTTTGACGATTTATATAAGTTTTGGAGTTTTTTTTTCGTTTTGGCGATTTTTTCGGTTTTTGGAAACTTATTTTAGTTTTAGTATTTTTTTTCATTTTGGTGATTTTATCGGTTTTCAGTTTTAGTATTTTTTCATTTTGGCAATTTTTTTATTTAATTTTTTTGGGATTTAGTTTTAGTCTTTTTTAAGTTTTGGCGATTTTTTTAGTCATAGCGATTTTTTTGCCACTTTTTCTGTTGGTTTTTAGTTTTGGTGGTTTTTCCGTGCTTGTGATTTTTTAATTTTGGGATTTTTTTTTTTTTAATTTTAGTGTTTTTGAAAATTTCAAGAGTCTGCTTCTTACGGTTTCCAAGTTACAGCAATTTGTGAAAATTACTTTAACTGGGTATTCTATACATGTATGTACCTTTTAATTAATAGTCTGCATGAAAATACACTAACTTTCAAAAGTTACAGTGTCTACATACGGTACGAGCTCGATTTGCGCAACCACCGATTATTGCAACACCTCGATTAGCGTAATCGAGTTGCTCGATAAGAGCAACTTTTATATACAAATTAAATAAAGATGTTTGTTTTGTAAAGATTTTTGTTTTGTGATTCTCAATATATTATTAAGACTCTTGCTATAAACACACGAAGTTTGTCAGCTTAATTCAAAAATTTTTTGGGTTGAAGTCTACTGCCGAGTTCCAAAAGCGGGAACGAAATGTATATAAACAATTGCTTAACCATAAAATCAAGTCAAATTTTCAAATTAAATAAATAAAGACTTTATGTCAAATAAATATACTTCGGTATTTCATGTACAAAAATAAATTATTTAATGTTATTATATTAAAGCTTGGTTTATATGAAGCTTTTTGTGGTCGATTATTGCAACTTTTCGGTAAAAGCAACAACCTCAATTTCATTTTGGTTGCGCAAACCGAGCAAGTACTGTATAATTTCAAAATATTGTGCCATAACCGCCAAAACAGATTAAGCGACATAATTTTCGAACTTCATTTTTTGACCAAAATCGATTATTTGCGATAGTAAATAATAGACTTTTTTTTTAAGAAAAAACGAGGTCCAAATTGTGTCGATTAAGGCTTTTTTCCAATATCTCGTTGGGCGCTTGAGGACATTATTTAATTTATGTATTTGTTATTGTAGTGGCCACAGTTGTGAATATTTCAGGTCCATAGCTTTTATGGTTCTCGAGAAAACAGCCTGCGACTCATGGACCGACTGGTGGATGGACAGACATTGTAGCAAAAATATCAGGGTCCTTTTCACCTTTGTCGTACGGAGCCGTAAAAAAGTGACGATAGTTTTATGAGCATTTGCACTTTATGAGAACTGTCATAAAAAGCATAAAGAGCGATCATACCATGTGCTAAGGTGTATGCGACTTTACTACTACTACATGCTTAAAATTTTCCCTCCTATTTAAAATATAACAACTTAGATTTTATCCTTCAAAAACTGCCATGTTTTTATTATCTAAAACATTCTTTATTATCATACCACTTGATTTGATGTTAATGATAAATAATAATAATACAATTTTCAGCCACACTAATTATATGTACATGCAACATTTGCACTTGTACAACACATACGACCAACAACATACAATTACAGCTACGACGAAGTATTAAAAAAAAAAACAATACAAGATGCATGTTTTTAAACAATAAAACATTTTTCCTTTTCTTTTTTTAACGCGTCGCGTCTCCTCTTAATAATCACTTGGGTTCATGGGTGCAAAGTATTTTTGTGACTTGGCTAAATGCAACAGCAGCAAAAAAAAATAGAAAAAAGCAAAAAAAAAAAAACTTTAAAAGCCATTGCCGACATTAAACATAGGTTACGTGGTAATCTAAATATAGACCCCTTCAGCCAAACTCTCCTGGCGGGCCTGGTGGTAAGTGTCATTACAACAAGCTCACTCACACTGCAGCAGCTACTTGCCACCACAAACAAGTTCGCTTCTGTTACTACTGTGATATGCCTTTTGTTGGCATTGTGACAAATGATGGCGATTAGACATGTGTCATTTTGTAAAATGCGTCTGCGTGCTGTATGCGATTTGTTGCTATTATTTTATATATATATATATTTTTTTTCATTTTATTTTTCCTTATTTTGGCCAAAATAGCCTTTCATATGAATGGCGTATAGTTGCATGTTTGTTGGGTTGCAATTTTTTGCTAGCGTTCGCTCGTACTACGAGTATTTGGATATTGTTTGGCAGAGATGTGATGTTAATCCGTTTTTTTACACCATCAAATATTACAAACATTAGGGGGGCGCTGTACTACACTGACAATTGGGCAAGTAGATATGCAACTGTGGAGACAGATTTGGTAAAGTTAAGCGTTACCCTCATACCCGGTACATATGGTTTGCCTAAATGCATGTTGCAACAATGATACGCGAAAATAATTGTTATGGCTGAAATTATAGTCGCCGGCTGTGTAGCAGCCATCGATTTGGTCAGACAACTGCTGCTAAAGCTGTGTGTGTGTGCGTGTGTGCGCGAGGTAGACAGACTGTTGTTGTATTGACCGTTAAATACCATTGAATGCATGCAACATTGACATTAATTCATAGATTAATTGCTGTCATTCAAGAATGACATATGATTATTTTTGCTGTTGTTGTTGCTGTTTTCTTTTAGAAAAGGATTTTAAAACCGTCTGCCCTTTGGTGTAGGCAAAATGCCTGATTGAGGTGTGGAAATGCTTGTGTTTGGGGCGACCGTTTTACTCTCTCTTTCTACGTTTAATGTTTATAACAGCAATCAATTATATTTATCGCTTATTGGAAATCTTTAATGTTTGTCAAATGTTTAATTTTTTTTTCGCTTGCTTTGGATTAACATTTGGTAAAGCAAAAATTTGCTGACTCACATGCAGTCATGCTTTTATTTTCTTGTTACCATAAATAAAGCTGTTTTTTAACACTTTATATATTTTAAGCCATTTCCCATTTGTCTCAGTAGAGAATAAACTGTAATTTAAATTTTATCACTGCAACTAAATCTAGCATGAACGAGTTTGGTGTGAGGCCACATTAACGCAGCTTGATGTGTTTTCAAGCCACTGAAGGCTCTAATGAAAGAAATCGTTACTCAATCAGTGTTAAATATTATTGTTATTATTACAGTCACCCCACCAAGCCCTTCTACATGTAAATGCATGTGGCGGCGCTACTTATTCTCACCCCTTGCCCAGGGGGTTGTTTATTATTTTTAGAATATTGTGCACTTGTCGCTGCTAGCTGCTGATTTACCTTGTGTTTGATTGTGCGTAATTGGGGGTAGAGATTGATCGAGACACTGTCGCCCGCCGTCTTGCCGTTTGTATTGATTACGTATAAATTCTTATTTTGTTACATAATCTTGTTGTTTGTCCTTCCAACAACATTTTCTTTGACGCAATAAAGTTTCACACAATCAGCATCATAATAAAAAGTGTGAGTTATACAACCACCGCTATTGACTCCCCCGTTGATTTTATCACTGTTATTGTGTACTTTTGCTTTGACTTGTGGTGCACAGTGGGTAAGGGGTTAAGAATTTTTTTATCTCATTGTTATAAAAAATATATTTTATTTTACATGCATGTATTTATTTATTGTATCTTCTAAAAAAAATGAACTAACAATATGTATTCAAATTTTAAATCTGTATATAATAATTAGGCCCAACCAGTGTCAGGCATAAACTTAGTGATAGTAATCAATAATATATAAATGTCGTATTAAGCAAAAAATATTTTCAAGCAGTTTCATCTGGAGTGCGGAGTATTCAAACCGTAGTGTTCCTCTTTTTAAAGCGGATGTGTCCAGTAAAATTCAAGATGTTCCGAGCAAGGGGTTGGGACTCGAGTTTTGTTAATTATTTTGTAAGTTATTCAGTCACTAGTGCCATATTTAAATCACGATGTAAATTTGAATTTTTGATGTACCATGGAGCCGATGTTATTAGTCTTAAAATCTTGTTTTGCCTTCGTTGGATTCTCTCTATATTGCGCCATATTTGAATTCCGTAGCACCATATTGGTTTCAAAATCGACTCTTATATTAAAAGTTTTCAAACTAGACTGAGTGCTGAATTTCTACCAATCAGCCAATGTATCTGAGTTAATTTAAGTTTCATTTGTGTTAGCTTTGAGTCAATATGGTGTTTCCATATAAGCCGTCGATCAAGGTGTATACCAAGGTATTTTACGTGTGAATGTTGAGGAAAAACTTGATTGTTGATTTGAATTTCGTAACAAGTATCTCTTCGCAGAGTAAGTGTTACCTGAGCACACTTTTGCTCGTTTACTTTAATTCTCCATAAGTTTAAGCACAGTTCCAGTTGTGTAATATGTTCTTCTAGATATCGGGAAGCCTCGTGTGGGGTTTCGAGCATACTAAGGCAGACTGTACCATCGGCAAACGTATATGTTAGATATTGCTGCTCAAGGGTATATCACAAGTATAAATCAAATACAAAACTGGCCCCAGTATGCTCCCCTGTGGCTCACCGGATGATATAGATTTGGGGACACTCATGAAGTCTCCTTCCACAACCGTGAACTACCGGGTAGTAATGTAACTTTCTAATAGCTTCAAACAATTTATTGGTATATATGATTTCAATTTTAAGATAAGGCCTTCGAGGACTGTGTTTAATGTAAATGTGTTCATATTTAATTAATTAATTAATTTCCGAAAAATGTTCAGCCTTAAAGGAAATTATCAGCTTATTTTACGCTTGGAAATTTATATTGAAAGAAGAACAAGAAAAAGCTCAAAATTAATTTTGTTTCTCATTTAAAAATTTGTGTTTACATATTTGCAAAAAATACTGCAGTAAGTCCATTGAATTCCAGCTGTAGATCAATGTCTGTCAGTAATCACAATGAACTCAATTGGATCTCCGAAAGCAAGTGTGTTGCAACACCATCCTACCTAACCCACATATCTGACATCAGTGAAAGGTTTGTCATTTACGAATATGAATCGTTTAACAGTCCTAGCACGCGTAAAAATTGGTAAAACTTACTACGAAATTAGCGGTTAAAAGGTGGTGGCTAGTATTCAAACAGCGGGGTTATTATGGTCGTCATAATATACCCAGTGTGCAAGGAAGTGGTAAGATTATAAAGAAATTTGAAGGGACTGGAAAAGTTATAGATGTGGGCAGATCGGTGCATCATTGCAATTTGCCCACTACCAAAAATATCGCTTATGTTAGTTAAAGAGTCACAGATAGACCGAAGAATTGTTAACGTCAATTCAAAGCCCTCTGGCCGTATGATACATTTCTTTGAACTGCAATTAATGGTTATGAACTGGACGATATGTAGTAGTATGTTTATATGTTTATATTATATGTAGTAGTATGTTTATATTATTATATGAAGCACAGCCGCGAATAACGTTGTAAAAGACATTATTTAAATAACCAATTTTTTTACAGATTAACATTAACATAACTCTCTTGGGTTGTTCAAACATCAAACCATCCAAAATTATGCATCTTATCGCCGTCAAAATATAATTACAATCCAACCAGTCGGTGGAAAACTTTGTAAGTAACTAATAAAATCATGCAAACGAAATTGTCGAAAATAATTGATAAATGTAGCAGAAATACCAAAAGAAAAGTTAATGCTAGTTGTCATTATTTTCGATAAGCTAAAAAAATTTAAACGAAACAACCAATCTTGCTTTAAAATACGTTTTTCGGCTCTCCTGAAAAATTATTATTTTGTCACTTAAAGCGTTATTCGCGGCTAGCCTTCATATATGTAGTTTCAACAGGACGGTGCTACAAGCATCGTAACACGTCCCGGTACGACACCATTTATGATTTATTGCATGATAAGCTTTCAGAACGCGTAATTTCACCATTTATGATTTATTGCATGATAAGCTTTCAGAACGCGTAATTTCACGTTTTGGCGACGTCAATTAGCTGCCACCATCGAGTGAATTAACGCCGTTAGATTTTTTTTAGAGCTACGCGAATAATCCCTAACGTTTGAACATTTGAAAACCAAGATCGTCAATTTATCGAAAACTGCCGCAAAAGGATAGGCTGCTGCAAGTAATCCAGAGCAGAGAACAGCAATGAGTAGTGAAAAAATGAGTAGAGTGGAATCATGACTTATAATTTCTTGTACTTATGCGCACTCATACTTATTGCAATGTTGTCTATGAATCATATTAACTTGCAATTTTTAAGTGTGCTTCGTACTCATACTTAGCAACATTTATGACGTTGTTGACTTCGACTCTCTTTAACTCAATGTCTATGGACGATGCAAAATAAGTATGATTCACAATGCGAACTTCGCATACGAAAATTAAAGTTCTCATTATGAGCTTATGAGTTTCTCTGTTGCTTTTTTGTTTTGTTTGTTTGTATGCTGGAATTAAAAACTGTTTAATGATTAAACTCTTAAACAAACATACATACATGAGTTAAGTGAGGAGCTGTATCAATGTGAGTAGTATATTTTTTTTCCTGAAATTAGAAATCAAACTCAGGTGATTTATGAGTGTGAGTGTGATATGACTATGATGTCGACGTAGCATTCATATTTATTTCAACGTATACTTAGACAGCAATAAATTACACATTACCATCAGAACTACTTGCCATATAATGACTTACTTTTCTGATTACCCAATTTCATTACTCGCTTACAAATCACATTACCTAAAATTTAAAAAAATTATGTGCAAGTTGCTAAATGAGCAGAATAATTTTTTTAGATTAAATAGATTACGTGAACAAGTTGCCAAATAAAAAAAACGTACGTACTTCTCAAGAATCGATTATTTCACTCTCACGCCTTGTTAAAATCATTAAGTTTGTAATCCAGTTCCTTAGCTTCCACCAAAAATGCTTAATTGGAAACCCGATTACCTTTTTTGAATTTTTTTGCTGGGTATAAATCAATGTCATCGTGAGTATCCGTAAATCAGAGTAGTTGAGTTTAAATGATGTCTACTCATTTGTGTTTAAAATTTCATGAGTCAGTATGAGTAGCGAAAAAACGATTTATTGCCGATCACTGATGCAGCCAAATAAATGGCATGATCCAAGCAAGCATTTTGTAAAAAAAATTCAATTGACTTCCTAAATTTCTTTTATATTTTTAAATTCGACTCATTTTGTTTACTGCATATTTTTATTCAGGGCCTGATTTTGTAAAACGCATCTCTTAGCCCCCTGTTTCTACAACCCAGACCGGCTACTTGAGTATGAAATTTATATGGAAAGCACTATTTTTTCTCATACAAATTTTCAAAGAACGTCATAAGTCATAAATGCGATTTTTGTGGTAATGACGCAGAATTCTTTATATCGTTATTAGTTGTGTAAAAAGTTCATACAAATATTTCGTTTACTCAGCTTTTAAGAGAAAAACTAAATTTTCTTTCTCCATAAAATTGCGTGTAAATTGAAAACCTTAAACTAATTTTCTGGCAAATTTGTTCTTTTGAGTGACGTTCTTTGAGTTAATGAGCGATATGTATATATATATTTTGAAATTCGTTTAGTTTATTCATTTATCAATAAGTGTTACTAAAAATAAATTTTAATTTATTGCACAAATTTGTTTTCTGATAAAGGAATTTAGGGAACAATAAAGTCTAGAGTTTTAAATACAAACGATTCTTTCGTTTTGAAATTTTAATGGACAAAAAATATTTATTGAAACGAATTTTCCTTATTTTGCAGACAAATTTGAAATATTTAGAGACGATTTTTTCACTAAATCTGGCTGTAAGAGTTTCTCAGGGCGAAGAAATTAAATGATTTACCAGAAGAAAAAAAAACTTAAGAAATTATTGCTTCAATCCCACTGTCCTTCTTATTGCAACTTTTGTGGGTGACAAATGGTTGGATTAACTCAGCTTGAAAGAGGGCGTTTTTGGGTTCCTTTTTTGTTTTGTTGTAGAGTAACAGAACGAACGCAAACTGTTGTGTTTCGTTTATGCCAGGCAATAGATTTTGATTATGTCGGATTATTTATTTTTTTCTTTCAAAATTTGTTTATTTCTTATTCAGTTTGCATTTTCTTCGATTTGTTTGTATTTTGGATTTTTCTATTTCTTTTTTTTTTTGTGGTGGCACTTGTATGAAAAATAAAAAATAACCTTGTGAAAATTGTTATTTTTTGTTTAACTTAATATTTAATTTTACTACAGACAGCCAAATGCACATACATATGTACACTCACAGACAACTAGTAATGCACACTCATACTCAATAAATATTCATAAATATCTGTGGACTTTTGACAAAACAACCTCTTTCAAAAACTGCAATTTTACAGGAGAACGAAAAAACTGATAAAATATCTAGTAACATTGATTTTGAAATATTGGGTGAAAAAGTGAAAGTGTAGTATTAAATTTATATACTAAATTGAAGTGAAGATATGAATAATTCTATTCTAATGCCAAAAGATTTTCAGAAAAATTAAGACTAAAAAGATAGGATGTTTTGTCGAAATTGTTTTCAACAAAAAAAAATAACTTACATTACACAAGTTGTTTTGTTAAAATGGTTTTGAACAAAAACGTGATTCATATTTTGCGCTTATCTCAAGCCAAGTTACATATTTTCTAAATTTCTGTTTTGATAAAACAACTTCTTTGAAGAGAAGTTGTTTTGTTAAAACAAAATGTATATATGCAAAAAAATATTAAATACAATTTAGATGTTTTGTCAAACAATTTTATTTCTTGCATTTTAGAAAATTTTTAAACTCTTTCAGATAAGATATTTTATCAAATATTTTTTCCAAATATAATGAAAGAAGTTGATTTGCCAAGAACTGTAGATTTTTAACCAAATGGCGTAGAAATGCAAGGATCACACAAAAAGAACCGTCTTGAAAATTTATATTTAATATAAAAATCTTGCAAAAATGTCTTATTTCGAGAGAAGTTGTTTTGTCAAAAGCCCACAGATATAATATCCCAGTCAGCATTTTATGAAATTAATAATCATATTCGAGTCTTTTTCGACTCCTTAGCACGATTAAAATAAGCATTTATGCGCTCGTTTTCGAGTCGAAAATGACTGTTCATTCGGGAGAAAATGGTACCCTAGTCGCGACTCTTCTAAGAGAGTCTTTTATGACTCGCGTTTCTATAAATTTCGGCTCATTTTCGAGGCATTTACAAATTTTTGTTCACAAATTTAATACACTTTGTACTTTATTGAATTTACTGCATGAGCTTGCTGTTTGTTTTTTAAACAAATCACCTTCTAAGCAGTTCTGGGAATCATTTTCGAGTCTTATTTTAAGCGCATAACTGATTAATCAGTTTTTGATCATCTAAAGTAGTCGAAAAAGACTCAGTTTGGAGAAACAATCTTCAACATGCTGACTGGGATGAAATTTTTATTTATGTTAATGTGTGTCTGGCTCAGTGGGCCCAGCAAACAAGCAGGTTAAGAATTTGCATTAAGGGAAATTTTTTAATAATATTTCATATAAAATTGAATTTATATATTTCTCTCAGCTAAGATAAAAACTGCGAAAAGTGTATTTAAGTATTAAAAGCTTTATGCTAGGAACACAATTGGGACGAACGACGAATTTCGTCCCCGTCGACGAATTCGTCGATAAGAGTTCGCTGCGTAAATTCGTCGTGTGAAGCACAACAACAACGAATTTACTCAGCGAATTCCTCTCTTATATTTGATAAAGTTGGTTGTTGTGTGTACAAAGACAGATAGAGAGATAGAGAGAGAAAGAGAGAAAATAGTTTTTTCGTCGTTCGTCGGCGTACAAATTAGAAATAAATCTATCTCAGAATTCGTCACGCACGACGAATTCCGTTGTACGGCGGTGTTGTGTTCATTTTCATATGCACAAACGTGTTTTATTTTTTATGACGAAAGTTCGCACCGAAAAATTCGTCGTTCGTCCCAGTTGTGTTCCTAGCATTAACCACATTGTTTGCTGGTGGTAAAAATTTCGATGTATTTCGATGCAGGTACGTATATTTGTACATATGTACGAATATGTACGAGAGGGATACCTATTTATTATTAAGTCAAAAACATTGATGGGGTTTATGTTGCAAGTACATAGATATTTTCATTTGAAATTCATGAAATTATTAAGGCATAAAATCCATTCATTCATTTATTCATTTTCTCTTGCATTCGATACATTTTTTCTTCTTCTTCTTCATACACATTCAAATATATTTTATAATCATAGGGGCATATTCATAAATCGTAACTAAAGTCGAAATTTATTAAACAGATATTAAAAAATAGTTAACAGATAGTTACAGGTTCTATTCACAAATCTAAACTAACGAAGTGACGACTCCCAGCTGATAAAAGAAATAAGAAAATAAAATGTCGATAATACTATAATTGATATAAATTGCAATTAAATAAAAAACTATTCAAACTATCAAAAAACAATTTTTACATGTAAAGTATAAGTATAACATGTATAAGTTAGTTAACATTTAGTTACAGCTTCACTCATAATTAAGTCTAAACTTTCGTAGCCGTCTGTGAATAACTTAAATAGGTATTTAAAAAAGTTAGCACCTAGTAATGATTTCTGAATATGCGCCATAGTGTTTTATCCTTCACAATAAATACTAATAAAATAAAGTTAAAAAAAAAGAAATGGAAACCAAATAAAACAAAATGTTACTTATTGGCAATTTTTGTTCAACTGCATATAACCCATGGGGAAGCGTAAGGAAGGTGGCTGACTCAACTCAAGTCAACTTGAATTTTGCACTGTGGCATAAGTAGTTCAGAAATGCACCTGCTTTAAGATGATGACGCAGGACTACGGACAGTGGTCTTCGATCCCTCCGTCCCTGCGATTTTCATTCATCGAGCAACCAAATTCAAAGCTTGATTTTAGTACGAGTGTTATGGACCAGAATTTAATAAATCAAATCTCAAAACAAGTACTGGGGGTCTACTCTGTGACTTGTAACAAAAGAAAAGGCTTTTGAATTTACAAAACGTTTTCATCATTTTCATTTATACTAACGATAAAATTTTCCCAGACTGAGGTATTGGTTTCATATGCACTTTCTGACAGCATTTACCAGATAAATTGTATTCCTTTAATATCTCCATTAATTATTATTCTTCATAGTTAAGCTTTTAAAATATTAAAATTACCTTCGCTAACGGGTTATTCACCATGTACAAAATCATTTTCCTTTTATTTTTACACTTTTTTTCCTTTACCTACAGACATGTACGTACATGCACATGCATGTATGTACAGGGTGTTTTTTTTGAGGTATAGAACTTCGAATTGAAATAAAACACAAGAAAATCGTTTTAATGTCCATCAATTTGGCTTTATTGGAAAGATAATTTTATGCCATTAATGATTGAATATGATTTCGGGCATGTGGCCGCCGCGGCTGGCTCGAATAAAGCCAATTCTACAGGTCCAATTTTCAACCACTTTTTCGAGCATATGGGGCCGTATGTTGGCAATAACGCCACGAATGTTGGCTTCCAAGTCCCCTAACGTTTCTGGTTTGTTGGCGTAGACGAGCGACTTCACATATCCCCAAAGAAAATAATCCAATGGTGTCAAATCACACGATCTTGGTGGCCAATTGACAGGTCCATTCCGCGAAATTATGCGCTCATCGAATGTTTCCTTCAATAAATCGATTGTGACGTGCGCTGTGTGGCAAGTAGCGCCGTCTTGTTGGAACCACAACTCATCCACATTCAAAATCTTCAAAATCTTCCATAAAGTTGATGGACAAAGCTCCAATTGCTGTGCACGGTGGCGAATCGATTCATTCGGGTCCTCTTCAACACTTTGCTCTACAGCGGCAATTGTTTCTTCGGTGCGCACTGTTCGACGTCTCTGCGGATGCGTATTATCAAATAGAGTAAACGTAGTGCGAAAACGATCCATGGTTAACCGAATTAATTGCTCTGATGGACGATTATGTCGACCATAAAATGGACGGAGCTTGCGGTAAACTTCGCGGACTGAACCATTATTTTCGAAATAAATTTGCACGATTTGCAAGCGTTGTTCTTTTGTCAACCTGTTCATGATGAAATGGCAAACCAAACTAAATATTAATCACTTGACAGCTGACAAAATGGCCGCCAGTTAAAAAAGTGATGCCAACTTAAAGTTCTATACCTCAATAAAAAACACCCATTATGTCTGTGTTTCATGCCATTCTGTTTGTTTCGCTTCGTTAACCATTTGTGTGCTTTTTCACTTCATTTTTTCATTTTCAATATTTCTATAGCGGAACAAACTCTTCATGTGCTTTTTTTTCTTATTTTTTTGGTGTGTGTAATTTTTTATTTCTCTACTTTTAATTTATATTCTCTCCTGTATCCTTTCATTTTAGTTGTTTTCTATATATGTATGTATGTATATAAACGTTCAATAGTTAAGCTGTAAACTGTTGTTATCGTCACAAGAACAACATCAGTTAAGCAGGATGTTTAGTTCATTAACACCGGAAATAGGAGTTCGTTCTAGTGTCCAGTTGTTGTTGTTACTTTTAACATGTTCTGGCTGCGCTATTTGCAACAACAACAACAATAATAACAGCAAAAACTTTTATTGGTGGGGTAATGACGTCGATGTTGATGTTGATGTTAGGGATAATAATGGCGATGATTACGATGCGCTGCTGATGATATTAAGAGCATCGTAATTCATGCATGCCTTTAACCGGAAAAGATAAAAAGGATGTTGATTATATTAGTTGAGATCCTTCATGTGCACAAAGTCGTCAGGAGTTCTTTTTTTTTTTGCTTCTCCTTGCTTTCAAACACACTAATTGCTTAAAATAAAAATGTTGCATGCATGCATGTGTGTGTTTAAGCGTTTGCATTTCTTTATTCTTTTAATTAACAATTATTGTGTTAAGATGCCTGTTGAACGTAAAGCAAATTAGAAGAAGTAGAAAAAAATAGTTAAATATATAAAGCGGTGATTAAAATTTACGATATTAAATCCAATTATCTGCTGTTATTTTATTGAATGGAGTAAAGAAAAATTTAGTTTTAGTTTTATTTTAATTTTAAGTTTCATGCTGAAAATTCTTAATTGTTATTTTTCTACTCAAATGTTAATCTAATGACCGCGTTGACAAAACCCCAAGCTTCCTACTTTTCTACCGTTAATATCTCTTTCGGTAGACTTCAACTAAAGAACTTAAAAAAAAAATAAACAACTTCATATGTTGATAGAAAAAACCTCAAGCTTTTATTGTACGTGCTTAAACAACAATAAACAAAATTCTACAATCTTAAATATATAAATTCTTCAGGTTGAAACTTGCATTTTTTCCTTTATTAATTTTTTCAAATATGAAAAAATAGTTTTGTTATTACCCCACTGCCACGAAAGTTTGTTATTCATGCATGTGAAAAAGCACTAAACTTCTCGTATTATGTTTTCAAAAGCTCATTTTCTTCCTGGAGGCAAATTACTGCATTCGAAACGGTTCGAAATTTTAAAATATTTCCATATTTCTATTGAAATATTTCGCAATTTCGTTCGATAACGAGTGGCGTAATTTGCCCACTGGTATAAATCCGTAGTTCAGTATTTCTTTAAATTTTAAATTATTTTAAAAAGATGATGTTTTAATTACCTAATTTTAGATATAGAAATATCTCAAAAATATAAAAAAAAATAATGGATTAATTTAAGCTTGAGTTTTCTATGCAACAAATCGATTTAAAATTTATGTGTATGTACGTATGTGTTTCAAAATGGTCTTCGAAACTCATTTAAAATTAATAGGTGTGAAAAGACATAACTATATAGTTCTTAAAAATAAAAAAATACGGCTCTCTCAAACTTAATCAAAATGTTTCATCCTTTCGAGAGATAACGTCGAGGAAAAACTTCACAAACAAATTAGTTGGTCCAAATGTTCTCCATCTTTTCGGCTAATTATAATTTTTTTTTCAAAAACTGTCTGGACAGAACATTTTCAAACCGAGATCGCTTGGATTGCAGCTTAATTGACAATTCCAAGGACGCGATATTTTTATTTGACTTAAAGTCTTTATTTAATTCAATGAAAGCAACGTCTATATGGTTGCTTAGCCAAAAATATATTCAATAACGTATGACTCTCACTAGCACACGAAGTGTTCCGTACGGACACTACATATGTAAAACTATACGAACTTTAGCCTATATAATTAAATATCTTACCCGGTAGAGTTTTTTCGGTTTTTTTTTGCGATTTTTCTAGTTTTTTTCATTTTTTTGCGCTTTTTTCGCTTTTCTAATTTTTTTTAATTTTGGCGATTTTTTCGGTTTTTGGCGATTTATTTTAGACTTAGAGATTTTTTTTAGTTTGGCGTTATTTTTCGTTTAAGTGATTTTTTCGGTTTGTCAGGGTATTTTCTAGTTTTGGGTTTTTTTCATACTCGGGATTTTTTAGTTTTAGTGATTTTTAATTTCGCACTTTTTTCGTGTTGGCGTTTTTTCGGTTTTAAGCGATTTTTTTCGCTCCGCCGAGTTTTTAGTTTTTGAATTTTTTAGTTTTAGGGTTTTATCTAATTTCTAGAGCTTGTCTTTTACGGTTTCCAAGATACAGTAAGCTGTCAAAATAACATTAACTGATAAAATACCCTTTAATTTTGATTTATTTAAATTTTAGTGTTAATTGTTGTAGTCTGTATAAAAATACACTAACTTTGCAAATTTCAAGTGTCTATGTCGCATAGAGAAAGGGACCTGAGAGTAAAAAAATAATTTTCACTTTTTTTTTTGATGTGGACAACATCTGAGCATCGAATGAGACCGATCCCATGCCCCAAAAGTGTTCCCTCCCAGAGATATGCGCGTTTTATGAAATTGAAGTCGACGATTCTAGGGTTATGTGAAAAAATGTTCGTACTAACAGAGTGATATTCACGATTTAAAAGAATTATAAATGAGTATTTATTATAATTCACAATTAATAATTTCAGAAAAAAACGCGAGCAAAATTAATATCAAACTCATGGAAACAGCGCGCTAGGTAGAAAACAGTAAAAACCAACTACACAAAACAAGAGGTAGGGACGACCTACGCGCGTTTTCAAGGTTGACCAACACGTTCCTGAGATGTGTCGCTTTCAAATGAGACCAATACCAACACGCTCAGTGATGGTACACCAAAGATACACGTATTTAAATCTTTAAAATGGCTCTCCTAAACAAAACTGGTTTTTACCCTTAGGTCCCTTTCTATTTTGCGCGTCACATATATAATTGTATGTATATTACATTGAATTTTAAAAATTTTCGTTGCTCGTTTTGAACACCCTTTAGTATTTTACTGTCATATTATTGTAGCGGCGAAAGTTCTACATGCCATGTCAAAATTTTAGGTCCGTAGCTCTTACGGCTCTCGAGAAAGCAGCCTGTGACGGACAGCGTAGCGAAAACAATAGGGTTCCTTTTCACCTTTGGTGTACGGAATCCTAAAAAGAAGCAAAACTTAATAATGAAACAATATATAAAAACAACACACATTCGATTATATTTGTGAATATAATTATAACATTTCTAACCCTACACAGAAACCATCGTATATGAAAGATCTCTAAATTGTTATCTTGCGGCTTATTTATGTCATGACTTAATTCTGTCTTGGCATGTTTATGTCATAGTTTAAAAATTTCATTACATGTTCATATTACTTTCAAAAGTAATTATCTATTTATGTCATGACCTGTTTATATATATATCATAACATATTTAAGTCGTATCTTACTTTTGCCATAAATATGTATGTCATAACATGCCATTATGTCTTATATCATAAAACATAATTCCATAAAAATGTTATAAATATGTCATGACAATCATGTTATGTTATAAATTGATATAATCTTAACAAATATGTAATGACAGATATATGTTATCACATCAAAATTTTACTTATAATAATAATGTCATGTCATGAGTATGTTATGCCATATATTACTGATAATAATATATTTATGCTCTAACTTAAATTTGTCATAATGTTTCATTATTAAGTCATAGCAGATTTTTGTCTTGACTTATTTATGTCATGGTATATTTATATTGGGACATAATTATAATTATTCATAATAATTATAATTATGCCATTATTGACATTTCTATCATAATGCGCTATATCGGGGATTATTTTCGATTTAATCGTGAGCGACAAAAACAAAATGTTTCAGGAAAAGGTTTTTTTTTATAATATTCAAATTTGTTTTACATGCGATAAAATTTTACAGCCCGTATCTAAAAAGTTATCAATAGTTTTGGCTTTTTAATAATTCTAAACTGTGGGTAGGCCCATAAAATTTTAATTTTAATAGAAAAGTATATATTCGTTACCTTCGAAAATAAGAATCGCTATAGAGGGATATGAAATGAAATAAGTTTCAATGAATTTTATCGAAAACCTTCTCAATTATTTTGGCATAGAATTTAGTCATTTTAAAACACCCATATTTATTTGAGTTTATTTTAAAATCTATAAATTAAAAAAAAGAAATATTTGCGATGTGAATCGATGACAAATTGCCACTGCGGCGTACCACAGATTTCGTTTCCATTAAACTGTACATAAACTTTAAAAACTTGCATATAAAGACCGCAATAGCATATTAAAAATCTGTTGCAAGTTTTGTTCGTTTTTAATTTAAGCAATTGTTGATGTCTGTATGTGTGTGTTATATGTGCACAATTTTTTTTTTCAATATGCGGACAACAAATGAATGATAACGATGACGATGATAATGCTGCATGCCATGACAGTTAGATAGAGCCAACAAAATGAGCCAACAACGAGACGGTTAAAAAACTCATAAATACCACGAGAATAAAACACTTTAAATGCAGTTTTTTTTTGTTAACTGGTGTGAGAATGCAGCAATTGCAGCACGTTGCTAGCCAACGTTGTATAGGTATGTTGTGTGCGAATACGAACAATGAAAAAATGCTTAACACCTGCAGAATACATTTACACAAGCACGCAACACGTAGCACTTTAAAAATAGCACCAACACCCGCAACAGCAACAGCAACAGCAACTGCACATTGGCAGAAAATATAACAGGATAATAATAAAGGACTATTTGGAAAACAAACATAATAAAGAATTAATAAAAATGAAAAATATCATAAATGGATTTAAAGTGAAAGTTGGCGCTCTCAACTTTAATTTTTAGTGTAAAAGAAATGAAATCATTTTAGGTTTAATTAAGTTTAGAAAATACTTTTGTATAACTGATGTTCATTCCATTATAAAGGAAAGTGACAAATTTTATTGTTTTAATTTACTTATTTTATTTACTTCGTACAAATATATCTTTTTGTACAGCATATTCAATGTCAATTTATTTTTTACACAAAAGCAGTCCTTTTGTACTTTGCAATTTAAAATTTTTTGCTGATTGTGCGTCTGTAGCAGAAATAATAAAAAAACAACTCCTGGGCTTGATTGTATCGCATTGTTTCAAAGTGTAATTTACGACTCCAGACTTACTTTTAGTGTAGGTGAATAAAAATATAAAATGATTTATAATGACAGCGTCATTTATCATATCACAGGGAATATTGTTACATGAAAATAAACATGGCCGTTTTTTTTCTACTTTAAATGTCTGTCGCTTGGTTAAAGGACCTCTTTATTAATACAATGAAAAAAAAACGATTTTTTTGATCATCAAACAAACAAAATAAGAACGATTAAACGGTTTTTTGATTGTGGCAAATTTAATTATTTTTGGATGAAATAAATATAAATGTCTGTGGAGTGTGTACAAAATCATATTGTTCCTTTATGGCAACACTGTCATAACTCAATAATGCAAGTTGGACATAAAATAAGTGGAATTTTTAAATGATTTTATCAAAATATGTCGCAATATACTTAAATATACCATAACATGAATAAGTCAAGACACAAATCTGCTGTGACTTAGTAATAAAACACTGACATATTTATGTTAGGATATAAACGTGTGATTTTCTTTAATAACATAGTATATTATATATCTCTTCTTTCGAGTTTATGATAAAAAAAATTTATTTTTTATATGCTTTTTAGAAAGTTCTAAGAACCTTTAGAATTTCTTTTTCTTAGAATTTAGAAGAATTTAAATATAGACGCTTGTGTATCATATTTCTCCAAAAAAAAAAACAACAACACAACTTCTAAATTTTATTAAATGAGTTTGAAAATTAACTTTTTCTGGCTCTACTGAAGAAATTTGATTTTTGGACATACGCTGTTATTACTGAAAACCACAGAAATATATTATCAGAAAGATGTGACATAACATGACCAGACAAGTAAAATTTTCATTTTATTATGGAATTATGTCTTATGATATAACAAGGCATGAGTACTTTATCACTAAAATATGTTATGATATATTTGAATCGTGACATAAATATGTTCATGTCATATGTTTTATGATATATTCATCCCATGGCATAAATATGTCTTGCTACAAAAATGCAATAAAATTTATCATGACATAAATGAGTCGCATCACAAAAATTTTGAGATCTTTCATATACGATGGTTGCTGTCTAGGGTTATAAATCTTATAATTATGTTCACAAATATGATGGAATCTGTGTTCTTGTTGTATATTCTTTCAAAATGTAAGGATATTAATAATTAAACAATTATTATTTTTTCCTTAAACCATGTTTATAAGTGGTGCTATGCTTTAGCAGAACAATGCACGTATTGTTTCTGCACTGGATATTTTGTTTAGAAGCTTGAAATTTGCTTTGACTGACACCTTACACAGTAGGTCAAACACAAGAGCAAGTGGTTGTCAGAACATTTGCAATTGCCCGTGGTATTATTTGTTCCTTAAAAATTATAACATGTAATTGGATTTCCTCCAAATATGAACAAACTGAAGGCAAATTAAAGCATTTGATATCCATAAAAATTTCCATACAAAAACAATTAAAGAATTATAAAAACTTGTAAAATCTTATGAAATTTTATTCGATATCGAATGCTTTAAGTTGCCCACTTATAATAATTTTTCTGTATAAAACATATTTTTCTTTCGCAGTAAATATTTTTTATCTCCCCGTCCTTCAGCTAGTTTTTTTTTATAATGGCTTAAGTAATAAAATAACAATAATGTTTAACGAAAAAACAGCACAAAAAAAAAGAAAATTCCCCTTAGCTGTCAAAATTGACTGACAACTTTAAACCATATCCAGGTCCTTTGTCCTTTTATATATTTTTTTTCTGTTAACTGACTTTGAAGCAGCAGCCATTATATTGTACATATACTTTTTTGTGTGCGCGGCAAGGTATTAAAGATATAATATAAAATTGATACGTTGCAACAGCTTGTGCAACATTATGTGTGTGATGGCTGAGCCACAGCATGCCGTGGCTTGTCATTGTTATGCTACTACAACAATACATTGCAACATTACAAAGTTAAGTGCGTAAGTTGTGAAAAATGCCGCCATTGTTTGCAGCAAACAGTGAAAGTATGAAAAAAAATATATACGTGCTCCTTTGCTCGGGGCAATAACGAAATTTAAGTTTTATCTATTGAAAAAAAAAATAAATAAAAATAAAAGGGAGAAATTATGTTAATAAAATTTTAAGTACAATAGCAGCCAAGTGCAATGATGTTATTTCACACAAAATGTGTTGCTTTTATTATTATTATTATTATTTTATATTTATTATTTTTAAATAAACTTTTAATTCAATTTGGCCTTAAAGAGCAAAAATGTTAGTTAACTTGGTGTTTAATTGAAAATTTTTTGGGGCTGATTCTATCAATATTTAAACAAAAGATGTACAATGCACATAAATTGAAAAAAAAACAACAACTTTACTTCCAGAAAAACTTAAATTTAAATTGTCATTTTATAAATTTTTTATATCTTACTTCTGTTCATATTAATAAATAATTTTAATTTTTTTGTACAAAAGGTTTAAATTTGTTTATTAAGGCCGACTTTTTGGGATCGAGATTAAGATTAGTTTATTTCTCTAATTAGCTAATCCGAAAATTCACTTAATCTTAATTAATTGAGTTTGATATTTTGAGTGATTTTGAGTGATGTGTAGTATTACCATACTGAGGAACAAAATAGTGGCAACTTTTTCAGTGCAAAAGTCATACATGTTATCAACACTTTTGATTTTTGTGGGTTGAAGAAGAAACTGACATATTTTATTATTTACAAGTAAAATTTTGCGCGTGTTAAAGGAAATATATAACTAATATAAAATATATATATTTATTTATGTGTTTTTAAATTATTTTATCATATAATTTTTACAAAAAATTATATGTTTCACAAGTGTATGTTGTCAATATTAATATAAGATTAAACCACCACGATTGGCCGCTTAAACTAGCAAGTAAAACCATATAATCGACTACCCAAAAATCACAAGATTAAGGTTAATTTAATCTCTAATCTTGAACTCAAAAAGTTCAAGCCTAAATTATTTCTTATGATTTACGACATGCCGCGGCAGTTGCAGTTGACAGTGATATGGGGCGTATGATTAATATTTTCTCGAATTGCTCATACGCAAATTCCATAGAAAATGAATCTGTACTTTTTAGGAATAAGAAGAAAAGCCGCCAATTTATTTTGTATATCAAGCCAGTGGCGTTGATTAGCGCCCTCACTATCGGGTAAGCAGATAACTTTTTTTGTTTCACCAAAACTGAAGTGGAAGTTTTATCTGGCGTAGCACCCTCTTACTCCAACAGAAGAACATTTCATATTTACTCTTCACACGGTCAGTAAACTGTTTACATAAAAGTGCCATGGTATAGTTACTCGTGTGGAACATAGCCCCGTCTTGTTATTAATAAACGTCGTCCACACCTTCCAACTCCGAAAATACAAAATACTTAATTATTGTTCTATAGCCAAAGTCGATCACTAGTTAGTCATACATTAGTTTTAGGAATTCTATAGTAGGTACCATTTCAGTAAAAGTAATATTTAATTTTTTTAAATTCATTCATGGACTACAAAATAAAATTAATTTTCTGTGAAGAAATTTTGTTTGCAAATTCTATTAGTAAGCCTCTTATCAAACCACAATATTTTGTATAATAAACCCTTCAGATTTTGAAAACATTAAAATTTATTTGCATATTTTCTTTTCTTTCTTTCAGGTAAGTCAACTTAATATATAATTTTGTATTGGAAATACTACAACTATGGAAACATATTAATGGAAAACTTAAAGCAAGTAATTTATATCTTTTATATTTAGATAATTGTAACTTCGTTTGGAATAATATTGAACTTCAGTCATAAGTTTTTCCTGAAATATGTAGCACGATTTAAAGTTTTATTTAAGAAAAAATATAATGCAACGGCTCAAAAGTCTCACATACGTGGAAAAGTATGCATTTAATGCATTTTAAAGAAACATTTTAAACATTAAAAAAAAAAACAACTGAGATTAACATCTTAGAACCCCTGCAATTATTAATGCATTTCCCTAAAATCCTGAAAATGGGCTATTTCAGTGTATTAAATTTAACGCGTAATTTCCTGACTTTGCCCATTAATAAATAATGTTATTTTTCAGTATTTTTGCTCTAACCCACAATTCCCACAGCAATTTCAAAAATCCCCAAAATTGGTGTTGTATTTTTCGCCATGCGCATAATATACAAATATAGATATGTAGATATATATATAAATATATTTCTCTGTTGAAATGTGCAGGATCATATTGCGCCTCGTGTAACAAAAAACCTCTTTGATTGCATCTTGGTTCCCTAAAATCATAAAAATGGGATTTTCAGTATTTTTAATTTAACGCGCAATTTCCAACAAATTTTCAAATAATCCAAAAAAATGGGATTTTTTGACATTCATACTCTAACCTGCAATTCCCAAGGAAATTCTAAAAATCCCTAAAATTTATATTCTTCAGTATTTTTGTTGTATTTTCAGCCAGGCGCATACTTTATTTTAATGTGCAAGAGCATAATAATAAAATTTTTTATTGCATTACTGGTTCCCTAATTTCTTAAAAATGGGATTTTCGGTACATTTTAATTTAACGCGGTATTTCAAGAAACTTTCAAAATAATCCTAAAAAATGGGATTTTTAGTATTTTTAAGCCTAACCCGCGATTCCCAACCAAATTTCCATAATCCCCAAAATTTTGTATTTCGCAGTATTTTTGTTAAAGTTTTCGCCAGACGCATAATTTTTTTTCTTGGAAATGTGTAAAAGCATATTAGGACTCGCGTGGCAAACTTTTTGATTGCATCTTGGTTCCCTAAAATCATAAGAATGCGAACTTCAGTATTTTTGATTTAACGCGCAATTTCTCAAAAAAAAAATTGATTTTCAAATAACCCCAAAAAATGGGATTTTCAAATAATCCCAAAAAATGGAATTTTCAGTATATTTACTTACTCTAACCCGCCATTCCCAAAGAAATTCCAAAAATCCCTAAAATTGGTAGCTTGGCCTATGTGTAGGACCATATGAACCCTCGCGTAATAAGAGATTTTTCGATTGAATCTTGGTTCCCTAAAATCTCAAAAATGGAATTTTCTGTATTCTGCTCTGATCCCCAATTCCCAACGAAATTCCAAAAATCCCCAACACTTGTATTTTGCAGTATTTTTGTTGTATTTTTCGCCAAGTGCATAATTTTTTTTTTGAAATGTGTAAAAGCTTATTAGGCCTTGCGAGATAAAAATTTTTTGATTGCGTGATTGGTTCCCTAAAATCTGAAAAATGGGATTTTCAGTATTTTTAATTTAACATGCAATTTCCAACAAAATTCTAAATATTCCCGAAAGCTGGGATTTTAGGTATTTTTAGTCTAACCCGCCATTCCCAAAGAAATTCCAGAAATCTCCAAATGTGGGATTTTGCAGTATTTTTATTGTATTTTCCGCCAGTCGCTTTTTTAATATTTAAGAGCCTTGCGTGATAAAGTGTTTGCTTGCACCTTAGCGATTCGAAAAAAGGAGGTCTTCACATTGATATTTATAATCAATCTATTTGGAACTGCTTTGGTTCCTTCAATATCGAAAATTTAAAAGAAAAATATTTTTTCTGTGTTTTGTTTTAAAATACTACCTTTCAAATAAATATAAATGTATAGTAAATATTGTTAAATTCTTTAAAATTACATATTACATAATGCATTTTTATATAGAAAAAATGGGAAAAAATCAAAAAAAAATCCAAAATATAAATTGAATTGTGATTTAAAAAAAAATTTTGTTAAAAAATTAGCATTACTTATGTTTTAAATCTACAAAAAAGTATTTGCAAATCGACCAAAACTGTCCCGCCCAATATAAGCAAAGAAGTTAGGTTAGGTTAGGTAGGGGTGGCAGTCAGAAACCCGGACTCAATTAGACCGTTTTGGTCCATTGTGATACCACGGAGACTCTGCTTATGCGGAGTCGCCGCCGTCGAACCAGCCAGAGCTCAATATAGAGCTAATACGTTGAAGTTCAACACTAGCAACGTCAGAAACTTCCCTGGCTAATTATGACCATTCTCTTTCCCGCAAGTCCAGGACAGTGACAAAGAAAATTCTCTATGCTTTCCTCTTCATCGATATCCTCGCAGCTACGGCAGAAATCATTGTGTTCAAGCCGTAGCCTTTGTGCGTGCCTACCTATGAGACAGTGTCCGGTTAACACGGACACAAGTATCGAGATTTGTTTCCTGTTCTTCAAAATTAAGTAATCAGTACCTTCTTTATTTAGATGAGTCCATAACTACCTTGTGATCACGCAATCATTTCTTGTGACCCACCTTCTATTTGTTTCATCTTCTGTATTGCGCCTAAGTATGAGTTTGCAAGAGGAGTTAAAATTAATTTTTTTTTAGTCTTACTAAAGTGTGAGAGAAAAAAAATAAATCTAGTAGAACTATTTAGCACTTGGATAAGAAAATCTACTTGCAAGATCTTGTTTTATCAGCCCAAAAACATGAGTTTGTTAGAATTTATGTGGCTCTGTGAAGAATTGCAATTCAAATCTTAGACTTAAGCTTAGTAACATCTCTTCAAATGCCGTCTGAGATTTTATAAGAGTCATACGTGCCAAAACGGTTCAGAAAATACAAAATGATCTCCATTTTTTTTTTTTCAAAATCCCCCACTGTGCATTTCATCAATCCTCTGAATTCCTTTTTGAAATTTTTTTTCAATGTGATTTGTTTTTTCATGCTCAATATGGATAAAGACAATAAATTTAACGCAAGCTATTGTCTGAAAATATTTCTTCCATTTTTTTCCCAAAATTCTCCACTGTGCGTTGTATGAATTTCTGACAACTTTTTGTTTAAGCTCACGCTTTGTACTTATAACTAATATAAGTTTTTTTTAAACATATTTTTTTAAAAATATGATGCGAATTCCTGAAATTTTTATGCAAAATAAATTATAGATACTTCTGCAGCCTTTTAATCGAAACAATATCTAAATGAGCTTAAAAACTTACCCTTAGAAGTACATGTTTAAAATACAAGTTAAACATTTTTTCAAATTGAAGAAAAAGTAACTTATTTAATATTTATGTTAACACAAGATCATTATAATTAAAAATCATAAAAAATTAAAAAAAATAGACGTATTTTTTTTTCAATAAAATTATTAAAGGCAGCTTGCAGCAGACATGCAGCAGGCATTTAGTCATACATGTGAAGAAACACTTTTCCGCTCCATTGCAGCGTAAAATAAGAAATATAACCAGGCTAAAGAAAAGTATAGAAGAGTATGAGTTAAAAGCAGTGAAACAAAGAAAAGCAAAGCAAAGAAACAAGCGATATTTTATATTCATGCTAACAAAAGCTTTAAGTCTAACACCCACACATACTCTAGCAAATTTATTTTAACCGAGAGTGGCAATAAGAGTTAGAAATTGTGTCTGTGCGAGCAGTGTAAGAATATAAGAAGCAAAGAAGAAATTATGTGTTTAAAGAAAGACAAAGTTCACAAACGACTTCCTGTAGCACTCACACAAGCGTACAGATACGCTTTTCCAAAAAAAAAAATAAAATAAAAACAATACAAATGCTGGCAAGACACTTGCACAGCCAAAATATAAAGTCAAGTTCAAGTCTTTGCCGCTGCTGCCTGCATTTGCCATTTGCTGTTAGCCATCCATCCATTCAGTTTGCCTTTGTACTGCCGTCCTTTAATTTTTCTTTCTTCTTTTTCTTATCGTATGTATAAAGGACGACGCATCCTATGAAAAGTTTTTTTTTTTATCAAGTCTAATGTCTGTTCATCTTTTTGTTTCAAATAAAAAAGGGAGTGAAAAGAAAAATATGAAACAAAATACAAACGAAGCACACAACCAGTAGGCGACGATGAAGATTTTTGGGGAAAATATTATAAGAAATGAAATATTTTTGTTGTGTATAATAAAAAATGATAAATGTTAGACGCAATGCAATAAAGCTGCTTTAAGCATTTCTTCGCCATGAAAATATTCTCGTAAAGGATACTTATAGGAAGGATTGTTGTACGAGTACATATACTCTTCCGTTTGTACATACAACAAAATGAAATCATCTCATTGTGGCAGTTAGTGGTGATGGCAAGACAGATAAAACTACACAAAATTTATAATAAAATCATTAAAATTCTTGCAATGATCTTGAAATAAAGCAATTGTGATACTTTTCAAAATCATCGTGGTGGTGAGTTTAATTAAGCCAAATGTTTTAGACGAATTTAGTTTATGCTATCTAGACTATAATGTGTGACAAATTCTTATGAAATCGAAATACCTGCGCATGTTACTATTTTTCTGATAGGTATTGTCGAGTATAACAACAATCTAAATTTGAAATGTTCCCAACACCTCCAAAATCTTGAGTTACGGGTAAAAAAAACGGGTTTCCGTACCCGTAAGCACTTACCAAGCTCTAACTAAGTTAAATGTAACCCGATTTTTGATTTATAACCGGATATAAAAAGAAGAGACTAAAACCTTTTGAACCATAAATACATATGTATGTATACATCGTTTCAGAGAATTTCAGATATACATATGTCTGCATTTTTGCACCAAATATAATTTTTTCGGTTTTTTTCTACATTTTTCTTCTACACTTTTCTACTTTTAGGCAGTATTTTTGTACTGGAGCCATACCTTTTATAACTTTATTTATAAAACATAATTTATTAAAAGTAATTCGCAGGTTTATTTTAAAAAATTACCCCGAAATTGACTGAGTTATTAAGTATTTTATTAAAAAACTACCTGTATGATGTATTTCGCGTTCTATTTATACGCTTTCGGTGTACTTAAGCTTCCAGGATGATGAAAGTACAATTTAATAGACCTATATCAGCCTATATAAACCTATGTGTCCTTTTGTTCCAATAGGAACCATTGGACATAATATATAAATATATATCAGCACATAGTACCAAATTGGTATATCAGTGGTCGACAAACTTTTTTTTCTTGAGAGCCACATTTTCCACTGCAGCAATTCGCATATTACACAAGTACGGGTATAAAGATTTTAAAAATTTTTTTAGAAGAAAAAAAAAACTAAAGACCATGTGTTACGATTGTTAAAAAAATCTAAAATCACGCCATCACATGTCCAATAAAATTAAAAACATAAGGTGAAAGAAAACAGCTGTTGAGAATTACCATGCCTGCATAAATCGTTGACTTGCTGCGGCAGAACAGTTTCAAGCAGGCTCTGGAGTTTCGTGCGTTTGCAAATATTCGGCGGTCAAATTAATCGATTTTGATAAGAGAAAGAAATGTAAAATAAATCAATTTCGTTATGTTTTACATACACGAGATATATTTTAGTACGAAAAATATATCCAAAATATATAGCCTGTTTTAAGACTAACAACAAATAACATAAGCAACGGCGCTGCATCGGCGTCAAAACAGACGACTTGTCAATGCAACACTGATCAAATGAAAAGTTTAATAAAAAAATTAGCAGGTCTTAAGGGATATAAAATTTTAATCATATTCACCCTTATAGGGAATAAAAGGCGAACATTTTGTTCACGGGAAATATTTCATAAAAAATGGTGCACAAAATTAGAAAAGACACAACAACAACGCAAACTTTGGCGATCACAATTTTAGGGAAAGGGTACACATTTCACGTGAACTTTTATTCTTGTACGTATCATTTGAATTTTTTATATGTGCTAATAAAATAGTATAATAATGTAAACAGCGCTGTAGGTTTTGAAATGGTTAGCAGAAGGCATGCAGAATGGACCTTGAAGTCTTCGGAAAGAAATGCCTAGGCACTGCGCTTTCAAAACGAATCCAATTTATATGGGAGCCTTTTTAATAACCTGACTGAAGCTGAAAAAAAGTTGTGGCAAAATCACAGTGCAGTAGTTTTGTGACCAGCGGCGGCGCGCCGAAAGAGTTTTCAGCAAGAGAAAATTAAAAATTTAAACTAAAAATCGATTTCATATCATAATTTTTTCTCCGAAATTGTACAATTTTGTCTTGTTGAGCAGATACAATTTTGGCCGGTTTTAAGCCGATGTGAGCCGATGCAATCGGCGGCGGCTGGATGAATAGAAGAATTGCCGGCCGCGGCATGCAGTGGACTTTGAGCCGATCTCAACATGTCTCTCTGTACTGCAGTTGTTTTAGAACTTTCCTTAAATTATATATTTTTTCTTCATGACTCAAGTCATGTTAAAGTCTGCTGCTTAAAATTGCAGTAGGGTGCCTTTAATTGAGGAAGTTTCATACCAAACATGTTTCGTCTGTTGTTTTGTTTTTTAATAAGAAAACTTGTATGTGAAAACATGGCAGATGCATGCTTCAGACCACAAATTACCAAAAATTTAAGAACTCCTTGGCGAAAAGGACTAAACGAAATAGCGCCAGCTGAACATTAACAAATGCTGTTTTTCTTTTGCTGTTTTCTTTTAATTTATTTTATTGTCGCAATAGAAAGACGCAACTACTACTACTGATATAAAGATTTGCCCAGCAAACATTTTGGGTGAACTATTAGAAATAGTGTTGGGATGAACT
The DNA here is from genome assembly GCA_944452675.1 of Tachina lurida. Taxonomy (NCBI): domain Eukaryota; kingdom Metazoa; phylum Arthropoda; class Insecta; order Diptera; family Tachinidae; genus Tachina; species Tachina lurida. The sequence continues at coordinate 129,741,015 of OX101755.1, forward strand.
GTTGGCCTTTTAAAGCTTTAAAATTTAAATCAAGAATTTTTAATATAAATGGGTGTCAATAGTACCTGCTGCGGAACATAAAAAACTGACCTTTACCTCTAGTAATATGTCGTAGCAGTAAATAACTATTAAAGACAGAAATGTAGCCCTTACGGAGCCATGAAGACCGGTATATAAAATGCTATGATCGGACTAAAAATGGCGACACAGTCAAAAAAATACTAAATGGGCGGTATCTGTAGGCGTGGCAACAAAAAAATATATTTTTAGAATTGTTTTTACACTATCCTTAATCTTAGGGAATGATTGGCACAACTTTTTTTTTCGAACCACTCCACTGTACACTATAAAAAAAAAGAAATTAAAGAATGATACCAAAGGGTAAACGAATAAATATATCAATAAATTGTAAGAATTTCGATCCAGATACAGCTGAAATATTTCTCGGGGAAAATTTCAGAACATTATTAAATTTTTATTTAATTTTTTTTTTTAATAAAATCCAATCATTTGCTGGGCTACTTTGCAAATATATTCGAAACAAAAATTTTTGTAAAACAAAGCAAGGACAGCAATTGAAAAAATGAAGGAAAAAATATGAAATATGAAAAAGGACACTCTGCTTTAGGTGGCAATACAACATCTTGTTTATTTTGTTGCAAGCAAGAACCAGAAAAAAATGTGTTGAAAAAAAATTCAAGTTCTTTACTTTGATTTATGCAACCACAAACATTTAGTTTTTCAATTTTATTTAATATATTTTTTTTCCTCCACTTTGGACAGCTAGTGGCAAGAAAAACTTTGGCGTCACTTGAACTGCGACATGCAGAACAAATCACAACTTAATATTTCCGCTGATGTAATAAATTATTTTCAATTGAAACAAAAAATCTAAAAATAATGTAAACATATGAATACATAGAAAAGGACATAACAATTTCTTATAATTTTTTTTTTTAAATCGGGGTAATTTAAAGACTTCTTAGAGGCAGCTAAACGTTTGTTTAATAATTTAAATAATTTTTTTTTAAGGTTTCTTAATAATTCTGCATTGTTTTAAATTTAATAATAATAACGAGTATCTGTGGCAAAAAGGAAAAAGTCCTTAAGTCGAGATAAGCTGATTTTGAGTTAATGGTATCTTCGTATTCTGCCAGACCAATTTTTTTCCTTTAATTTCGAGTTATGGGAATATTAAAATTTTTTTTTTACTTCTTTCATTACATTTTGTTTGGGCTTTTTTCATTATCGGTCCTGTTTTGCAAACCGATCATTTTGAAATCAAACGATTTTAAAAAACTAACTGGGACAATAGAAATATTTTTTTAGATTTTTTAAAATTTTTTTATATAGATTCTCAAACATTATATCTGAAAGAAAATTATCGTTTATGATATTAAACGTGTCTGCAGGACCATTCGGTTTACAGTAGAGGGCCGTATTTTTAGGTCCTATTTCACTGGGCGTTGTTCTGATATACTTAAAAGTTATGGTTAGTAGGGCGGGTCGATTTAAAATTCGCACAAATTACAAGGAAAATTGTATTCTAGGGATAAAATAAGAAACTTTGTCGAAGGAACCATACCTCTAAAATGTATTTTGATGTCCCGACTTTTGATCCGAAGGGTCAAATTTTAAAAAATCTCACTTTGACCCATTTATAGTTCCTCAATCGAGTCAAAATGTATGACCGACCGCCACTAATTTCGGAGGGTCGACCCACCTGTGGCAGTGGCACACCCCCTGGACCCACTCCTGGGAGGTTCCCCATACAAACATTTGTGATTTTTTTAAATATTTGTTAGGGGAACGCGCCAGAGGTGGTTTTAGGGGGTGTGCCACTGGCATAGGTGGGTCGGCCCTCCAAAATTATTGGGGGTCGGTCATACATTTTTGACTCGATTGAGGATCTCTAAATGGGTCAAAGTGAGACTTTACAAAATTTGACCTTTCAAGAAAATTTTACCCTTCGGATCAAAAGTCGGGACATCAAAACACATTTTAGAGGTATGATTCTTTCGGCAAAGTTTATTATTTTGATCCCTAAAATACGATTTTCCTTGTAATTTGAGCAATTGTTTTGCCTCCTTACAAATCGATCCACCCTAATTGTTACTGTAGTTTTTCAAATATGTAGTGTAGCCTTTTATTGGTGCAGTTTCAAAATTTAATTCATTCTGTAAATGATTCAAATGCAAAATAGGGCAGTACCACGCCCTTACAAAACTAATGTTTTGTCATTGCAACTAAAAAAAATATTAGTATATTTAAATTTCAGCCATCTTTCGGTGTCTTAGTTTAATCTATTACTTCTTTTAATGATCTGATTGGAAATAGTGCGATGCAACGCCCTCATAAAAGCAATGTTGTGTCATTACACTTAAAAAAATTTCCTTAGTTTTTTTTAATTATTTTAATTTTCTGTTTATTGATAAAGTTTCTAACTTTAATTAAATCTTTGAATGATTCGACTGGAAAGTAGGGGCTGAGCCACGCCTCTACATCGTCTACGTCTTGCATTAGGATTCCTGGAAAATACAAAAGTTTAGAAAGACATCTAAATACATTTTTAATGTAGTGTTTTCTTTGAATTCCTCATACACTTCCCATTTCTATTTGGCCGGACGCAGGCGAATACTAAAAGCTTAATATTTACATAAAAATATTTTATAATTTTTGTAGTTAATAAAAAAAAGTATTATTCGCACTAAATCCATTGGAATAGAGTGTCCTTGATGTTGAATACTCACTATGAGCATCTCTATTTTCATATTTAAACATAAATATTTTTATTTTTATTTATAACTTTATTGCAACTAAGTTTGTTTAATATTGTATTTCTCATTTGTTTTTACTTTCATTATTGCTTTTTTATTTTATTTTATTTTTTCTTCCTATATTAATTACTTTTTTATTTCTGTTTCACTTTTTATCCCAGTTGCCACTTACACATGCCACCAACATTTTATAGACACTTTTTGGTATAATTTCTTTCTTGCTGCAACATTAAATTCTGGTGTTGAACGAACTCTCACCCATTCTCTCTCTCTCTCTCTCACTCCCTTTTTGAAGGGAGTGGTGGAAATTATGGTTGCTTAATAGTCTGGTTTACTTATGAATGGTTTTTTATTCATTCTCCAGGCAACGGATTCACTTCACTCGTTTTCATTTTCATCTTGTGAAAATTATGAAATTGTGTTCTAAAGAAAAGGAGAAAGGAAGTGAGAAAAGGGTTTTTGGTGTATTTCTTAGTTGCTTTGCATACACATACATACATACATACATATATTTTAATAAAGCCTTAAAACCACTCTAAAGAAAAATATATGGCTATAAAAGCCCGCAATGTGTTTGACCATCATTCAACGCCTTGGCTTTTATTTCTATTGCCTTCTTCTGTTTCGTAAGTATTTACAAGTTTAATATTTTGTATTTCATTATTTATTGCAGAGTATGCGAAGGAGTAAGTGAGTGATGGCATCGTGACTACGTTTGCGCTTATAATGCATACAAACAAGTTCATCTTTCAAATCTGTTCACTGCTACGAATATTTTGTTTTGGGTGCAAAAAAGGGGCCATACATTTTATGCAGTCGTTTCATATCTTAAAAACTCTTCAAACTCAAAAACTCTTTTAACACATATTTTTTATCTAAATAAACTGAAGTTACTACCACGTGAGTCTATTCCTATCTACATACATCAGACAAACCACGTAAACTTTACCCATCTTCATTCATCATTGTGAACTGAAAACATTTCCTGATTATGTTCCTGCACTCAAAGTGAAGGAAATTGTTATTTCTGCTTGGCCAGATTTATTATTTATAATAATTTTCATTTACGTTACTTTTAATAAAAAATCTTACCTTTTCTTTTTGCATTAGAAAAAAGGGATGTGATTCTTCAACAAGAGAAGGGAAAAGATTCTAATTGAAACTAAATAAGATTGTGGCTTGTGCTAATTTGCGTTTAATAATCTGCGCTTGTTCTTAATTAAAGAAAGGAATTATAGAACATAAAAAAAATTTCATGTGATTTTTTTCAGTAGATTTTTTTCCAATTTTGTAAAATGTTTTTTGTACATTAAAAAATTTTGCATTTTCATGATTTGTTTCTCCAGTAAAAATTTTGGTAAGTTTTCCGTATATATCATGATGAAACTTTCTAAATTGTTTCGAACATTTATAATCAAATGTATTGTATGTAGTGATGGACTTACGTATAGGCCTGTGAAGCCCGGACCTAGGACGTCATGAGTTTAGGGGCGGCAAAATTTTCAGACCTCAAAAATTAAGAACCGTAACTGGATCATTTTTGTGGATTAGTATCGCTTTATATCAATGAAAAATATAGAATATAATTCAGACCGGTGCAGTGCAATTTTTATTTTTTTTTTAATGATAATATTCTTAAGCACTTGAGCGGACCATTGTGCAATGTATAATGGCTGTTCGCATAAGTGTATTTCACATGTTAATTTAAGAAACCAGAGCGCACTCTAGTTAGGAGGTATTGACAAGCAGCGTTTAAGAACTTCTGATTTGTGTAATTGCTTTTGCTGTCGCTTCTGCTTCTGCTTCTGAAAATGCAAACAGTTGCAGTCAAAGCGAACACAATTAGCGAAACTTTAAACACAACGCAGAACTTCAGCTATCGTTAAATTTTCGTTTTTTACTAGGTTAACTGTATACTTTCTAGAATTTGTATTACGTTCGTGGAAGCATTTATAGTGCACGTGTGCAGCATCGGGACCATCTAACTTCCAAAAATGCATAACTTGGCATTAAAAACTTTTGGTATATGTAAACACCATGTATATATAAGTTAAAGGTATCTCTCTAAAAAGACCAAAAAAATTTTATATTTTAATCGGAAAACGCGTACGACTGTAGCGTTCGTCACGCAGGATTCGCCCATATATCGGAAACTTAGTGAAATAAAATATATATATGGTTTGAAAGGTCTTAGCCTGTTCTTTCTATATCCGTTTATAAATTTAAAATCGGTTGATACTCAACTTAGTTAGAGGTTGATAAGTGCCTATGGGTATGAAAAACCGATTTCTTATATGATATAACATCACATGTATTTTCACTTAATTTTTTTGGCCTCACTGTTTTATATGATTTTGAAAAAAAAATTTAACGTCGAAAAATTGTAAAAACTAAATTTTTTAGGTAATAAGTGGTTTGTATGACCTATTAAGGTGCCTAGACACGTTCGGGTTATATTGATATGTTCACTAAAGTTTTAGAGCTGTAGCTACACAGCTTTGCAAAATATTGTTAAAAAAAAATTGGAGTCCATGTTAGTTATTTGAAAGAAGTGAAAAAATTTTGTTCTCCCCAATTTAAAAAAAAAAAATATATACATGAAGAAATAATTTTTTTGGCTAATGAGATTTATTTAGTGGACTTCTTCTTAGCTACATTATTGCGCTATGTAATGAAGCGCTATCACTAAGTCTGAATTAGCTGTTGGCTAAAAACTGATTACACCAGTTTTTGAGGGCGCACAGATTTTCGAAATCTGTGGAGTCCATACAAGATTGGCCACCAAAATCGCCAAACTGGATATATTGTACTACTATCGAACCTATACTGTCAACACTGTGCGGATTTTAATTGTTCAATAATGTAATTTAAATATTTACAAATTGGATATTAAACTTTAATAATCTTTTCTTCATAGAGCAAAAAGGCGGGTGCATCTAACGGGGCCTAGAGCGACATTAAAGTTAAATCCGATTATGTGTCTATTTTATTAGTTATGTTTAACACTAAATTGCATAATATCAAAGCCTTCTAGACCCACCATGAATTTTCTATAAAAAAATCGGATAATTTAAATATTTTCACAAATGGTTCCCTACGGACACTGCATATGGGCATTTCTCCGAGAAATTCCACTTTTTTGTCGCGTGCGACAGCAGGCAATTAGCCTTGTATTTCTGAACAACGTGACTCGATTTTTCTTAAAATTTTACCTACCGTACAGCTGCTGACGGCCTACAAAAATATATTAAGAAGAAAAAAAAGTTGCGTTTTCTTTGAAAAAACAAGCCTATTTGCTTGGTGTCGCACGCTACAAAAAGTTGACATTCCTGTGGAAATGCCCATATGTAAGACGATATGTACGTATACACGTGTACGGCAAAATTTATCGCATTTGTTATTCAGTAATCTTTTTAACGATATTCGCTGTAGGTTAATGTCAGATGTGTTCAAAAGAAGTTACAGAATCACACAATATGTATATTACAAGCGACAAAATATATAGACAAAAATTACGATTATCGGATCGTTAAAGGTTACTGAATCGCACCACAGGCACTGGTTTTTGTTTTCAATTTAAATTATAAATTTAATGTATTCGAAAGTATATTGTTGAATAGGCCAATAATTCATATTGTTTATTACGTAAATAAAATATTTTTTTTTAAATTTGTCCTTCAATTGCTATGCTTTCATAAATTCAAGCTTTTCACCTTGAGTAACTATATTTTTTATTATTATTATTATTATTATTATTATTATTTTGAATTTATCTTTGCTTTCCAAAAATATTTATTTATTTTCTAAAAGTTCGTTCTTCAATTTAACAAAAACAAAATTATGATTACTTTTAAGCTAAGCCACTATTAAAACATATTTTTATGACTCCAATTTAGCTGTTTTAGAGTGCTGAAGCGTAATAAAAGGCTACTTTTTAATTTTGTTTTAATAAACATTTTTATTTATTTATATATTTTTTTAAGCATAATTTTATGATTTTGCAGCGCTAGCACAACGGCAAAGCGTGATTATCTGGTTTGTAATAAAAAATTTATATTCATGTTGGTCAATTTAGCAACAACAACAAAATGCAATTAAGTTAGAAGTTTTGTTAACATTTGATGGCGGCGAAAATAAAAATAAGAATAGACCTTTGCCATGTTACGCTCAAGCTCATAAAATCTCATTGAAAGCAAAAACAAAAACTTATTATATGTATCCTTTTATTTAAGCTGACATTGCATTAGTTTTACAGTTTTTATGACTGCAGTCCTTTCGACAGCTAAATTGGGGAGCTAAATAAATTTTTGATAAAAAATTTTTTTACGACTTATAACAGACGAGAAAATGAGAAAAGTGAACGTGCCTCCCAAAACAGCACAACGACACATCAAAATACAGAGTGGAAAATATAAAATTTCATGAGTTTCCTTTAGAATATTTATATGAGTGTGTATGATGTTTAGTTGCTGCTTTTTATGCCTGCTTTAAAAAAGTAATGTTTTTATTATCCTTGATTGTATGCACATGCTCCGCCTCCTGCTTCCCCTCCCCCTTCTTATATCTTTGATCTTCATTACAAGCTTATGCTTTCCCTGAGCAGGTTTTATGACATTTTTATGTACATACATATATTCTTTTTTTTCTGGGGTAAAGCTTTTTGCTCTCTGTTAAGCGTATTGAAAAAAAAACTGAAAATGTTTTCTTTTTTTCTTCTCAAATGCTAAATTCATCGATGAAAAACAAAATATTTTTATAACATGGCAATAAACCGCGCAATCCCCACAAATTTGTGGAAAAGAGTTCTTGAAGCTTGTTGTTCCTTTTTGTTCGATATGTTTGTTGTATGAAGTATGAACGTTTGTTGTTTATTTTCTGTATTTTAAAATCTATAGATATTGGTATTTTAAGTTTTCAAAGGATATTTGCTGTTAATAACATTTCACAATTTGCATACACCCACGAAGGTAGGAAAAAAGAAGAAGGTGGGCAAATTTGAATTCAGGAAGCAAATTGGCTGTCAAATGATGAAACGTCAAGAATTTCAGCTGTCATCCTTTGGCATTTATTTATTAAAAATTTGGGAAATTTTAACCATGGAACGCTACACTCTTGAACAAAGAACTTTAACTGTGAAAATTAACTATATTTCATTAAAATAATCTTTAGTAATGAGGTCCATTTTGTTATATATTTTATTTATTTATTAAATTTTATAAATACAATTACAAATTATAACATAACTTAATTTAAACGAGAATAGTAACAAAGACCTTCACTCGTTTTAGTGAAACAGACCAGGGTTTATGGTGGGAATCGAATCCGCAATATCCACGCTGTAGCCTATCAGCGCAGCACTAGTGTTTTTCATACGGGATTTCCCGGGGAAAATTTCCCGGGATCCCGCAGATTTTCCGGGAAAGAAATCCCGGGAAATTTGTGCGGGAATTCCCGGGATTTTTTGATTTTGTTATGGCAACTTAATTTGTATGTACACATTCCTTGATGAGTGTCGTTATTCACTTTATGAATGTGATGTTGCAGTAACAAGGTGAAGGCAATATCGCAATAGCTAAAGCTTTACAGCAACTAAGGCCGAGTTTACATCTGGCACATATGCGTTCTGAGACTTAGATGCCTTTATTTGGAAAAAGCAGAACGCGACGTTTAAAATTTAATAAAAGAAAATTACAAATAATTACAAATTCTCTTTGGTAAATAGTACGGTTAACAGCATTAAAGAAATATGCCCTTATGCAAAAACGATTATTAAAGTTAAAGCATGCGTTAAGACCGGTTTTGCCATACAAAATTCGTTTGTTAAACCAACTTTACGTTTAACAATGATTTTTTCAAAATTCTCGTATAATTACTTTTTTATAATATGTAATGTATTACTATTATATAAAGAACGGAGACGGTATTATTTTTTGACTATCGTTAATATTTAATAGATCTCATGAATTATAATTGCGATTTTTTGAAATAAATTAAATTTAAAAATATTTTGTATTGTTTTGTACTGGGCGGAAATTCCCGGGATTTTCCGGAAAACCGAAAAAACTTTCCCGCTTTCCCGGGAAATGAAAAAGTCCGGGAAAAGAAAACTCTAGCTAGCACTGACAGCGGCTAGCGTATCAATTGTCGAAAGTTGGGCTCACAAAATCCACAAACAATCCTTACAAAGTCATTACATATAAAGAAAGGCAACATATGGTGCGGTTTGTGGTCAGGCGGCATCATCGGCCAGAATGTTTTCGAAACTGAGCAAGGAAACGCTTTCATCATGAATTCTCTGCGCTACCAAACCATGATTACCGTATTTTTTTTTGGCCACAATTGGCTAATAATGACATATGAGACCTTTGATCTCAACAAGATCCACAGCAGTCGAAACAATTCAGTTATTGCATGAGAAATTACCCATTCGCATAATTTTTCGATTTGGCAATACCAATTGGCCGCCTCGTTCTTGTGATTTAACCAGCGTTTGAAAGTGCTTAATTTTTTTTTTTTCATTTGCTTTGACTGTCCTGTAACTGTCAAAAGTTTGAAAGCCGACAGCAAAGCGAAAGCATAAAACAAAAAAAAAAAACGAACGAACGACTGTCGACTGTGCTTTTCAACGAAAAAAAATGTAACTTAACTGCAGCACACAAAATTCGAATGTTGGTTTTGCTGTCGCCCATTAAGTACAAAAACAACAACAAACAAACTATGATTATAGCATAAAAAGTACCACAAACTTTTCAAACTGTGCTTTGACTGAACTGTCTAAAGTTTCGAAGTTAAAGCAACAGAACAGTCATCAGCAACACGCAGTGTAGCTGTAATGTGACTTAAATGCAGAGGTGTGCGCAGCACAGCACAGCAACAAAAGGTTAAAAAAAATAAATAAACTTTTCGCAGCACAGCAAAAGCAGATTTTTGCTGTTGTTGTTGCTGTTTTGCTGGCAGTTTTTCAAACACTGGATTTAACACCGCTATATTATTTTCTCTGGGGGAATTTAAAGGACCCAGTTTTCGTAAACAAACCAGAAACAACAGACGCTCTGAATAATAAAATTCGGCGCTCCATTGATGAGACAAGCGAAGCTTTTTTGCAAAATATGCTTCAAGTTTTTGTGGAAAGCACGGACGTATGCCGACGTGCGAGAAGTGGACATTTACCCGTTATCATATTTCATTATTATTTTCTATATTTCTACTTTACATTGGTTTCAGTAAAAGTAAATTTGTCAAAAAAAGTGTGTTTTTAAGCCAATTTACTTTCTAAATTTAAATTTGCCCACACTTTACAAATAGAACTTACTACTGGTACCTTCTTTTTAAGACAAAGACAACTTAAAACTGGGCTTATACATATGTGATTAATTCATTAATTGATCAGCATAAAATCAGCGTAAGAACTTCCCCTGGGTTTTGGCTCGTCCTCGCAAATTGGACACAATTTATATATTTAACTTACTCACAGAAAATTTCAGGTTTCTTGTTAAATTAGCACAAAAGATAATTAAAAGTAAAAAATATGTTATATTGGAGTTATCACGCCCACTTATGTTATTCCGAACGCTTTCTTAAAAACAATTCATAAAATCAGTGAAGTATTTCGTACAAAATCTTAAATGTTTTATCATATTACTTCCCAAGATATTTCGAATAAGATTGCATAGTCTATAGGTACCTTAATACCGAGCCATAAGCGCAAAAAAGCTTAAGCGATACAACATTCGAACTTCATTGGATTTTAGTCAAAAATCGTAGTTCAAAAAATAATAATAAGTAATTTAAAATATAGAATACTAATGTTCAGTGTTGTACCTGGAAATAATTATTGCACAATGTATTACTAAATATTTTTTGTTGCGCAATATACATCATTTTATCCAATATATTGTGCCATATACCAATATAACATAAACACGTAAAATTTTATTGTACAATATCATTTATTGCAGCATAATAATATTACAAATAACTATGCGAGTAACTTTAAAAGTATGACAAACTATTAATCCTGGCAACGCTGCCAGTAGCTGATACCAGAGTTTTTCATTTCCATCCGGTCTCACTAACAATATTATGCTCACTGTCTCTCTCTCTCTCTCTCTCTCTCCCTTTATCTTTAATACCTCAGTATATGTTAAACTAAATATCAAGGAATGAGTTGATGCCTCATACATACATACGTTCGATTTAATATACATACACACACATATGTATTTTCACATGTATTGTCTCATACATGCTTGTGTATGTATTTTGCCGCTTTCTGCAGCATGTGGCATCATGTCCTTTGTCAAGTTGATATTGCGATACCGCAGTGACAATGTCGACATTTAACTTAACGAAGTTTTCGTTTGGTGCCAAATCGAATTACAACATTGTGTTCACAACACCTTTATATTTTATTTCTGTAGTTCTTGTATTTTTTTTTCGTTCTTTTTCTACTCCTTTAATCATTGTTGTCGAACGAATTGGTGTTGTCGCTTAAACCTTCCAAAAAATAAAAATAAAAAAAACTCAAATAGACAAATAGAGAAGAAAATTCAAAAAAGGAAATGCATGTTTTATGTATGATTGTAGCTTAAGGTATTTGCTAAAAATATGTAAATTTCAGCTGATTTATCATTTCTATGCAACCTGGTACAGGGGAGGGGTATATCGCAATTTGTGCCAAGGGAAAACTTAAAGTTTTGTGCTGTTTATTTTTGGAAAAATTGAAACAGTAATGTTTGCGTATACCGGTCATTTTGTCTCAACGGTAAAGAAATTCGGAAATTTACTTATCATACTTTTAAATAGAACATGGCAGAAATCACAGCGCGCTGGGGCGGTACCTCAACTATCCTAGGTTTTGTATAGCTGGTGCCAGCAGTTTGAACAATAAATATAAGTGTTTGGGGAAATGTTTAATCTTAATCAATATGTGTTTTAAGTTTCAAAGCACCATGTTGTTAAACTAGTATTTCTTTGTAGCCATCAAAAATAAACCAAAATTTAATTTGGGAAAGGTCGGCATCGCGAAGATGTTTCAATGGCGTGTTTGGCGATTTTTCAAAAGTTAAAGCAGTAGACTGGAATGGCAGAATTGTTTAGGACACAATTCTGCCATTCCAGGCAAAGATTTATGTAAATAAACACCTGAGAACCCCTTTCGCCTTCAAAGTACTCGTACATACTTTGGTTTAGAACACACATTAGCTCATTACTCATATTTAATATTTATTTATAAAGTGTGTTTTTTATTGAGGTATAGAACTTTAAGTTGGCATCACTTTTTTAACTGGCGGCCATTTTGTCAGCTGTCAAGTGATTAATATTTAGTTTGGTTTGCCATTTCATCATGAACAGGTTGACAAAAGAACAACGCTTGCAAATCGTGCAAATTTATTTCGAAAATAATGGTTCAGTTCGCGAAGTTTACCGCAAGCTCCGTCCATTTTATGGTCGACATAATCGTCCATCAGAGCAATTAATTCGGTTAACCATGGATCGTTTTCGCACTACGTTTACTCTATGTGATAATACGCATCCGCAGAGACGTCGAACAGTGCGCACCGAAGAAACAATTGCCGCTGTAGAGCAAAGTGTTGAAGAGGACCCGAATGAATCGATTCGCCACCGTGCACAGCAATTGGAGCTTTGTCCATCAACTTTATGGAAGATTTTGAAGATTTTGAATGTGGATGAGTTGTGGTTCCAACAAGACGGGGCTACATGCCACACAGCGCACGTCACAATCGATTTATTGAAGGAAACATTCGATGAGCGCATAATTTCGCGGAATGGACCTGTCAATTGGCCACCAAGATCGTGTGATTTGACATCATTGGATTATTTTCTTTGGGGATATGTGAAGTCGCTCGTCTACGCCAACAAACCAGAAACGTTAGGGGACTTGGAAGCCAACATTCGTGGCGTTATTGCCAACATACGGCCCCATATGCTCGAAAAAGTGGTTGAAAATTGGACCTGTAGAATTGGCTTTATTCGAGCCAGCCGCGGCTGCCACATGCCCGAAATCATATTTAAACATTAATGGCATAAAATTATCCTTCCAATAAAGCCAAATTGATGGACATTAAAACGATTTTCTTGTGTTTTATTTCAATTCGAAGTTCTATACATCTAAAAAAAACACCCTCTATATTTATTTATTAAAAAAAAAAAAAAAAAAAAAACAGACCAAAGTGTATGGTGGGATTTATCCCACAACTTAACAACGAGTTTAAAGTATCAAATTTCTTATGGCGCTTAAATTTAATTTTGAGCTTTACTGTGGTCTTAGGCTTACAATGGAAACTTATGTGAAATATTTTTGTAGAACATTTTTGACTCATTATACCGCTTTTAAAGTATACTTATCTGATCACCTTTTTTAAATCACATTAGGAGAAGAATCAAATGTTTGAAATGTTTCACTTAAAGCGCTTGTCTTTTCATTAAATTGCAGATAATTAAGATAATGTATATAAGATACTAGATATCGATCCACAACCGACGAAAATGTTTTAGCGATATATTCACCCTTATTCCAGTTGTCAACATCGACGTCACGTGTATACAAGACCAAACCATTTGGGCTTGTATAACCGCTCCCTAGAGCAATTTTGTGCTATTGGTAGTCTATTTATGTTAGCTAAGCTCTACAAAGTAGAATGAGCCTTTCAAAAGCAGTCAGTTATCTTCGATAACGAGTAAACAAGGACCAATTTTTTGGTATTGTATTGAAATAACGACGATGTTGACAACTGGAATAAGTGTGATTATTTTATGCATCCGAAATGAATAATCACCAAACTGAAAAAAGTGATTAAATGAAAATATTACCAAAACTCATTTGCTACAATATGCACCACAAATCAAAATGTCGCCAAAAATATAAAAAAATACCGCCAAAACGAAAAAAGGGCCAAAACTAAAAAATTTATAAAAAAAAAAAAAAAAAACACTTGTTTTATTATAAAGCGTGTTTTTTTTAGAGTGTCACAACTTTGAGTTGGCATCACTGCTTTATTTGACCACCTATTTAGCAGCTGATAGTTGCTTTTCGTTTAGTTTGCTTTGAAATTTTATTATGAATTCGACTTACACAAAAACAACGCGTTCAAATTGTTAAAATTTTTAATCAAAATAATTGTGCTACTCGTCAAACTCATCGTGCATTTCTTCCATAATCGTCCTTCACACCAGCTAATTCGAAAAACAAAATATCGTTTTCGGACCACATTTACTTTTACTGATAATGTGCATCCCGTGAGTCACCGAACAGTGCGAACTGAAGAAGCTGTTGTCGCTGTACAGGAAAGCATTAAGGATTATACTAATCAATTGATTGATTAGTATAATCCTTGTCGTCGTTCTCAGCAACAGGGGTTGTGTCCTGCTGCGAAAAGTTGTTGAAAATTGGAGTTCCATATTGCACCTTCTTCGCGTCAGCCATGACCGCCACATGGCATCAATTTCATAAAATTTTCTTTCCAATAAAGCCCGTTTTATTGATATTAAAAATATATACCTTGTTCTATTATGATTTAAACTTTTTATAGAGTGACATATAAAAAACACCCTTTAAAAAATCAAAATACCGCCAAATCAAAAAAAAACGCAAAAATTAAAAAATCGCCAAAACTAAAAAGTTTGTATAGTAAATACGAGGGTGGATCAATAAGTCCGTGACTTTTTGAATGTAACACTTTTTTTTACGAAACAAAAATTTATTTTTCAACATAATCTCCTTTTAACTCAATACACTTAGTCCAGTTTTTGTATCCCCTCCAAAAAAAATACGATTTTTCGAGGGGGTCTTAAAAGAAGCATATGTTTGGTCAATAATTTAATCGTTGGAACTAAATCTCTTTCCACCGAGCCATTTCCGTAGGTTTGGAAATAGGAAGTAGTTACCAGGGGCTAAATGTGGTGAATAAGGCGGATGCGGAAGCAATTTGAAGCCCAATTCATGGATTTTTTTTCATGGGAACTGCACATTCGTTTGTGGTCGATTTGTGAGCAATCGCGGCACCCATCTTGCGGAAATCTTTATCATACCCAAGTAATCTTTGAAATTAGAAACCACTGCGCAAGGTGGCATCAACAATCTCACGCACTTTTACTCTTCGATCGGCCAACAACATATCATGGATTTTTTCGACATTTTCTGGTGTACTGACCTCAATTGGCCGTCCAGAACGTTCAGCGTCATTTGTACTTGTGCGACCACAACGAAATTCAGTAAACTTTTTTTAACTTGAAATTGATGGTGCAGAGTCTCCATAGTATTTATTGAGATTTTCCTTGGTTTGATTGAAGGTTTTTTTTTGCAAAAAATATACTGCCCTGTTCTGTAAACCGAATCCGAGTAAATTTCTCGTTTTCCAAAAATTAATAATGGTCCTGCTGACGTGTTTAAAATCATACACGATAATTTTCTTTGAGATATGATATTTGGGAATCTATATAATGAAAAAATTAAAAAAAAATCTAAAAAAAAATTTTTTATTGTCGGAATTAGTTTTCTAAAATCGTGCGGTTTCAAATGGTTCGGTTTACAGAACAGGGCCGAATATTTAATGAGCATTTGAAATTCACTTTTTTCCATTTTTATAAAAATACACGAGGTTGTATGTTTTAAACAGCTGTTAATCGCAAAGTAGAGGACGACACTTGCTCAAAATTTGACAGTAGTCTATTAGCAGGTGGTACTTGATGGGAACAGTGTTGCATTTCATATAACTACGAGGGAAATTCGAAAAGTAACGCACTTTTTGATCCGCCCTCATATCGCATATGTATTGTTCGTACGGACCCCTTCATGTGTGACTCAAAGTCGAACTTTACTTATTATCTTCTATTTTTTTTATTAAGTCCGAAAATTTTGTCGGTTAAGCTTTTTTTGGTGGCTATGGCTCGATATACTTAAAATACTAGCAAGAAAAATACGAAATTATTCTGTCTTTTACTCATAAGATAGTTTCGGTGAATGGGTTTTTTTGCAGTGTTTTTCATTATGTTAAAGTAACATTAATTTAATTTGATTAAATATACATATCTCGCACTTAAAAAAGAAGTCGATACTCTTGATATATATGTTAAGCTGCTGCATACCAAGTATTCCATAGTATTCCTCCTTTCATCCAAGCAGCCACTGCAGTATTCTCTTGTAACCATACTCTCAACCATTGGGTCTATCGCAGCAAGTATTCCTGTGAGCGGGCTCAATAACGAATTGCCCTGATGATTAACTGTTCACTGATTCCCTTCATACTTATGCTTGGCCGCAAAAGTCTAGTAATTCTGCTATTGTTATCAACTCAACTCTCACTTTGGGTGCCCTTGTGGCTGAGTGGTAGCGATTTTAGCTTCTCAGTCCAGAGGTCGTGGGTTCGATTCCCGCCATATACCCTGGTTGTTTTCCGCAGACAAGCTAATCGCTTCGCGGGTTGTGTTGTGTGTTAAAAAAAAAACTGATATCTTGACATAACTTCCGTCTGTGTCATGTGTGTTTAATAAGCTCCGTGATTGGCGTATGTAAGGGCTTCGAGAGTATTCAGAGCCTCTGAGGCGGTCCTTGCATACTTATGTTATATTTCATTACTAGCCATATCTCGTTAGAAAGCTTATGTAAATCGTCTGACATTAACAACTAATACAAACACACCATTTTCCATCCGTGTTGAAGGCCATTAGAAAGGGAGTTGATGCGACCTCGCAAATTCAATAAATTGATAAAGTGTAAAATTGCAAAATTTATCGTTAAGCAACAACAACAAACAATTTTATTTTATAATATCTGCCAAATATTGAAGTGGTTTGGTTGGCTGGCTGACAGGCTGCTGTCTCTTAATACATACATATACATATATGTATGTACATGTCATGTCGTGTCGACCCAAAATGATTGTGGCACTGAGAATGGGGTTGCATAATAAAATTATTGCATAAAAGTGAGAACAAAATGAAATTACCATTGTTGTTGGTGTATTGACGTTTAGTTAGTTTGAAGGGAAAACCTCTATTTAGATCAGCTAATCTATGCACAAAATTGTAATTCAATTTTTATTCCCCTAACAAGTGCAATTACCGTAAAGTGTAAATTTTTTTTAATTAAAAAATTCCTAAACTCTTACCCCATTTTCATGTAATGAATTTTTGAAGTTTGTGCGTTTGAAAAGCCTTTAAAGTGCTCTTAGCTATCTTCTCATAGGAAGGAGGGCAACAAAATGTGTTTTTGACATTTAAACACAACGCATGCACTGTCACAGGTATAGATGCGAATAATTTTGAGCTGCAAACTAATGAATCATGGATGTTTTTTTGGCCTTATATTCTATTAGAAAGTAAAAATTTAGATTTGATTTAAATAAATAAAATATTTGATAAAAAATATCTGCTTAGGTTAGAGAAAAATAATAACAAAAAGTATACATTATATAAAACTAAGCCTTTTATAAAGCTTCTTATGAAAAGAAGTATAGAGTTTGTCTAAATGCGTGTATGATATTAAGAAGTTTCAAAAAAGTTAAAATCTATAGGCCCTATGTATAAGCAAAACTTGGAATGAAGTTAGCGTAAGTGGCAAAATTGAACATGACCTTAAAGAGTTTTTCGATGAAACTTCACATTAAAAATCATGCTAGGACTAGAAGTGTGCTAAAATTAGGTAATGCGACCATTTTTAATGTCAAATTGTTTGGAGGAACTCGTTAACACCTAATTCAATTTCGTCACTTATGCTAACTTGATGCCAATTTTTGCTTATACATAGCGCCGTATTTATTTCTCTTCCTATCATTGTATAGAAGAAATACCAAAGTGTATTTATTTGACTTAAGGTATTTATTTAATTTAAATATTTTTCATGTAGTGGTTGCTTACCAGGAAAAAACCAAAAGTTCCTGTCATTATATATACAGATAAAAGTTCAACTTATAATCTATGTAAATAAAGTTAATTTAACCTTTTTTCGGCAATGTTGCTAAATATGTGTTTCATGTTAATATAACTTGATACATAGCCATCTTTAGAGAAAATTTTTTCTTTTGAAATAACTTTACTTCACTGCCGTTCTGTAAAATCAAAATGAATAATGATGTTGAATCAGCATCGTCAGTTCGATGCTGAAATAATAGGATTAACCATGCTGACTCAAAGTTATTTCAAGTTGAAACAACATGAATTTTATTTAATTTAATGCAGAATACAATATTTTATTAATTATTTAACTTACGTGTTAACTTACCCACAGGCATCAGAGAAAATCTTCGTATTGAAAACAATTTTGAAGTTCGGTCTTACATTTGACAGGGCAATTGGAGTTCTGCGAGTAAATTTTATAAAAATTTCCGCT
This sequence comes from Tachina lurida, assembly GCA_944452675.1. Lineage (NCBI taxonomy): Eukaryota > Metazoa > Arthropoda > Insecta > Diptera > Tachinidae > Tachina > Tachina lurida. Next base: position 129,759,141 of record OX101755.1, read on the forward strand.
TTATATGGGAGCCCCCTTAAGGAGTCCAGTTAGGGCATTGGTATGTTCGGAGGAAATGTTGAAGAGAAAACATTATTGTGGGTCGGTCTTACATTTTACCCCCCTGGGTGGCACCATAAAGGCGGAACAAGGGGGTATCTTAAAAAAATATTATTCATAAACTATATTTTTGTAAAGGGATCGCCTTAATGGTTGAATATAGGCCATAAGTATATTCAGAGAAAATATTTGTATTGAAAAAATATTGGAGATCGGTCCTGCATTTGACTTCGATAGATACGACCTAGGGGCAGTTAGAACCCGGCAAGTAAATTTTATTAAAATAAATGCCCTTTGTAGGGGAGCCCCCTTAAGGCGGGGAGTTGAGTGGTCGGTGTGTTTAAAAATTATGTAGGGCGAAGAAAACTAATGGGTACTTGTCATACATTTGACCCTTGTAGCGGTGACCCCGGGAAAACTATATGGTTTTTTTTAATTTTTTTTGCTTTTACCCTCAACTTTGAGCACGTTGAGGCGATCTTTGCCCCACCCTCACAAAATGAGGGGTCTTTGCATGTCGATGTCGAAAAGTCGTCTACTATGTCATACCTAATGTATATAATTGGCATCTGCGACCAGGCCAGGATTTAAAATCGATCTTATCGCTTGGTAGTCAATGCGCTTACCGCATTGATTTGAAATCAAAATTTTTGCATGGTGATTTTACATTGGTATTTTTTTCTGTGTGTATGTTAAGCTCATACAACTGTTAACTTTTAAATAAATTTATTTCCTTAGTTTGCACAAAGATTATTAATATTTATTTTCTCATTAAATTTCAGTTAGTGTGACTATTTGAAAACAATTCTTATCATGTGAATTTTACTTTCAGTTTATTTCTATGCATTTACAAGTTTCTTTAAAATTTAAATGTTTTTAATTGTTTCAAGTTATTATTTACACGTACACTACTCATTCGAGCGAGTGTAAAGGTACAATTATATATGTATATAAATAAACATTTGTTAACTCATAAATTTAACACTTGAAGCATTGCAGCATTTTTTGAAAAATTCCCTAAATGTCCATACCACATAAAAGTAACAAAGGTTACCACAAATATAACAACAAGCACAGCAAAAAAAAAAAAAAAGAAGTAGAAGTAGAAATATGTATCAACATCAAACGGAACGAATAAACCAAAATAAGAAAGAAAGAATTGAAACCTAGTGAGCAGATCCTTTTTCATACTAAATGCCACTACTTGTTTGTGTTGGTACAAAAAAAAAAACATAAATATGTAAAATTACATGATGAACACAAAAATAACCAAATGCCTTTGGTTATTTGTTAAAAGAGTTAAAAAAAATTATCCAAATACTTGGAATATCAGCAAAGTATGAACATCAGTGATCGGCAATGAATCGCTTTTTTTTGCTATTCATACTGACTAATCAAATTTTAAATATAAGTGAGTAGACATCAGTTAAACTCAACTACTCTGATTAACGCATACTCACGATGACATTTATTTATAATGATTTATAAGTATAGGTTGAAATAAATATGAAAGCGAGGCCGACATCATACTCATACTACACTCACACTCATAAATCACCTGAGTTTGATTTATAATTTCAGGAAAATACGAGTACTACTCACATTGATTCAGCTCACTTAACAGCTCACTCATGCATGTATGTTTATTTAAAAGTTTAGCCATTAAACAGTTTGCAAGTAGTATACATCAGTAATAAATAGGGTTGTTTTTCAATTCCAGCAAAAAAAAACAGAAAACAAGAAAAAGAGAAACATATAACCTCATACTGAGAATCGACTTGGGTCAAACACGTTCACTAGTTCATTTTTGCCACAAACCTATGATCAAACCCCTGTAATTTAAATGGGTTTGATCATTGATTTGTGTCAAATATGAACTAGTGAACGAGTTCGATCTAAGTCTAGAGAAAAACTTTAAAGTTCGCATTGTGAATCAATCATACTTATTTTGCGTCGTCCGTAGGCATTGAGTTAAGGAGAGTCGAAATCAACAACGTCATAAATGTTGCTAAGTATGAGTTCGATGGGCACTTCAAACTTTCTAGTGAATATGATTCATAGACAACATTGCAATAAGTATGAGTGCTCATAAGTACAATAAACTATAAGGCATGATTCAACTCTACTCACTTTTTCACTACTCGTTGCTGTTCTCTGATGAACATAACACAGTAAACACACACTTTCATGATGAGGCCAGGTAAAAGAAGAGTTGATCATCAGCACACAGACACATTTGGCTGCATAACAACCCAGTTGGCAATGTTTTTAAAAACATCTTTAACTATGGGTACAAGACAATAGAAAATCGTGGAAGACATATTGACGACAGCTCAAGCAAATCTTTGACAAAATTTTCTAATAAATTGCGACGAAAACCTGCACGATCATTCAAGCGACAATATACTCTACCATGTCGTCGACGAATATACAAACGACAATATCTTCCGCCGTATCGTCGACGATTATATAAACTACCGGGGAGTTATTATGTAATTCGATTCGAAACGAAAACTCTTCGAATTTGTATGTTATTAACATTGCAATTCGAACACATTTCCGTTCGATTCGGATTACATAACCCCCTAGTTTCCCCTATAATGTCTTCGACGACTACACAAGCGACAATTTATTCCACCGTATCGTCAAAATGATCTTGATGAATACATTTTAATTATTAATTATAAAAATATTACTTAATGTTATAACTTATAATGTTATTATTGAAATTATTTGTAATTATTCACGTGAACTCTTAGTAAACGGTCAAGTGAATAAAAATTTTACTCTAAATTTCATGTACATATGATTGAAGACATGGTCGCCCACCGTGTCGCCCACATTCCTTTAAAATGTTTTTTTTTAATGTTACCTAGAGGATAAATATATCGTCGAAGATTATGTTGTGTAGGACACTGGGAACCCAGTTGGCCAGATTGCCTTGCTCTTGTCATCGCGTTTTCTGCAAAACTAGTTTTTTTCGAGTTGTGACACTATTGAAGTAAATGAGTGGTAGGATTCTTGTCAAGGAACTCGTCGTTCACGACAATCTGAGTGACAATGTCTTGGAATGTTATCCTCAATTAAACACTTTTGACTTTATTGATGACAATCTGAGCGACAAGTCGTGTGTTTTGTCTTCAATCAAACACATGAATATGTTGGCCTCTTGTTGACAAAGTTTTAGGTGAGGCTATAGCCAGGTGGTAAGCACGACAGCTTATAAGGATGCAGCCTCAGTTCGAATCCCAGCTACATCAGTCAATAATTTAAATGAAACGGAAAAAACAATTAAGCCAAAAAATTTAATTTTTGTGATAAAAATAGTAATTAAAGTCTGTTCCGTTGAGTGACATTGTCGCTCAAGAACTCGCACTATCATTTTTTGAATGACAATCGATAGGGTGGTGTAAATTATAGCTTGTGTGGACTTGCGTGACTTTGTGGCCATTTCTTTTCGAAAATTTCTTAAACGATTTATTTGAGCTGTCGTCAATTTTTCTTCCACGATTTGCTATTGGATTGTATCCATCGTTTAAGATATCTTAAAGACATGGTCAACTGGGTATTTATAGCCATACTTACATGTGTGCTTTTATACATCCATAAATGTTTCATTATTCTAGACAAGATAGAAATTTTAAAGGATAGCACAAGAAGGAAGAGGTGCAGACCATGACCATGTTCAAAATAACAAAATCTCTCCCCCTCGCGTATGTTTACACACACACACACATACATTTACCAACGAGATATAAACTTACTTGGCCTAAAGCAACCACATACATAAACATTAACCCACACTAATACAACTGCACATTTAAATAACAAACTAAATATTTTAAAGTTACGTTTAGACGAAACTTATGGCAAATGAAAGTTTAACATAACAACTCTAGTTGTTCTAAGAAATTTTTGGGTAAAGGTTCCGTTTTGACCTGCATTAGTAACAGTGAAATGCGCATAGGAGCCAGCTAAACCTTTCAATAATCAACTTCAATGCATTTTTAATAAAAACAATTTTCCTGAATAAATAAAATAATAAATATGGGATTATAATATTATTGTTCGAACTTCATTTGTTTTTATATTTATAATTTGATCAGGTTATCAGTCGTTAAGCAGCTCTGGGTCGAAGAACATCATTTCGCGTCATCGTAATTATTTTTTAAGTGCGGTCAGGCTTAGTTCTGTTGTTGAGCCTTCGAGAGTTTTTCGTCTCGCTCGCACTGGTTGGCTGATCTGCCACGGATAACCGTTGCGGTTTTTTATGGAATTTCTTTAACAACCACGTTGCTACTTCCTATGTGAAGGCATAGGTTGTACAGTCAGTAACGGAACTTTTTTGAAAATACTGTTAATAACTTCTTGGGCATATGGTCTAGTTACTCCGCCCATATTCGTGCAACACCATACTATACAAATTTACTTTAATAAATAAATAATGATCAGGTTAAAGTTCGTATCGCTTTGTAAGCCAAATTACATGTGATAATTATGAATGAAAAAATAACACCATAGTTAACTGTAAATATTCTGACAAACACGTAGTAGAACGGAACAACTAGGTGTTTTCGAAAGCTATTACACCTTGATCATCAGCGTTATTTTGTATCTGGTCGACTGTATGTGGTGTCAGTTGATTATTGCTTTATATACTCAACCATTATTGCAAATGGAATATGGGAACTGTTTTGATTCATCGTATTCAATTGTAACAATTCCCAAAAAAAAATGAATAAATAAAAAAAATATTTGATAAATTTCTGCTAAATATTGAAATAACTTATAAGTTATAACTTACAATTTAAAAAAAAATGTACTTAAATTCATTCAGAAAAACACTGTTTTTTCAATAAAAAAGGTGTGCTGTCTGGAAATATTCAACTTTTCTATCAGAAAAGTATTCTCTGAAGCTTTCTATTTTTCCATAAGAAAAGCTGTAATGATAAATTCGACTTTCCTGTTAATATTTTTATAAGAAAAGTGTGCTATGACACTATTATTCAATAAAATTGTTAGGTGATGACATAGTCGACTTTTCTTTAAGACATTCGAATTTTCTATAAAAAAGTGCGCTGTATTTTCGATTTTTATAAGAAAAATATAATGTGATGAAGCAGTAGTCGACTTTTCTATAAGAAGGTTATGCTGTGATGACGCAGTCAAGTTTTCTATAAGAAAATGTTGTTGTGATGACGAAATCGAGTTTTCTTTAAGAAAAGTGTTCTGTTGATCAAATAGTCGACTATTATATACAAAAAACGTGATGTGGTGATACTATCAACTTGATCACAATGGACTCAATTGGGTCTCCGAGTGAGGGTGCGGTATAGCACCACCCTTCCTAACAAACTATCAACTTTTCTATGAGAAAACAGTTTGCTGTAATGACTCAAACAACTTTTCTATAAACAAAGTGTATTGCCTTTTCGACTATATTAAAATAAAAGTGTGCTGTATCACAATCGATTTTTGCTTAGGGAAAGTGTGTTGTTGTTCTGACACAGTCAACTTTTTTAATGTGCACAAGTTTCCGCAAGTCAGTCAGGCGACTCGTATAGAAAATTTGTATGAAAATCACTCAAAACGATGAGTGATTTCCATAAAAACTTTACACTCAAATCGATGGCCCGCTTTGTAAGCAAGAGGTAAATGTTCCTCGAGAAATAATTCCCACATATTTAATTTTTTTTCTTAAGATAAAATCTTCCTATCCTAAACAGATTGAGCCTAAAATTATAGTTTTGAAAGAGATCTTCGAATTTTCGAAGTTTAGCTATTTTGTTTCCAGATGTTTTATTTAAATTAAAAGCTTGCGAATGACTTTTTTGAATGGAGGAATAATGAATAGGGAGATGTTATTTAAAATGACACAAAAAGTGGGTTTTGTGGAGATTTTTTATAATATTTTAGGGCCACCTATTCCATAATAAGAGCGTGCTGTGATCAGCCGAGATTCTGCTGCTATAGCGCAAAATCATTGTTTAGAGAATATCATTTCAAGGTTTTAAGTCTACCAACAACTTAAAGGTAAAATTATATAAAATTTGTCTCTCCAGAGTTGGGTACACAAGATATTTTTGAAGAACGATATGACGAATAATTCTATAATATTGACTTAAACATAACATATTTGAATTATGAATTTCTTGCAGCATGAAGTTAGCATAAGTGACAAAATTGAACGTGATCTTAGTGAGTTTTTTTTTTTTTTTTTAAGAGAAGTAACACTCAGACAATGATTGCCTACTACTAGCTTTTACCTTCCTTAGCAAAGCGATAGCTACACAACGAAGGAGGACGCTCTGATGTAACAGTTTTTCCGTTAAACTTCACATTAAAAATCACTTTAGGACTTAAAAGTGGGCTACAACTACATTATGCGCCGATTTTTAATTTCTAATTGTATGGAGAAACTCGTTAACTCCTAGTTTGATTTCGTCACTTATGATAACTTCTTGCCACTGTTTTCTTATACAATAAGGCTGTCAATTTTTATAAAGTTCATAATTATTTCTATTTCGTCAATTATTACCTCCGTCTGACCGTATCTTACTTATAATACATCTCCTGCTCTTTGTGTGGTTGCGGGCATATGCAAAACTTTCGGTTTTGGTTGCAAACATAAAAACTCAAGCAGACGATTTGCTCTCCTGTAAAATAATATTTTTGCTAGAATTTGGAAAATAATCACTTGCTTTTTGCTTACAAATGCCAGACTCGTAATAAATTGAAATTAACATATTTATTTTTTTACATAATTTTAGGAATGAGTTTTTGTATATTTTTGAGTAAAAAAAAATTATGAAGAATTTTAAATAAGATATCGTCAAGTAATTAAATTAATTTTTAATGTTTAAAAATTTAATGATTTTTAAAGTTATATAAATTTATAAAACCTTTAGTTGTCTTTTTTTATTAGGACAGTGTTGAAAACTTTAAAGGCATTCATAAACATGCTTTAACATATTTATAACATTCTCTTGGAATAAACCTTTATGCATAATCATTGTTTGACTCTATGTTGCCTGTACTATCTGATTCATTAAAAAAAGTTTGTTATGGCTTGTACGGTGGTTTCTATTGTCCCTATTAAAATCAATGTAAAAGTTCATTGAAAAGATGTATGACTTCATTGGGTCAACGTTTAGGTTCATTTAAATCATTGTTAAAGTTCATTGAAACATTGTATGACTTTATTGGGTCAACGTTTAGGTTCATTTAAATCAATCTAAAAGTTCATTGCAAAAATTGATAAGTTCATTGGGTCATCGTATAAGTTCTTGAAAATCAATGTAAAAGTTCATTGAAACAATGTATGACTGCATTGGGTCAACGTTTAGGTTCATTTAAATCATTGTAAAAGTTCTTTGAAACAATGTATAAGTTCGTTGGGTCAATATATAGGTTCATTAATATCAATGCAAAAGTTCATACAAGCAATGTATCAGTTCATTGATATAATGAACACTTTCGTTATGCGAATGAACTTCTACATTGATTTTAGATACTTAGGCCAAAAAACTATGTATTTTTTCATTGTTTTTATGTACTTTTTTGGTTCAGTGTGTATATGAAGAATATTTAAAGTACTATTCGAAAAAAAAAAATTGATTTTTGTTTGTTTTATTTGTTGTTTTTAAAGCAATGTCGGGCGTTTCTTTGCTCAATTGTGAAGAGAACATTCACACGTATTCTTACCCTCTTTAATTTAGTCGTCGATGAGACAGCGACGAATGAACATCAGGCGAATGCTTACATATTTTTTTATATTTTTTTCAAGAATATTTGTCCAGCAAACATACGTGTTTCATTTCATTGTTATAAATAATACATAAGTTTAATGGTAAGGCAAGGGAAAACCTTTTAAATAAAAATAACAACATTTATTTTGAAAAAATAAAAGAATGGATGCTATCAGTGGACGATACCAAACTAAAGTTTGAAAAATGCATAATTTTATTTGGTGAATTTTCACCTTTGTGCTCCACCAAGCAACCATTTTTTTATTTATTTTCTTTCTTGAATGGAAAACATGATAAATAATTGTCCTATCTTTTTTATTTTTTTTTTTTTATTTCACTGTTTACTTAGAAAAAGTTTTATTTTCAATTAATAATTTTACTTAATCAACGTTTTTTTTTTCAAGATAGAAAACATGTCTATTTATGTATAAATATATAATGCACCATTATCTTTCAAACGCTTGGCTTTGTGTTTGGTGCGTAGCTCGCAACCTCAACACATAAAAAATTTACAAATGCATTGACAGTGCCCACCATTGTTTTAAAGCGATTAGGTTGCTTACGAAAAACACCCAGGGTCTATGGCGGGAATCGAAGCCACGACCTCTGCACTGAGAGACTAGCATTGCTACCACTCAGCTACTACTCGTCTATAACTAAAATGGACCACGTTTATAGCAAAACAATTTTGGATTGTCACTGATTTTGTTAGATGATGGCATATGTATTTAAAGAAAGCACGGTTATGATTGTGATACCAAGTTATGACTATAAGTTAAAGTTAAAAGTTTTTCACATAATTATTATATAAATTCCTTCAAAAAAAATTTACACAAAAGCATTGCAGCAGGCAACAAATAGCTTATGCTGTTCATACATGCAAAAGTTTGTTTTAAAGAATTTTCATATGGATTTGACAGTGAGCGTCTGAGTGCACAAGTAAGTCAAAAGAAAAAATAAACTAGACAAACCCTAAAGCATTGATGTCAGTTTCATGGCAAAATTGTGCAAACTAAAATCACACACATTCTTATTCTCTTCCATTTAGTCGTCGATGAGACAGCGACGAGAACACATGCGTAGCGGGTGTATTAATTTGTTTATAGATACAGTGAAAGAAAAGAAGTGTTATGCGAAAAATATTCTATGATCACCAATGCTTTTCGCGATATTTAATGTGTTTGATGTTGTAAAACGTTTAAGGAAAGAAATTAATATGTATTTAAAAGACATTTTGACTTTTTCTGGAGCATTTTCACTAAACTGCACTTTCTATTTAAACCTTAAAGACCAATAACTCGGGAAATATGGCCTGCAGCAAATTTTTTTTATTAAGTTTTTTTTCTTATTTTTCACATTACTATCTGATAAGTTATTTAAAAATTCTTTTGTTGAGATTTTTCAGAGCTTCCTATGAAAAGTTCAAAGTCCGATAACTTGAAAAATATGGGTCGCCGCCAACTTTTATATTTAATTTTTTCATCTTATTTTTTAATTTACTATCACATAGGCTCCTTTTTATGTATTTTTAGCTACTTCAATAAACATCATTTATTCCAAATAATTATTTTCTGTGTACTTTCGAGAGCAACGAGATAACGTTTCTCACACATACAACTATAGTTTTATTTTTGACATCACTGCCCTAAAGCAACCAAATTAATTTGGACATTTTAAAAGCTTTATAGGGACAACAAAAGTAGGATACATAAAGTGTACATTTTTGAGTATGGAAATGGTAATTTTCCATTTAAAATAATTCAAAAGGTTTGTTTTTGTGCTTAAGTTTTAGTTATGGGGTAGTAGAGCCTATTCCGATTAATTCGAATATATAGTTTATGTGGCCAAAACTTGACCCAATAAGATCCAAACTGCTACTGGACATGAATAGAAAGGCGATGCTAATCGTGGTAGGATCAGTGACAGGCCACTGCTCAGAAACCAGCAGTTGGGAAAGTGGCACTCAAGATTTTTGTAGGATGTGCGGTGATGAAGAGGAACCAGAAACCATTGAACATATTATCTGTCAATGCCCGAGCTGCAACATCATAGGCTCAGATGGCTGAGCAGACGTTTCCATGAAAGCATTACTGATATCGGAAAGTGTAAACTAGAGAACATCATGGGAGTTCGGTGGCTCAATATTACTTATTTTGGGCAACAGAAGGAAATCACAATGGACCCCATTGTGCCTCCGAGTAGAGGTGCGGTATAGCACCACCCTTCCTAACCTAACCTAAGCTATCTTTTACATATATGTATATTGCACTTGCTTCTCTAAAAAAAGCTCCCCTCATAATATTGCAATTTTTATTTTTCGCCAGAAACCCACTTTGAATGTCTTAAATCATTTTCTCTACTTGTTGGACAAAAACTTAAAAATAATTTAAATTTTGAGTTGCCTTTCTTTGGGAGCATATGTGCGATATGCTTAAACATACCTATCGTTGGTCTCAAGAAGAAAGGCCTTAACTCAAATAATTGCAATTTTACAGTATAAGATAAAAACACAATAGAGACCGTCATCTTCAGTATGTAACTTTTTTGTACAACTGCTTGTTAAAACGATATTTCTTTGCAATAAATTTTTTTCTAACGATGTGTATTTGTATGAAATGTATTGAAATCGCTGAAAAAGTTAATTTCGTAAGAAATACGGGTTAGGGTCTTTCTAGTTGAGACGATCGATATGTATGCGGATACACGTCCATGTATTGCATATGTTTCCGTGTGTTTCATTTCTGTGAAACTGATGTAAAAATATATATAAAGGGTGTTTTTTATTGAGGTATAGAACTTTAAGTTGGCATCACTTTTTTAAGTGGCGGCCATTTTGTCAGCTGTCAAGTGATTAATATTTAGTTTGGTTTGCCATTTCATCATGAACAGGTTGACAAAAGAACAACGCTTGCAAATCGTGCAAATTTATTTCGAAAATAATGGTTCAGTTCGCGAAGTTTACCGCAAGCTCCGTCCATTTTATGGTCGACATAATCGTCCATCAGAGCAATTAATTCGGTTAACCATGGATCGTTTTCGCACTACGTTTACTCTATGTGATAATACGCATCCGCAGAGACGTCGAACAGTGCGCACCGAAGAAACAATTGCCGCTGTAGAGCAAAGTGTTGAAGAGGACCCGAATGAATCGATTCGCCACCGTGCACAGCAATTGGAGCTTTGTCCATCAACTTTATGGAAGATTTTGAAGATTTTGAATGTGGATGAGTTGTGGTTCCAACAAGACGGCGCTACATGCCACACAGCGCACGTCACAATCGATTTATTGAAGGAAACATTCGATGAGCGCATAATTTCGCGGAATGGACCTGTCAATTGGCCACCAAGATCGTGTGATTTGACACCATTGGATTATTTTCTTTGGGGATATGTGAAGTCGCTCGTCTACGCCAACAAACCAGAAACGTTAGGGGACTTGGAAGCCAACATTCGTGGCGTTATTGCCAACATACGGCCCCATATGCTCGAAAAAGTGGTTGAAAATTGGACCTGTAGAATTGGCTTTATTCGAGCCAGCCGCGGCGGCCACATGCCCGAAATCATATTTAAACATTAATGGCATAAAATTATCCTTCCAATAAAGCCAAATTGATGGACATTAAAACGATTTTCTTGTGTTTTATTTCAATTCGAAGTTCTATACCTCTAAAAAAACACCCTCTACAAGGATTTAATAACGTGAGTATAATTATGTTTGAAAGAAATTCACTTTTACATTTAAAATATAAATAATCTTATTATGAATATTCAATGAATGTGTGTGCGTGTGTGTGTGCCAACTTATTTACATGTGAGATATTAAGTTTATATATTTATTGGAAAGGAATTACCAGGAAACATCCAAATACAAATGTGTGAATGTGATTGCGGTATTATAAAAGAAATACAATACTGAAATGACTTCCTCGTTCAAAGTATAAACGCAGTAATATATTTATTTTTCACTTTTTAAATTTTATTTAAATTATGTATAAAAAAAATGTCCTCCAAAAGAAAATAATAAAGGAAGATACATATGTATATGTAATTAAGTGTTCATTTATTATATATTATAAATTTATTATCTTTTATATGCTTATATTTCTGTATGAGTGGTTTGTTGTAAATATGTATACTGAGAAGTTCAGGTTTTAAAAATTGTATAGTAAATATTAAAGTTTATTTTCATTATCACTTTACCTGCAACATGAAAACATAAATGCATGTCATTGGTGTTTTTTTTTCTTTTTGGGAATTATTATTTATTCACTCAAATTCAACTGTCAAATTTTTAAATAGGTGTTGCTGTTTCTATTATTCTTTCTTGCTTTTTAGTTTGGCATATCTGTACACAAAGTGTAAAAATAAACCAAAAGCACAAAAAAGTATTACACAAATTAAATGTATTTGATTTTGTGATTTTACATTTTTTTTACTTGAACCGACAGCGAATATCCTTAAAACCTGTTACTAGATAGCAAAGTCGATAACTTTTCGTTATATTTTTTAATAGCAATCTTATTATTGTAATAAAAGAATTTGAATTCGGCGCCTGAGGCAACTTAGCACTCCGCAAAGCTCTTTGTCTGGCGTATTGGCATCTATATTGGTCTGCTAAAACCGCTTGAAATAATACCTAAAGGTCTGTATCACACTGTCACAATGAGTACTCAAACAAATATGCATGAGTTTATAGTCTTAATATTAGTAACCGCGTATAATCATAGTTGTAGCACAAACAGTTCGTACACTCACATATTTGCTCCCAAGCAACAGTAACTATAGCTCATTCGAACATACAAGAGCATCTCTACTTGGCGTATGCGAAAAACTAAAGTACGCCACAACTTAAAGTAAAAAGGCAAAAGCGTACTAAGTGCATTGACTCTCTCTCTCTCTCCCATACTTTTACGTCTGAGTATGGTTATGTTTAGGCTATGGATATTTAATCGGACAAAAAATGGAATGGAAAATGTATAAGAGTATCTCCACTTGGTGTATGCGAAAAACTAAAATACGCCGTAACTTGAAGTAAAAAGGCACACGAGTATCAAGCGCATTGTCTCTCTCTCTCTCTCTCTCTCTCTCTCTCTCTTATACTTTAACGTCTGAGTAGCCTTATATTTAGGCTATGGATATTTAATCGGACAAATAATAAATAAACGCATGAAAATCGGGATATTTTTTCATCATTCGTCATCGCATACATACATATGTGTATACAAAATGGAATGGAAAGAGTATAGTTGTGTGTAGCTGTTTGCAAACATGCTTTATGTATGTGTGTGTAAATAAAATAGCCCTGCATATACGCTTGTGTAGCCGATTAATAGTCAGAGTGTTTATAGCTCACACAGTCTATAAATTTTAGTTATAGTTGTTTGTGCTGAGTATATAAAAAAAATTGGTATAAACATAAATAGTTTTTGGATGTATATGGTTATATATATGTGCGTCTTCGGTTTAAAATTAGTGCGTCTGTTTGCATATGAGTGTGTTTTTTTTATATTTTTAACTGTGCGCATTCATGTAGTTTGACAGTCAATACTCAAAGAGTACTTAAAACCATACTTTTGTCACTCTCTGGTACATACATATTGTGTCAAAAAATCTCGGTGCATGTGAATTATAAAATTTATTTAATTAACTAATTCCACTCTTGGAAAAAAAAAGAAAATATTTTTTTAAATAGTAAGGGGAACGCACTTGCAACCGGACGCCGTGCATTTACATTTAGCCACATTAGACGTCACTCAATTGCACTCTGATGCTAAGTGCACTTTAACCAATAAACAGAGAATGCAAACATAAACTGCAAGCAACAACAAGAACGAGTCACGAAAGACAACATGCAAAGTAAATACTCGTACCTTGAATTGCATTGAATTACATAGAAGAAAGAAGTGTGTAAGACTGGCTGTGGCATACGCACCCCAATCGCAAGACATATTAAAATAATAAATGAACATACATACATATGTATATTGTAGCTACACGTGCAACATAATAAGTCTTTGTCTCGTGCAACATGTAGTATGCATATAATGTACGTAAATTTGTCGCATAACTGCAGTAAAATGTTGCAGTAAAAAAAGGGAAATATCTGTTGGCAAGAGGAGCGTGTTTCAAAAAAAAGAGTTCAGTCTTGACGTCTTTTTGACTGACAGACAGACTGACGGACAGTCAGTCAGTTTTTGATTTTCTTAATTGTTATTTATTTCTATACTCTTGTTTATCATTATTAGTATTTTCTTATGTCCGTCCGGCTTGCACTTTGCTTTTGTTTCTTGTTATGCAATTGACGTGAGTCATTATGTCGCAAAGTGTAATCGCATAATTTCTGCTTAATCAGGTGCCTACGCATCTACATTATTGCCATTGCCTTTGATATTGTTGTTTTTTTGTTGTTGTTGTTGTTATTTGAGTGTTGGTTTGTTGTTTCTCTTTTTGCTCTTTATAACTCTTTTTTTTATTGTGTTGCTTGTGTGTAATAAGTTCTTGTTAAAAGCCTTTTTTAATTCTTTTTTAAATGCGTTTAAAGAATGTTTTTGTTGTTCCTTAAGTTCATTTCATTTCTTTGATATTTAACACAATTTATTTTACATATGTATGTATGTATATGTGTGTGTGTGTGTGTGAGATTTCGAAAGAGTGTTAGTGGAAACAAAGGATTTTTTTTCTATAAATAATCTTAAGAAAAGCTCTTAGATAACAACTTAAAAGCCGATAATGTGACTGCAGGCAATTATACTAAAACAGACACTAACACGTGACCGGTTCTTAAGGAATTTTTTTTTGTACAGGAGGTTGGTACTAAAAGTAGAAGATCTAGTAAAGAAAACACAATCGATTTAAAAATAATTTTTATTTATGAACACAATTTTTTTTTTAGTTTCATATTCATTAGTTTCGATATCCTGTTTATATTAAGAACTGTTTTAACTCCTTAAAACAGGAATCTAACACACAGACCATTTCCTCGTTATTGGCAAATCTTTTGCCACCGAGTAATTTTTTTAAAGTTTGGTTCATACCCCCACCCGCAGAGCCGTCATACATAGCTTGACCATTTTTTTTCTATAACTCAAACCGGGACTCCGCAAAATAATAACGTACGAAACAAAAACTTTTAACTTTTTTACATTTTCAAACATATTTATTATGCTATAGGAAATTTCCCACTTCCCATTTTCCTTCCGGGACACCGGGACGGTGAACCGGAAATCGGGACTGTCTCGCAGAAATCGGGACGGATGGTCACATTAGTCATACCGTGCGTATAGAAGATCTCATTGCTGCTGCAGAGCGAAACGTAGAGGAAGACCCGAATCAGTATATGCGCAGGAGCTTTGGTTTCAACAAGACTAGTCTACGCCGATAAGCCCGACATGATTGACAACTTGAAAGACAACATTCGCCGCATTATTACCAATATACGTTCACAAATGTTGGAAGAAGTCATAGAGAATTGGAACTCCACATTAGACTACGTCCAAGTCAGCCGTGGCGATCATATGCCAGAAGCATAAATTTAAATTATATTGTTAGAAGAATACCTTTCGAATGAAGTAAATTTAATTGCAATTTAAAAAAATCATCTTTGCATTATTCGATTTTAAAAGTTCTATACCTCTATAAAAATTACCCTTTTTTACACGGTAATAGGCGATCACAAATGTTGGAAAAAGTAATCGAAAATTGGACCTCCAGATTAAACTACATACAAGCCAGCCGTAGCGGTCATATGGCAAAAGTCATATTTAAATTATAATGTCAGAAGATTATCTTCCGAATAATGTAAATTTCATGTCAATTTAAAAAATTCATCTTTGCATTATTCCATTTTAAAAGTTCTATACTTCAGACATTTTTAGAAGAGACATTTTTAGAATTAATTGAACTGTAGTACGATTTTTCTGATTAAAAAGTTCTATACTTCTATAAAAAAAATATCCTTTGTTAGACGGTAAGAGGCGCTTCAAATCCTATTTGAGATATCGATAACACTCGTTATACAGTTAGCACAAGACTGAAGCGTCACTTTATTCTTTTCCTTTCTTATAGTTATTTTTACAATGTGTACAGAGCAGCAACAATAGCAAAGGTATGGTCACAGTAAAAGCGAAAAAAATACGTCACCACATAGGCATGACGTCACCAAAGTCACCCAATCATAGCTAACCATACCAAAACGCATCTCCCAACTGAAGGTGTGTTCAAAGTGATAATGCGTTAGGAAACTTTAAATACGTTTTTCTCAAAACTTAATTTTAACACAATAGGTCCTTTTTCTCGGAGAAGGTCACATATAAATAATTTATTTGTTGTTGAATTATTGTGATAATCTATTTCGAGTTTTTCACCAAGTATTGGATTTTTCTAATCATTTTTAAATTTTGGTTGAAGTATTCTGAAGTGTTGCTTAGCAGCAACGAAATGCATCTGGACGTGCCAAGCCAACAACAAATAATTTTTTTTTCAAATTCGTACTCCTTTTGATATGCGTTAATTAAAAATGTAAAAATTATTAAGGCTTTCTAAAGGGTTTTTAAAACAAATTTAAATACAAAACTTTTCTCATTAAGCCTTAATCATTTTTTATAAATAAGGCTCATAATATTTAAGAAATGTATTATTTGACATATTGTCATAAGTTCATTTTAATTTAAATCTATTTGCTGGTGGTTAAGCACTGTCTATATATTTCATTGGTGCGTTGCCAAATCATCAGTAGACTTAAACCACATATTTTGAACAGTCGCAAACCTCTTAATCTTATGCTTAGACTTTCAAAAATTATTTCAGAATTAAAAAATAATACTGTTTTTGAGAATCACAAAAGAAAAAAATATAATATTGAAATAAATCTTATATAATGTTTTTGTGTTGAGAGAAACTAGAGGAAATTATAATTCAATTTAAAAAATCTTAAAAAAAAGAAACCGCAAAACTCTAAAAAAAAACTGTGAAAAGGAAGTTCGAAAAAATGCTTGTCTTGGGTAGATTTTGGAAATCCAAAATTGAAAAAATTTTAAAGGTATTTTATTTCTTACTTTCAAGACAATATATTAATTTCCAATAATGATTCATATAAATTTAAATGATATAACATGTATAAAATCTAATCCTTTCTTTGTTTAAATAAATACAATTTAATATCCTTGAATTTCTGATGATTCATGTTAGTTTAATTAAATGTATTTAAAACTTTCTAAAAGAAAAGTTTGCTTTTAACAACAAACATAATGATTCATTCCGTTTCCAAAAAAGGGTTGATTGATTCAAAAACCATTAAATTAAACCCCTCATGCAACACGATAAAAAGAAATCCAAAACAATATTATTTCCATTCATGATTAAGTTTATTTTGTTCCTTCTTTTTATGGTACGAGTGCTGTTGGCTGGTTTAAAAATAGAACTCATATTTTTATTTCATTTGAAATAATGCTAAAAATATGTGACATTGATATGTTTTTATTTTTTTTTTTTTGCTTTGTCGAATTCTTTGAAATTGTTTTAAATTCCTTTCATTTCGCTTTTATCCTTGCCGCCATTTTTTTTAATACGATTTCAGCTCGATTAAACTATTGAACGCGCGCGTACTTTCTTACAAACATGTTTTAGGGGAAAATTTTGAATGAAAAAAATTCCTTTCTTATAATTTAATGTTTGCTGATTTTGTTCTGAAATCAGGGGCGCTGCAAATTGTAGATTAGAAGGGGACATAAAATAAAGGACTCGAAATCAATTTAGCAATAAAGAAATTAGTATAAATAAATATTTATATTAAAAATTACTATAAATAGTTAAATTAAGCCTCCAAAAAATTAAAAAAAAATAAGTATATCGCAAATAAATTTAAAAATTGTAAAGAAAACATCCTGCAAGAATTTTGCAAAATCTTTTGTAAAATGTTTAAATAATATAAAAAAAATCAGCCTTTGTTTAGCAAGACTTGTACATAAATATGACAACGTCTCTGCTAATAAAAAATCAGCTTGCTAGCTCTATAAATCTATTTCTTTTTTTTTTTGTTGTTCTTTGTGTGTCAACATTTATAGGTTTCTGTTTAATGTTATTGTCTTTGTGTAATCGAATCTTTTTTATTAAGACTTTTTGAATCTAAATGGATTTGATATCGTTTCATATCCATTTGCGCACACACACACACACTTATGACAGCCCTTGCAAGAACAGAACCCAAATCCTTTCATACATAATCATCGTCACACAAAATATCCTTGAATGTTTGATTATTCCTTTGTAATATTATTTAACGGTTTGTCGTTTTGTTATTGTGTTCTTGACATGTTGTGTTGCTCTTGAATACTTTTCGATTTTTACTTTTTACATTTTGATGTATGTATATGTAATTTTTTTTTTTTTACTTTTCTATACTCCTTTAAGTAATAAATTTCGAGAAAGCTTAAGATTTTTGTTTTTGTCTTTACTTGCATATGAAATGCTATAAACAGGCCGGCATTGATTGGAGTCTACAGTTGCCAAGCAGACAATAAATCGTTAAATCCAAAATGAAAAGTCGTAAAAATTGCTTCAAAAAAAGGGCCAAATGAACACATTGAGTTTCATAGTTTCAAAAGAAAATTGTGCGTTATTTTCTTTTCACTGATATTAACTGTTTTCCCGCTAAAAGCGTGATAAAGATGAATTATTTATTTATTATTATTATTTAATTACTAATTCATTTCGTAATGTATGTATATATTAGAAGTGAGCGCAAGCCATGAAAAAGTGCACAGTATTGTATTTTTTTTTCAAGAGCGTATGTATATTGCTTATAGTAGTTATTGTAATTGAGTGTAAAGCAAAAATTGAGAACAAAAAACAAAAAAAATAGGGGTATTTTTCCAGGAAAATCTACTTTTTGTCGCGTTCGACACCAAGCAAATATGCTTGTTTTTTTTTAAAGAAAACGAAACTTTCATTTACTTCTTTATACATTTGTGTAGGGCGTCAGCAGCTCTACGTTAGGTAAAATTTTATGAAAAATTTAGTCACATTGTTCAGAAATACAAGGTTATTTGCTTGCGGTCGAACGTGACAAAAAATTGTAATTTTTCGGAGAAATGCCCATAGACAGTTGTGTCAAATGTCCAATATTTTTATTTTACACTTCATAGTGCACCATACTTCATTTCACAAACTCAACTCATACATACTTTCTTACGAAAGTTTGTCCTGCTCATAGAAAATATTATACATATTAGTATTGAAGTTATTTATTTTTTTTTTTCAACACAAACATTTGACATCTGACTTCATGGCATGTTTCTTTTGTTTTTTTATTTTCTTTTCATTTACTTATTTTGCTTTTTTTTATTTCTTACGTGTGCTTGTATGAAATATGTTTGGTTGATATCTGCATGAGATTTAAACCAATTTGTAGTCACTTGCCAAATAATTAATTTATAGCTAGTGTTTTTTGTCAACCGATTATTTTATTTACTACAGGGATGCTTAGGCACTACAATAACTAATGCCCTCGCTTGGCAGATAAATAAATGCTGTTGCATGCTTTTGATAAAATTTAATACCAGTTTTAGTGTTCTCATAAAATGAAGAGTACTAAAAAGAGAGAAAATTCAATAATGTACATCATGAAGATGAAGAAGCAAACAGTTTGTGCTGAGCTCTAGTATGTATGTACGTAGATATCGTACCAATAACAAGACCGACTTCTTTTAATGTGAATTTGTCGAATATTTTGTTACTATTTTTGTATAAAGACTTAAAGCTGTTTAATATTGTACTACACCTATTAACACTGAAATTAAAAAAAATCAAAATTAAAGGGTATTCTAACAGTTGATGGAATTTTAACAATTTGTTGTATCTTGGAAATCGTAACAGGCAAACTCTTGAAATTTTCAAAAACGCTAATACTAAAATATCCCACAATTAAAAAAATGTCTAAACGAAAAATCGCCAAAATTAAAAAAAGCGCTTAAATAGAAAATATCACCAAAAATCTCATAATATTGTACACAGAAAAATAATTTTCCTGCAATCAACACGTTTAATTAAAAAAAACAAAAATTAATTAAATATGTAATTGAGTAAATTAAACTTTTGTTTTACAATTTAATTTAATTAAAAGTTTAATTGACTCAATACAATTTTTATTGGATTTTGGGCTTTTTTTATTGTTTATTTCAGGAAATTTTTTTCCGTGTATCTTTGTAGCTTATAAGACTTGCAACTGAAGACAAATTTTTATAATAAAAAAATGTGCAGAGCTCAAATTACGGCATTCGATATCGAACCGATATCCAATGCCCGTAATTTGGTGCTGCATTTGCAGTTAATAGTCTAAGACTTTCCCACCCCATAGTGAATATCAGCAAATAGTTTATTAGCAACAAATTTTTTTATTAAAAAATATATCTGTTGTTTTTTTTACTCTGCACCAAACTGCAAGATAATGATAATGTTTTTTTTTTTGGCCCTGTTGCTGCAATATCGATGATAGTAATGATGTTAGCAACAAGCATGACAACAGCATATTATGCTGACTGTAGAACTTATGGCAACATATATTCTACGCCACAAATAAACTTGCTATACTTTTTTTGTTTGTTGTTTTGTCTATACTTTTTAAACAACACTATTCAATATTTCCCAATATTACAATAAAATTTGTCAAATGAAAATGTGCTGACAAACTACGCGCTTATTATTTTACAAAACGTAACAAAAAGTTGAATTGATAATGACAAAAATAAGAATGAAAAACAAAATTTGCAAACACATTGTCATCGTCATCAGCATCATCATCGTTGTATCTGTTGTATTAAATATTACAAAAGTGTCAAGAGACAAAAATTCGTAATATGACACATTTGATAAATTAATGAATTAAATGGCAGGACATGTAGAGACATGTAACAAATCGTTTTTGTCAAAGGTTAAATATGAGAAGAAAAAAAAAGAAGAAAGAATGCCATTGATATGAGATTGAAAATTGAACAATGCAAAATGGATTCAACGCCAATTCTATGACAAATTAAAATGTCGAATAAAACAAATTGTAAATGTTGGTAATAAAATATGTATGCTGAAAAATATGGTTGAATTAACTCTTTGTGATGATTACATACAAACATTTATATGTACATATGTAATTAAAAATTTTGCTTCTCAGCTATGTTTATAAATATACATAACTATGAAAAATGTATTTGTAAAATTTTTTTATTTGTTTAGAAAGAGAACCAACACTCAGGCAATGAATGCCTACGACTATTTCTAGGTGGTACCTTCTTTTGAAGGAAGAGATAAAGAAAAGCTTCATTCCTTTACAACTCTGCTTTTTGCATGATTTTGCAGCGCCTCTGGTTTCAACGAGGCGCATTAAATGTTCAAAGCTGTGCTTAGTAGCCATTTTATTTGTTATTTCACTTCGCCGATGATTCTGCTTGAGAAAATATTTCACTTCCAGCAATAATTGTCTTATTGCTACTGAGTTTAGTGGCTTTAGAAAGGATAGAGAAAAAAATAGTTTAAATTTTCGGATGTTTACTTAATTGTCAGCAGGAGTGTATGATATTAATAATGGAAAACAAAAACAGCCAAATGGTCGCCACGGCAACGCTGGCATGAAATTTTCTTGCCATACAATTTTCCATTACCAGTTCGCATATTTGTATGAGATCTTATCTTTCATGTAGACTCTTTTTTCCTTTGGGGCTAAATGAAAGATTATTTCTATTCGGAGACCTTCATTAAGATTCTTTTCTCTGAATTTAAATAAGAGGAAGTTCTCGCGATATATTGAAGAAATTGTTATTCTTTCGAAAGGCCTATTGTGTAAATGTTCAACGTGGCTTCGAAATGTCTCATCCACAACACCTCCAAACAGATGACCAGGCCCTGAAATATATCGTACATAATGCTGAATGTGGCATTAGCTGTGTGGCACAAAACGCCCTTCAGCTAA
This sequence comes from Tachina lurida, assembly GCA_944452675.1. NCBI lineage: Eukaryota > Metazoa > Arthropoda > Insecta > Diptera > Tachinidae > Tachina > Tachina lurida. Next base: position 129,780,885 of record OX101755.1, read on the forward strand.
TACAAGTTATGGTTGCTGTCCATGTCATCCAATTCTGATTAAAAAAGATATCGATATTCATAGACCTATGGCGTTTGTCGTTGACGTTGTCGTTCTGAAATAAATATGAACTCATGACGCAGGCAGCGCAAAATGCACAGCAAACTGAATTTTTCGAAATGCATGGGACGCTATTCGATTTCATATGGACTAGCAGCGTTTCCAATTCGAAAATGTTGTTTATCGAAATGGCCTTTATTGCGAAAGATGATTTTTTTGATGGAAATTATGGCTAATTTTCAACTACTTCAGAGGCCTAATAGAGCAAGCACTCGTAGTTGTGTATAATCTTTTAACTTTAGCTGTTGGGTTAGTTGAATTTTGTAAGGATTCAGGTCGAACCCACTTCGCTTAATTCGGCAAGTTGTGGTCAACAAAAGACAACGTTATTGTGAGGGACACGAAAGCGACTGGCTGACAGACCCCGCTTCTGCTGCTCACTGTAATGGACAGTGGCGATATTTTCGCAGATCTTGTCTTGTATAGACGTACGAGTGCATTTAAATTTAGTTAACACATAGGCCTGTCGTTGGAAGACTATGGCGATCGAAAAAATGGGCGAAGATGGTGGTACGTTGCCCGAGCAGAACACCCCTTTTAATAGGGCAATATTATTATTTGCACCTGCTGTAGAACGCTATAGACTTCCATGGTGATAGCTATCAACTGTCAAAATTTTGAAGTCCCTTTATTTTCGTAAAAGTTTTTCATTGATATCATGGAGCTGATAAGACTTTAAATAAGGGAAAATTTTAATTTCAAAAATAGCCGATGACCTTGGCAGCCAATGCTATCAATGTATATATTAATATTATATTTTATATAATTTTAATATCAAGTAAATAAATTAATAAATAAATAAATAAATTCAATTAAGAATTTAAAATTAAATTTTTAATTGCTCCAAATTAATTCGAGTGAAAAAATTTAATTGATTTTATTAAATTGTTTACTGTAGAAGATTAAAAAATTTTTTTTAATGATATTACAAAATTTTAATTGATACAAAAAAATTTTTCATATAACCGTTTTCTGTGTATATTGGCTTATAGGCAAATATTTTTTGAACAAAAGAAGTTTAATGGATTCCAGTTTAAAGTGAAAATTTCGGAGTTTATAGTAGATTCTGACATGAAGCCTTATGCCTGAATTTTTTTTTTAAATTTTAAACAATACTCTCCGTAATGCTGGGAACGGGGCATCATTTATGCCCTCATTAGTTTAAAAAAAATCTGTTATCTGTATTCATAAAGAATTTATCTGATGGCTGACACTCGCTGGCTCCAGGGCTGTCCAATTTTTATGGTAAAATTTTAATCAAAATTCGTTACTCTCGCGCTTATCGTTCCCAGGTGAAATATACGCAAGTCTACAATAAATAAGCATGGAATTTCAATTGTTGAAACTACGTCAATTGTATGACCTCTAATAAATAAATAGATATTGGCATTTCCACAGGAATGTCAACTTTTTGTAGCGTGCGACACCGAACAATTGTGTGTTTTTTTTTTTAAGAAAACGTAATTTTTTTTTAATAAATTTAATTATTTTTCGAACTGTATTTGTTTCTATATTCTTATGAATAGAACAGGCCAATGTTCGTAACGCTTTTTAAGCCAAATTATGTGTGATAACTATTAATGAACAAATAACATCAAAGTTAGTTGTAAATATTCTGACAACAACACATAGTTGAACGGAACAGCCAGCCGTTTTCGAAGGCCACTAAACCTTCCTCATCAGCGTTCTTCTGTGTTTTATTCCACTGTGTGTAATTTTTTTTACTTCTTTATATATTATTGTAGGCCGTCAGCAACTCTTCATTAGGTAAAATTTTAAGAAAAATCGAGTACATTTTGCTGAAATATAATCTTAATTGCTTGCTGTCGCACGCGACAAAAAAGTGAACTTTCTGGTAGAAATGCCCATTTGTTTCTACTCTCAGGCTTACAAACATCCTCTGGTAACTTCTGGTACTAAAAAAAGTTTCTTAAAATTATAATACTACTAAATTTGCACTATCAAGGTGATATAAAAACAAAAAGTTTTTAAACTTTTAATTTGATATTGCAATTTTCATTATTATTATCATCGATTTTAAAATATTATTTATGTCTCTCTCTTCGCTCTGTTACGACATTATTTGTACCATTTATTTTTGACTTGCCGGAATTTTTAATAGTGTTAGCTAATCAGCCATTATTTTTTTCTTTGGCAAAAGCGCCTTATTGTCTTTTGAACTGCTTCATGAAAATTTTATTTTATTTGCTTATTTTTCCATTTTATTTACCAAACGAAAAGTTTTTCGACAAATTTTACTATTTTGATTGTTTTGTTTTCGAAAGCATATTGTTTTCTATGTCTTATCTGTATTATTTCATAACATAATCTTAAATGACACGTAACACTATTGAAACTTTTATTGGTGCAAGACAATAATAAATATTTTATTTTAAGTATTTCTGGAAATGGAAATAGAAATGAATTTTTTCTTCTTCTTATTTTTCCCTTTATCTAGCAGATTTTTTCTGTGCTTACAGACATTTGGTCTGCATTGCTAAGCGACTAATTTAAAATTTTTCTGTGTTACATTGTTCGTATTTAAATTAAATATTTGTTTTGTTTTAGCCGTATATTTGATATTTTTTAAGCTGAAATTTATATTTGTGCAGAACTTTTATTAATTTTGTAAAAAGTGTGTTATTAAAGTAACACTCCTACATGCAATGAATGACCGAAACTAACACAAAAATTTTTATATTAAATTGGACAGTGACAGTGAATTGACAGGTCATTTCATCGGTAGTGATGAGGGATATATTGATCAATTATACTTGGCACATAAGAAGAGTCGAACAAAAACTTTTAAAACTTCGCGTTTTATTGTAAAATCTACACTTGTGGGATACATTTTCAATTCGTTTTGGTCTGTGAAATTGAAATTTAGAAAAGTGTAAAAATTTCGAGCCATAACCGTCAGTTAAGCTTAAGCGACACATTTTTTGGACCTCGGTTTTTGCGAAAATCGATTATTTACAAACTCTTATGATCAGTTTTTATAATAAAAAGTGTAAATAATATATAAAAATTACATTTTACCATAATGGATGTAAGCATCATCTTTGACTAATATATCAACTATGTGGAATTGGTCAACTGTGGTGCATATATTAGTCAAGATTGATTAGTTGGCGTTGATAGGTACATATATCCATTAAAAATTATCCATCAAACGTGATTAATACTTATAACATCATTGATAAGTAAAAAGCACTATAGTGAACAGTTTGACTTCGAGTTCTACAGTTGAAAGAATTCACTAGTTAAAGAAAGATGCAAAATCACATGTGATAGCAAGGCAATGACTGATATATCCTTCATGACGACTGATCAATTGGCTGACACTGTACTTATAGGAATGTTATCTCAAAAACGAAAACAGAATTTGTTTTAAATATACATATATTAAAAAAAATATCAGAGTTTAATTAATAAATAAGAAAGAAAAATTTAAAAAATTTGAATTTGCAAAATTATTTCTTTACAAGAAACTACACTAAAAAGTCATATAATTAAAAATCTATTATTGTAATATCCAAAATTATTTCTAAAAAGTGACTAAGTTGGTCACATTAAGGACTGTTTAGCTTCACACTTATATAGAGGAGTATGTGTGCTCTTCCATATAGGACCAAACTGACCAATAAATAAATTTTACTAAAAAATTGTATTTATCAAAATGGATTATTTTAATTTTAAAAATTATTTCGGAAAAGTGATCAATTGGGTCACATAGGCGGCACTTCAGACTACCATACGTACATGTCCTCCATATTGCAATAAAGTTACTACCAATCTTCTCAAGAATATTTGCTAAAAAATCATATTTTTCAAAAGCGTTAATTTTAATTTTGAAAATTATTTCGGAAAAGTGGCCAATTTGGTCACATTATATGGTGTTATCCATGTGTTTTTCCATAATTGACCAAAATGGCCAACAATCTTCTCCAGAAATTTTACTAAAAAATCATATGTTCAAAATTCATGAATTTAATTTTTTTTTTAATTTTTATTTCGGAAAAGTGACTACTTGGTTCATTTTTAGGACCCTTAGGAATACTACACCTCTCTCTTCCATATTCTATCGATTATTTTAATTTTTAAAACGTATGTATTTCGGAAAAGTGACCAATTGGATCACTTTAAGTACCATTAAAACTGCTCCACCTTTATACTGTAATACGGATGCTCTGCCATAGTTGACCAAAATGACCACCAATCTTCTCAAGAAATTTCTTTAAGAATTGTATTTTTCAAAACCGTATTTACCATTTCTAAAATCACTTCAGAAAAGTGACAAATCGGGTCATATTTGCGACCCCTAAGACTACCCCACCTATATAGTGTAATACGGCGGCTCTTGCATATTTAACCAAAATGACAACTAATCTTTTCAAGAAATTTCATTAAAAAAATCGTATACATACATATGTATTTCATAATCGATTATTGAAATTTCCAAAATTATTTCTGAAAAAAGGACAGTTGAGGCACATTAAAGACTTTTAAGACTATCCTTCCAATGTACAGTAGTAGTGCTTTTCCAAAGTTACCAATTCCACAAAAAAATCATATATTTAAAAATCGATTATTTCAATTTCCAAAATTTTTTTACGGAAAAGTGAGCAACTGGGTCACCTTAAGAACTCTTAAGGCTAATAAACTTTTAAAGTATGATACATGTAATTTTCCATGTTTGGCCAAAATGATCACCAATCATCTTAGGAAAATTTACTAAAAATCTCATTTTTCAAATTTGACTATTTATTTACAGTCGAATCCGCTTTAGCGCAACACGCTTTACTGAAAAAAACCGGATTGGTGAAAGCGATACAAATCCCCGCACTGATTTCAAACGAAGCTAGTCTTATTCACTTCGCTTTAGGAAAAAATTGGGTTTTGGTTATTTCCAATAAAGCGGAGTCGACTGTAAATTGCCCAAATAATTTCAGAAAAGTAACCATTTGGAGGTTACTTTAACGACGCTTAAGACTACCTCACCTATGTAAAGTAGTCCATGTGCTCTTCCATATGCTACCAAAATGACCACTAGTCTTCTCAAGAAATTTTATAAAAAAAAAAATAATATATTTCAAAATCGTTTATTTTAATTTTTTTTTAAATATTTCTGAAAATTAACCAATTTGGTCACGTTTAAGACCCTTAAAACTGCTCCACTTATATATAGTGCACTTCCATAATTGATCAAACTAACCAGCTTTTTCTCAAGAAGTTTTACTCAAAAAAATAATTTTCAAAATTGATTAACTGCCAGTTTATGGAAGTCATGTAAAAATTCTCGCTTGTCTGTTTATATTGAAAATAAAAACAAAGCACTCAAAATTTGTTTTTGTTTTCAATATAAATAGACAAGCGAAAATTTTAACATGGCTTCCATAAACTGGCAGTAAGTAAATTTTCAAAATTGTTTCAGAAAGGTGCTCATTTGGGTGGGTCATCATGCAAGAAAAAAGATTTCCTGTAACTTTATTTAACCTTTTGCTGTTTTTAAACGAATATGTATAATAATCGTATCATAACCAACAAAAAAGCTTAAGGGACATAATTTTCGAACTTTATGTTTACGAACATTTTCTATTCACGATCGTGTGTAAACGATTTTTATTAAAAAAGGAAGTTCAAAAAAGTATGTCGCCTAAGCTTTTTCAGAGTGTATGGCTCGATATATTGTATAATATTGTATCTTCTTTCTTTTCATTTCTCTAAATGAATTTTAAATTAACTTTCCTAAATGATGGGCAATAAAAACAAAAGACAATTGAGCTGGCAGATATAACAGAAATATTTATTAATGCATAAATATAAATCACAGCACAAAAGCGTTTTTATTGTTGGTTATAAAAATTAGACAAGTAGCACAAAATGCAGCCAAAAGCTATAAAACAATTTCCCATCAAACAAAAATTTACTTTTTTTTAAGTGTTGAACTCTTTTCTGCAAGTATGTTCGTGTGTTTTCTTTTCTTGAACATAAAACACTTTGCATTTGCATTTGCACTTGCGCGGTAAAAAAAGCTAAACGTTTTCCTACAAACAAACGATAAAAAACCAGGTTTACAACATGTTAAAAAAATTTGAAAAAAAAAAATAGAACAAGATACTGAAGTTTTTTATTTTAAAAAGTAGAACAAAAGGTAGCTGTTTATTATTGAAGTTGACTGCTGGAAAAATAATGGCAAGAAATTAAAATTATCAAGAGCAGCAATTTTCCGCCTGGGTGCTAAAGAATTTTTTTTTACTTTAAGTTCTTTAAAAGCTTTTTATTCTTTTTATACGTTTTTTTTTTTTGCATAAGCACTTGAAGTGGCTGGGACTGGGACTGGGGCTGTGGCTGTGGCTGCGGCTGCGGCTGTTGTGTTTGCTTTGGCTGGTAGTAACTTGTTGCACGAAAAATAATAACAACAGAATCAGACACAAAGAAAACATTTTGAAATTTTAAAATAGTGGTAATGACTTTGGAGATAAAAATCTTGCAGTAACATTGGGAAAAACACATTTCACAAGAAAGACATAAAAAACTACAAATAAGAAAACGAACATAATGGGTGAATATTTTTCACTCAAGGCAGATTATCGCCAATTTCCTTAATAAAGTAACTGAACCCCAATATTGATGGCCTGAAATTATTTACTTTCGTTCATGTTTAATAAACATTTAGAAGTTTTCATTTACATATTCTCTTTGCCTAAATAAACTTTACCAGAAAAATACAAAAAAAAAGCTTTTTGTTTGGTTTTCATTTTGCTGCTGCTGTTAAGGACTCTTAATTATTAAACATGTTTTATTGTTTTGCAAATTGAATTTTGTTGCCCCAAAGTTTTTCGTTGCTCTCTTTTTTTTCCAGCTCTCACTCAGGTTTAGGGTTTTAAAAGCAACGCCTTTTTAATTTGTATTTTCATATATTTGCTTAATGTTTGTTGTTTTTTTTTTCGTTTTGGCATTGGTAAATTAAAAAGTGCAAAACTTTTTTGTAACATGAAAAGTTTTGCTCCATTGTGCTCAGCTTTGTGTAAACATTAATACACCTTTATTTTTTATTTTTTTGAAAGCTTGGTTAAGGGAGTGGGGGGGTGGGAAAATTCATTCATAAAAGCCACACATTTCCCATTATTGTTTTACTTGCTGTTCATTTTCTGTTGTTAGATGTTTTATTTGGCTTGTATTTTCTACACTAAAACAATAAAAGCAAGTGTTTTATTTCTCACAAAAATTTACAGGCAAATAAAAAAAAACTCACAAAATCCTGCTGAAATTTAAATTATTTGAATTACTGCAACACTTTCGGTGGAGTTTAAAATGTTCTAATTTAAAGTTAAGACTATTTAACAATTTCCATAAAAATAAAAACAAAAAAACTCATCCAGCAAAACTATGTAATTTATAAAATGTGGGGCCTTACTTATTTCGGGTCTCATATTTCGATTTCCAGTACGATCCCTGCAGAAAATTTGGTGGCAATTGATCCAAACGTACTCGTCATATAGCTGGAGAAAATGTGGATATTATCAAAAGTACGGAGTACTGCATGGTGAATAAAGACATATCGTTTAAAAGTGACATATTGACCATTTTCGTGATATATCTATCGTCTTGAAATGTTGAACATGTTCGATGTGCTCGAATACAGGACCTATCAAATAGTGTAAATATAATGTTAATTGCTCCCTTCAATGTGACTCTGGAACCAGTCCCGTAACTATACTTAAATATTAACCTAAGCTTAACTGGTATTTATGTTTTTGAAATATGAGTGGCCCTGTGGTCGAGTGGGTAGTGTGCCAGCCTGTCATGCACGAGGTTGTCGGTTCGAATCTCAAAAAATTTTCAGATTAAAAATAAAATAAAAAAAACGTCATTGCATTTGTAACAATAAAAAAATTTATAAGCGTGAATTGTTACAGTTAAATGCCGAAATTTTATTTATAAATAATTTATATTATTATACATCGAATAGGTCCCTATGGGATAGTTCAGTGACAAGTCACAAGGTGCATACAAAGTATCAATTAACCCCATCCTAGGCCATCCCCATGTAAAAGTGACTGGTCCGCTTCATAGGAAGTGTTAGAACTCGGACTGGTCCCTATCACTTGGGGACCGGTCACGTGACTAGTCTTGTGTCAGTTCCATTCCCTGCAGGGATGATTTTGATTTAAGAACATTGCAAATTTTTTGTCTTTAATTTTGTACAAAATCGTCGCAGTCTTAGTTGAAATACGACACTCGTAACTAGGCCCAATGTCTCGTGCACTAGAGACATATGTATGTTACTCATGCATGGCTTCGTTAACGCACTCTTCTATAAGAGAAAAATTTTAAATGATCGTGCTTTTTTCAGCCTGAAGGAACTTGCGAAAGGGTTAACTGTCTAGCTAAATGTCAGACTGTGCTAACCAGTGTTTAAAACACTGAAATGCTTTTCATTTTGCTTCTGCTTTCGCTTTTGAAAAAATACAACAGTTTCAGTCAAAGCAAAATCACAAAACGGTTTATGGCCAATTGCACAGTACTTTCAGCGGTCGACAACTTGAAAAGCTTGAATTTAATTTGCTTAAGCAGGATTTATTGAAATAGATATTTGGTGACTAGTTGATGTCGAGCAATGGAACTGTCAATGGCCCTCCCAGGTCATGCGATATGACACCTGACTTTTGCCTGTAGAGCCACAAGAAGTCACTGACTTATGCTTATACACCTACAACAATTAACACCTTACAGCAGAGGTTCTCACAAGCTCTTTCTTCGGGGACCCCTTCAGACATTTTAATAGTAGCACGGCCTACCGCAATGCGAAATATACGTTTTACATTTATTATACAAAAGCCATATTACTAAATCTTATTAATATTAACTTTTGAGGAATCATAACAATATTTGTTTAGCTGTTCGCGGTCCCCTTGGAATTTTCATACGGACCCCCATTTGAGAAACGTTGCCTTACAGGCCAACACTGTTCGTGGTACTGGTGACTAGTGATGGGCGCGTGTCGTGTTTTTTGGAGACATGAACACGCACAACCCAACACGAAATGTTCGCGACAAAAAATATGATTTCGTGCGTGTCCGGGTCTGTTTGTGTTGAGCAAAATTGACACGGAAAACACGAAACGATTTTAGATCTAAAATATATATGAATCAATTTCCAGTAGTGAAAAGATTGAATGTTTTGTATCGTCAAATACACCACACCAGCATATTTGTTGATATTGTATGGGCCTCTGAAGCTTAAAGTTCTGTACGTAAACCGATAGTATTAGATGTGGTGGCAGGTATTATCGGCTGGCAATGCCAACTTGGTGCCTTATTTTGAAAAGCGACTCTTGAAAAAAAAGCAATTAAATTTTCTGATTTTCAAATGCTATAACAATAGTATTTCGTTCGTGTTGTGTTAACAAAATATTTTGAGTGCGTGTTGAGCGTCTCGGTATTTGTGTTCGTGTTCGTGTCGTATCGTGTTGGAAAAATTCGACACGTGCCCATCTCTAGTGGTGACATTCCGTCAGCAGTGCCCGAAGAAGTGGATTAAAACATTTTTTATTCTGGAAATCTTTATCTATATCTTTCTAATGATAAAATTTTCCATATTCACTGAATTTGTTAAAACACATTGAAGCAAAACCTGGTAGCACTGGCGATATATTTGCATGTTAGATTTCGCACTGTCCTTTTCTTTCTAATGCAAAATTTGTATCGTAATCGGATAGTATAGATGTGTCGAGTTTTGTAAAAATCGGTTAAATATAAAATTACATGTAATATGATGTTAAATTTTAATAGGCGTGGTCCCGCCCTACTTACCTAATGCCAGATTGTCCCATGTCAAGAGTCTAAAGTGTTTTGCAGGTTTCGTTGGAATTGGTTTAATGGAAGTACATGAATACAAAACGATATTTAAAGGGAGTGGTCCGCCCACTTTTGCAGACACAAGATTCTGTCATGTTAAGAGCTTGAAGAATTTGCAAAATTACGACAGAATCGGTTGTACAATAGTACATAGAATACATTACTAAATTTAAAAGGGCGTGGTGATCCACCCACGTTTTTAAATCGTATTGCATTATTGGGAAATTTCAAGGTTTTTGGCACGTTTTGTAGGAATTCTTAAAGTAAAAATACACATGTGTTAATATGAAAAACTTGTAATGGGCGTGTACCCGCCGGCTTTTCTAGATGTAATATCTTGTCTTGAAAGCAAGTTCTTTAAAAATCTAACAAGTAAAAGTTTATGATATTTAACATTTAATTATAATAGGCGTGGCCCGCCCACTTTCCCTAACATGAGATTGTTTTATTGTAAATGCACTCTATTTATTTCGAATTTCTAATAAATAAAATTCCTAAGACTATATAAAATTAAATTACAAGTTTTAGTGGGCTGGCCCCACTTTTCTTTGACAAGGGGACCGAACGAGAGAAATAAGACTTTCCGAAATCAGTTATCAAGTTAAACTATTTCTGTGAAGTACCACACGCATATGAAAAGTACAACAGAATTGAGAACATTCTTTCTTTTTGATTGAAAACTATATTACAAAAATGTTTTAAATATTATCATAACAAAAGTTTCTTCATAACGCTTTTTCCAAAAGATAACTTTAACACATGCCATAAACAACTTTATAGTGTAAAAGTGTTAAATATAAATTAAATGGAAAAGTTTAAAATCATTATTTATTTGTCATTTTGAACCAAAATCTATTCAAATTAATTTCTTATTATTACATTTATTTAAGCCTTCTTTTTTCTAGTTTTTGCTACAATCTCCGTTAAGATTTTGTGAATTGAAACTTTCAGTTTACGAGTATTATATAATTTTATCTTGCGAAAGTAAATTGAATTCTTACAAGTATTTACTGCTGTGAGTTTATCTAACAATTCAGGACTAAAACCATTATGAGGCGAAAAAAATGGCTTAAGAAAGCACACAAGATTTTTTTAAAGCAGCCACAGAGTTGCTATTAAACCACACACACTCACAAACACATTTACACGCCGGCACAAACAGCCATAAAGTTATGAGAATTTAAAGTAAGTCAGAGCCAAGCTGGTATTCTTTTCTAATTGTATAGAGCACAGTGGTCGAGAGAAGGGCGATTGTTAAATACATTTATACACAGAGAGAAAAAATAGATCTAATGGCACAGCTTTTCAAAATATTTGATGCTTTATTTTGCAATAATTTGTTAAATTTTTTTTATAAAAATTTATTAATTTTGACTTTAAACTTTCTTAATTTGATATTTCGTTGCTAATAATATGTGACTTGCTTTGTTCTGAAAGCAGTCGTTTCTTAACTTGGCAAATTCCCTACTCTAGAAAAATTTCAATATCCAAATTGCTTGAATCAATTAAAAAATTGTTTAATCTTGCGACACTTATCGAAATGATCATAAGTTATCAGAATTAAAAAAGTTAAATAATAGAGAATTGTTTTATGAAATAATGCTATATATAATGATATTTTTAAATAAAAATCTATGATTAAAATTAAAGGATTTGGGGGAATGAATCAATTAATTGAGTCAGAATTATTTAATCAAATGATTGAATTGAACAAAGCAATAATTGAAATACTGCCTCGAATCAAATTAAAATTTTATAGAATAAATGAAGCAAGTTTGTTGAGACTCCTATATAAATAAATAAAGTATTTTAAATGTTAAAATGAATGCGAAGTAAAAAATAATTATTTGTTGTTGGTTAAGCATGTTCAGATGCATTTCATAATGAACAAAATTATTTAATAAATTTAGTTTATTTGAATGAATCTAATGTCAACTTTGTAAAAGATTTACAAAAACACTTTTTGTGAAGGTTAGGAAACATAATATATTTTGTCAAAACTCCGCATATTTAATTGTATATATAAAGATAAGCTCAAAAACTTAAAAAAAATTATAAAACATGAAATTTCAATCCATCGACTGTTTAAACCAATTAATATTTTAATTAATTACTATTTAGAAACCAATTAAAAAACAATCCTGTAAAGTTCGACGTTAAATCGCACTCACAGGACACTACTTGTGTAATATTAGCTTATATCATCGAATATCTTACCTGATGTTGACAATATTAATAAAATGTGTTGCTTTGATTTTATTTAGTTTATAAAATAACGAAATTTTTGCCTGATTAAAAAATTATTCCAGGTTTAAAAATTCATGAAATAAAAATAATAGAGAAAAAAAAATTTAGAACAGTTGGTTGGCAGTTTTGACCGTAATTTTATTTTCTGCGTGGTAACAGATTTGGTGATCGATCTTAAACTTTTTTTTTGGAGTATTTAAACTTTTTTGCAATTTTCCTAAGGTCAGCTGCACAATTTTTAATAATTTTACGCTAAGTGCCACTGTATAGTGTCTGCTAAAGGATAAAAGATTTTTAGAATTTATTGTGAGTAAATAGAATTTGTATAAAGTGGAATTTAGATAAATTGGCTTCTTACACTAAGCTCAACATACATATAAGTTATAAAATATTACAGATTTTTTTTATTTATTTTTTTGCTTAAACCCTAATAAACTTATTTCCACTGAAGGACAAAAAGTGCAATTTTATTATTTCCTCTTTAAGTTTGTTGGTAGCAAAGCAAAGTGTCGAAAGAAGGATTTTTCCTGTATTTGAAATCTTAGAAATGCAATCTTTTGAAATGTTGTATAGCTTAAGTTTAATTTCTTAAAATGGTAATGTTAATAGTATTTCAAGTAGGAGCCAAATAATACAATAAATCCTTATCAATAAAGCTTTGCTGTACAATGCTTTAGTTTCTTATTTTACTTTAAATTCTTTTTTTTTTGGCATTCTTACTGGGTATGCATTTGGTCTAGCTGTATTCAATTTTCTTAGATTTTTTTTTTCTGCTTACCAGAAACTACTAGTCTTCTTTCTATTCAATAGTGTTAAATGGCAAAGGAAACGGAAACGAAACTCTTAAAGGAAGTTCAAGCAAGAATACAAAAAACTAAATGTAGTACACAAAAGAAGCTAAAAATAAATGAAACGAATCAACAGCAACAAAAGTGCATTGCCAATTTATTTTTAAAAATTTCCTTAAAGCCTTTAAACCAAATAATTTTAACAATGGCTAAAGGAATTATAAAAATTTTTAAATTATGCTAATATGACTGCTTTAAAAATCATGAAAGTTTTATCTGCAACATGTACATTATTAATTTTATAACTTTTTATTAAGTAATTTTTATTCGTGGCTTAAAAAAATTTATAAACGATTACTATTCTCAAAGTTTGTATATTTGATTCCACGCGTGTGAGTTTTATTTCTTTTTTTGCATACTAAAATATTTTTTACATGAAAAGTGCATTAAAATTTGTATTTGCTTATGAAGCAACATTTTCGTATTGTGCTGGAAATATCAGCTGGAGCGTATGATGAATGAAGGAAAGTTGCAAGGATATCTGTAGCGTGTGAGTGAGAATTCACGGCGTATGATTAATGTGAATATTTTTTTTATTAATCATGCGCCTGCACATTACTGCAATCAGTTAATAAATAATATTTTGACATTTTTAAATTTAAGAAAAGAAAAGTTGAAACGATACTTTAAATATTAAAAAAAAAGTTTGAAGTCTTTTTAATAAAAAAAATGTGAATGAGCGAACATAGTTCGCATAATTCCTTAACAAACCTTGTTTCCTTTATAAAAAAGAAAATTTGAAGTAGACTCTATGTAAGAGTATGAACATTGCTCACTAGACCGTATCAGAAAAAAGTTCTCCGTACACCAGCAAATATAAAGTATTGTTCAAAGGACATTTAAAAATTTTTTTTTTCCTTTTTAGTTTTTTCGTTATATTTTCCATATTTGCAGTCCGATCTTAACGTTTGATAAAGTTTTTTGTCTCAAAGAGGCCAATATATTTGCTCTGAGGTCCATTGACCTCAATTGTACCGTTCTAGTACTTACCCCCCAAATCTAATTTCCTACCACCCTAAAGTCACACCCTAATGTTAGAAATTTATAGCTCGCGAAAAATTATAAAACTTTTGATAAGAAAGTATTTCGATAATTACAGCACAACTATTCAAAAAATTCTTTTATAAATTCATTGTTGCAGACCGTGGGGGTCACCTTTTTAAATATGTCATAGCTTCAGTATTTACATTCAGATATTAAAGTATAATGTATCGATGAGATTGTCTGTGGCAGACCAATTTATTTTAATTCAAAAGTCTTTGACCTCAAGTAACCTTTACATCATACCTCAAATTACACAACAAGGAATAAACAATAAAAACCAAAGTAAAATAATAGAAATCTTAGTCGATCATATCTCGACGTGGTTTAAGTGGGCTATATTTTTGACGGCTCTCGAGTTTAGAAAAAATGTGGCCCAAGCGCTGCTCGTCGGTAACCGCCATGGCAGATTCATGTACTACATGAACAAAACGCTCGGTGTTTTGAGATTTGGGGGGTAAGTACTAGAACGGTACACATGAGGTCAATGGACCTCAGAGCAAAAATATTGGCTTCCCTGAGACAAAAAAAAAATCACTATATAAAGCTTTAAGATCGGACTGTAAATATGGAAGATATAACGAAAAAACTAAAAAGGCGACCCCTACGTTCGGCAAAAAAAAATTTTTTTTGAATTGTCCTTGGAACAATACTTTATATTCGGTGGTGTATGGAGCACTTTTTTTTTTGTTGCCTGTTAGGCGAGACGCTATATTGCTCACACAGCTTGTCAAAAAAATTTTTTTCCAATGTTTCGAAAAATTCAAAATTAAAGATTACACTGTGCAACAAAATATTTTTTTTTAAAATAACAACGTTCTGCCGACTGATTCTTGTAGAGGAGACAAAAAAAAATGTATATGTAAGTGTATCGGCGATTTAAAAGTTTACATCTGAAACTCGTTTTACGGCCTATATAAATTTGTACCCTTGTGTAGTAAACAAATTTTAGATAATCGTGTGATACTTAAGTTTTTGGTATAAAGTGTATTCAGAACATTTATTCAGAACATTACAAGCAATATTTTGTTAATAGACATTAACCCTCTAACTCTTTTGGAAATTGTCTTTTTTGCAATTTAAAAAAAAAACAAAAATCACCTTTAAATCAAGGATGTGTGTAGTTTAAATGTTCAGCGAAAATATTTCTCATGAAATTCTACTATAGTTCTCAGAACACCTTTAAGCCGAAATTCAACTTAAATACCAGAAACAAGCTGCCTCAGCTTTTGTTTAAGTAAATTATGTGCAATTTCCAAAAGTCAAGCAGACAACTCGTCTAGAAAATTTTTAGGAAAATCTCTCAAAAAAAGGAGTTCCTTCCATATAAATTTTATACTCAAGTCAACTGTCTCTATTTTCAAAACAAGGGTTTAATGAACTAAAAGTTCTGGCACAAATTTGCCATAACAATTTATTTAACAATTTAAAAGAAATCGAGTTAAGTATTGAAATTAAAATTATTTACAACATTCGAGCTTTTGGCCAATAAAGTGATTAAATTGTATATATTTTTATTTCAATATACGAGTAAATAAGTGTATGCAAATAAAAAAATAGAGAATAAAGTTTTTATAGTGCTATTTGCAACTCCCATATTTCCATGGCTTCGAATCCAAATTGTTATGAAAAAAGTAAATGTATGTACCTTCACACTCTCCAGGAAACCCTTAAAAAAAATGTGTTTATGAATACGTACATATAGTAAGCTGCTCACTTTCCATTGAATAAAAGTTTGGGTAAAAAATAAAGTGAAATTCATACCAACAGGTTGCATGAAGATCATAGAGAAAAAAAATACTTTCTCTTTGTTTAAATAATTGTTTGTATTACTGCGAAAAAGCAAAATAAAGTTCAATGCGAAAGCTTAATACTCTACTAGGCACATTAATGGTCTGTTTCACAATAACGAAAGGAAACTTTCGACTCAAAATTTATATTGAAAACAACATCAAAATATGAAAATTTGATTTTGTTTTCAATATAAATTGTAAGTCGAATGTTTTCTTTCGTTATTGTGAAACTGGGCATAATAATAAAAATATGCTGATGTAAAATATTAAATTGAAATATTTTGAAATTTCTTTCGATATCGAGTAAAATAATTCGAACCCCACACACCCATATCTACCATATCATACCATATTAGCAGTAGTTTTCTTTCGGAATTTTTAAGTCTTTAAAGCTAAAATTGAGAACTAAATCGCCAATTTGTAGTCAGATGTTGTGCCATAAAATGAGCGCAATTATTCATTAAGTTGGCAGGTGCTCATTTGAGCGATTTAGAGCTATGCTCTTTATGCTACGACTCAGGAGCTAGTGATTTTCCCAACAAAGATAATCGACACTATTGCAGTTATAAATTTATTTTTGCTTTGATTTTTTATGCTGAAAAGCAGAGTACGAAAATAAACGAAACAAAGTATTTGAGTTTGTTTTGTTTAGTTCTCTGAGAGATTGCGCACGATTGGGCGTTATCTCAATTTTTTTTCGAAATCGCGTTTTTAATGTTTTCTGGGCGACAACGTATAATTGCATCCTCCTTGAAGTTCATAGTACGTTACAGTTCAAAATCAAGGACTTATGGCAACTTAAAAAACTATTTCTGTATGTAAATGCTTTATTTTTTCTTCAGTTTTTTGCTTCTCTTATAAAATATCGAAAATTCGAGTTACTTTTTTTATATTAAGCCATCGATAATATTGTATATTGGCAACAGTAAAAATATTGTACAAAACTTGTAAATAAAAAGTTATTTAAATTTAAATCATGAAAGCTTTTCTTTAACAATAAATGTAACAACCATATTACAAACCCAACGAGTTAACACTATAAACAAACTCATGCAAGTAGCAACTGCATTACAATACCTGAATAGTGAACAAATTTCATTCATTAGTAAATCCATCTGTACATATTTATTTGGATTGCCTTTCATAAATTTTTACGCATACCGCGGCAGCTGGCACAATTACTTTAGCCCTAAATACACACTAACACATATCGCACATGTACAGATTTTTTTTCCTTTGGCGTTACAAAGAAAACAAAAAAGTGTTGCGAAAACAAGACAAAACAAAAACAACAACCAATACAAATTGAGCTTTACACAGGTTTCAATTGTTGAACTCATACTTTTTGGTTTTCAATTCTTTTAGTCTTAATTTTTTTTATTTTTTGGGTCGTAGAGTGTATTCTCTCGCCTCTATTTTAAAAATAGTAATTTTAATATTTACACATACATTCATACATGCGTGCATATCCATACGTATGAGGAAATAAAAACAAAGTTGCTTGAAAACCTTGGCATACTTTTTGGCTGTTTGATATGTAATGTGGATGATGTTTTCATGGCAGCATAATAGTGTGTTTGTGTGCGCCTTTAGTCCTTCCAGCTGATGGTAAATTTAGACTGATCTCTTTATAGAGATAATAAAGGCAGATTTCTTCTAGAAGATGGAAATCACTGATGCACACATTTTCATATAGTGGCATTATGTACCTCAACAGGAAAGATTTACGGCTTGTTACCGGTTTTCTTTCTGTTCACTTTGGACTGAACTATTCTATGTGGAAAAGTAACCATGTTTGTTCGTCATTGTGTCGTTCATGACAGGACAACGTGAATCTTTGCCGCTTATAATTAATAATAAACAGAAATAGATCACTTACATAGTTATAAAATTTCAGACACTATCATTTTGCTTGGAAGACATCTATAGTTAGATGTTTTCTTCTGACAAGGGGGAGGGATGTTGTGAATCATAATTGATCAATCCTCGTACTCGTGCATTGCACTAATTTGTTCACGCAGCAGCAACCAGTTCATTCACTTAGCAGCTTGTTATTTTCTTTGCGCTGGCAAGTTGTGTAATTTTCTAACACAGACGAAAAAATACCGGTTGAAAAACCTCAAAAGTGAATGGTTGTCAAAAGTAAACCAAGCACATGGGCCGATATCAACTGTCACCGTGTGGAAATCCCTATTGTAAAAACATGATTTACACTAATCTGCAACGAAAATTTTTCCTTGTGAAATAACTTTAATTCATGTTGATTTAGCATTCCCGAACTGTTAAATCAATGAATCAGTGTTATTTCAAGTTGAATCAATGTAAGTTCTATACTGAAATAACACAAAGAATAATGTTGAATTAAAGTGATTTCAAGTGGAAACAGCATGAATTTAATACGAGCATAATGTAGTAATTGTGTGAATTGTAACAGGCATTAGATTGGTTTCTCCAGCCAAGATTTGAACTCGGAACACATCAGGTGGTACACCACGCGCTTAGCGCTGCAGCCACAACAACCTTAACTATTCTTGAGATACACACCAAGTAAATTAATTAAATTAATTAATTAATTGATTAAATATGATTTCAAATTAAAAATATTTTGCATGGTGATTTTACATTGGTATTTTTTTTTTGTATGTACTGCAATCCGACCTATTAATCGGCCTTAATATCTGCCAAAATGTTTTCATTGACCAATAATTTCTTGTACCGTGTTAATTTTTACCCAGTAGCATTTATTAAAATATCAATTTGTATTTCTCTAAAGGCCGATATTAAGTTTAGCCTAGATTTGTATTACAATCAGAGAAACAAGCCGCCTTAAAAAGACGGCGGCGGAGGTTTAGGAAAAAATAGTAGGCGGCGGCTCATAAACCGGCTTGACCCGGCTGACATTGACAGTCGCTGGTTTTGATTTTGATACGATTTTTAAGCAAATTTCTATAAAAAAAAATCATAAATTGTAAGATATGGTAAACATTTGCCACTACAAAAACAATTAGTCCAATGAAATTTTGAGCCGAAGCTAGCCGCATGCATCGGCGGCGGCTTGAAGTTACGTTGAAAGTCGGCGGTGGCTCTCGAGCCGGCTGTGAGCCGATCGACTTGTTTCTCTGATTACAATACTAATTAACGTATGGACAATTACTTAGTCACGGACTTAGTCATGAAATTTTTCCCTGTTGCAATTTTTTTATACACTCAGAGAAACAACGACATTATACGCACTGAAATGTATCACATTCGTTTTAAACGTTTGTGCTAAAACTGTACTACGAAATATTGACAACGAATCTGTACAAGTTCACAACCAAAAGTTGACTACGATCCCTTGTCAGTTCGTACACGATCACGCTTTAGCGTTCTTAAACAAAAATTGACAATGTGAGGTGCAGAGATCTGCATGATTACGAATCAAAAGGTATTATTTTGCATTTTTGGAAAATTAATATTTATCTAGCACTTAACATTAAAAAAATTAAAGTTGCTAATGCATGATTCATATTCGAGAGACTAAAAATTAAAAATGCTAACGCATGATTCATATTCATAAGAATATTCTTAATAAAAGCATGTCAATGCTTGCATGTTTTGTTTATTCATATGATTTATAAAAGCAATGAAACAGTATGATTGTTTTGAAAACTTTTTGAAGAACTTTATTCTTATTATTTCTGAATTGATTTTGTAAAATTTTCCTAAAACACTTTTCAAAAGTTCCGTGAATTTATTTTAAAAATGTATGAATACATATACGCACTGTTTTATTAACTGTAGACTTCAGCTGTTCAACGTGCTTTTAAGAGTAATTTTATTATTATACAAAACAATCAAGCAACAGTAAGAAGTTTTCATTTACTTTTGCAAACAGTACTTAAAACACAAGAATTAGATAATGATAGTAAGTTGCTAGAGAGTCAACACTACAAGCAACATCATTGGTATATAATGATGTTAAAAATATAAAACAAAAGCATTGAGAGTGAGAGGGGACCGCAAAAGTGAATCAACTCATGCAGTTCTCTGGTAGAGTGTTCATTTTACAAAGTGTTGTTCCCCAAATGTACTTTAATAATTATAGATATAAAAATGTAAATAATATTTTTGCAAACATATTTATCTACAGAATCCTGCACTATGATTTTTTCCTCGTACAAGTCAGTGAGAAATTCCACACATGAATCCCAAAATTGTAATTAATGATTTCTCGTTTTTTTATTACTAAATATGTTTTTAAACCTTAAATGTTTTTTCTGGGATCTAGTCGTCGCTTACGATAACGAGCGATCGATTCGATCACATTTATCAGTCTGAGATTATGGCATCCGCAATCGAACAATGTAATAATATGGTTCGATATGGAATGCCATAATCTCAAGCTGAAGAAACGTGATCTAATGAACTTGTTATAGAAATCGACGATTAGACCCCTGTGGGCAAATAACGACATTCGATACGGCTCGTAATTTAAAAATATTTCAATAGATTTTATATGGAAATATTTTTAAATTACGAGTCGTATCGATTGCCGAGATTTGCATCCTGGTTTGTGGCTTCGATTCGTTCGAATGTATAAAATTTTGTAGAACTTCGCCTTTGACTTCCAACTCAGCCTAAAACTTGACTTAGCGGTAATATTATTAAAGTATATTAAATCTCAGTTTTCGGCGATTTAATATATTATATTATCTTTCCCACAAGCCTAATCTGTGTTACTTATACACAGAAAAAACAGTGCCTACTAAATACCTCATAAAATAGAACAAAATTAATAAGAAATCTCTATGTTTTTTTTTTTCAATAACGAAATCTTATTAATTTCATAGAGAAAACCTTTTTGAAAAAATCAAGAAGCAATCTTTTAGTTTTTATGAGGTTATCTTATTGATTTTTTCAATAAAAAAAATTGCGTCTTTATTCTCTGTACTTATGTATTTTCATTTAAATTCTATACCATATACACATGTACACATGTGGTATATTCTAGATGTTATTTATTTATACATACATACACATTATGTTATTTTCTTAACTAACTTACACGCTGTTTGTGTAAGACGTTTGAGTTAAAAATTTTGACCTTTTTGTAATAGATTAAAGAAAAGTTGTACAAGTTTCCTTTAATCTATTACAAAAACGCCAAGATTTCTAACTCAAACGTCTTACACAAACAGAGGGTTACTCACCAAGTATTAAACCAGCAAACTTCTGACTTATAGACAATCACTCTAACCAATATGCTAACAAGCAGCCTGAATAACCATTGAAATTATTGTGCAAACATTCTTATACAAAAATTAAAAAGATGATAAAAACAATTGTCTGTATGTCTATTTATAGAAACGAAATAACAAGACACCTCATAAAATCAAGAAGATTTCCTTATTAAAAAATCATTATACATAATCGTATATGAATCTACTAAAATCAAGAAGAAAACCATATTGAAAAAATCAATAAGATAGCCTAATAAAATCAAGAAGAAACCCTTTTAATAAAAATATCAATAAGGTAACCTAATAAAATCAATAAGAAATCCCTATAGTTTACAATCTATAAGAAAAGCTAATAGAATCAAGAAGTTTTTCTCTATGGATTGTTTTTTTGGTGCCAAAAGTAACGGAAATTGAGTAAAAAAAAGTTGTGAATAATAAGATATCTTCTTAATTTTATGTGGTTTTCTTCTTGATAAAATTAATAAGATTTATAAAAAGTAACAAGGAATCTCTATGAAAAAATTTTCGCTTCTTTCTGCTTAGCCTAAAAACGGTTCATAGAGAAAATCTCCTTGATTCTATGAGGCAGTTTTTTCTCTGTGTATTAACTAACTGTCAAAAACACTATCCAGAATATGATTGCAAATGCCTGACAATTTTAGTTACTGTAAAATGTATGTATGCTGTAAATAGATAATTATATCTATGCTAATTTCCCCAACTTTATGATTGTGATGACTGAGTTTATATAGATAAAATATGCCAAATATTTCATATTGCTGTATAACTCCTGCACTTCTTCATCCACAACATGAATCCATTACATGCCAGACAAGTGTTTATTTATTTTTTGAATATAAATAAATACAAGCTTATATGATTCTTGACATTTTTGCTTAATTGAAAAGATAATGCTTGCATTAACAAAATCCTTACATATTTAAATGCAGATAGAAATATAAATTTCTCTATATACATAGTATGTAATTATTTATATCTAAGATTATGTGCATGCTTGTAGTTACATTACTTTCATGTCTTAATTCTTATTTAAGTTATGCAAATGTTTTTATATTAATGAAAATGTATTTGGTTTTTTAGCGAAACATGTTACACAAATAAATAACAATTAAATAAAATTATTTGCAGTTAAAGGCTTTTAGTTTTAAATCAAATTAAGTTGTTAAAAATAGCAAAGGCTATTGCATTTAAAAAGTCAAAAAAAATAAATAAATAAGCAAATATAAAAAGCTATAGAAATATAAGTATAAATCTTCCTTTAAAGTTTTTTCTTTCAAACACCCACGATTTTATTTTATTTTTATCCCACACCATTTCCATTACTATTTTGTTTTTATTGATTAGATATTTAGCCTTATTAAAAAAAATTGGACTATAGTACCCGTTGTCGAAAACAGCTGACTCCTGTTGGCAGGTTTACGCTATTTTCTAGACCTTAGGGAACGGAAATAGATTGTCAGTAGCAGAAAATTGTTCTGGAGAGCGAGTAAGCTAGCTCAAGTTTTTTGGTATTGTGTTAAAGTGGAGTCAATGTCGATAACTGGAATAGGGATGGTTTATTTATTTATTATTTGGAAAAAAGTTTCTGTTATCAGTCACTTCATATTATGTCTAGAGGAATCAGAGACAACACTTACTTACTTTGTCTGGAAGTTTTATGAATGGGGCTTTTCGTCAACATTCCACAGTGGTCCCAATGACAAAATTAGCTTGATTTAACATTCCTGTTTAAAAAAAGGTGTATAAATATTAAAATGTATTTGTTAATTGAGACATTTTATCTGCGTTATATATAGCTTGTGTTAAAATTTTATAAGTGAATTTTACCAGCTTTCGCTTATATTTTTGTATTATTATAATCGGTAAGATGTGAATTGTTAAATTCTTAAGCAATTAGCTGCAGATTTTTCCCTAAACACTTCTTTTTGAATCTTTAAGTTGCAATATCTATTACCAAATGGAATTTGTGCAATGTTTGGCGCTCTGAAAAGAAGGAAACAAATAATGCAATTTTAGTGTATATTTTCTTCAAAAATTGTTCACAAACTGTTGAAAATGACGATTATGAACATAAAGAAATAAAGTAAATCAAGCAGTACGAAATTTCGTAAGAAAACTGTGGAAAAAAGCAAACGCAGCCAAATCGAACAAAGAATGATTACGAAAGAATCGACTTATAAATGTCGCTTGCAGGAATTCCCTGTCTTTCCTATTAAAGTCTCTTCCATTTAATTTTTTTTTTAACCATAAGAAGAAGAAGAAATGTGCAATCCTTCTAGCCGTTCTTAGAAGAAGGAGAAAGATCGAAATAATCGAAGATATTTCCAATACCACATGGTTACGAAAATTCAATTGGAAGGCTTGACGTCATTTTATGACCCTATTTCGAAAGCATGCTTTCTCAATACCATAATTATACGTGAAATATTATCCGTGTGGTATTCCATGCCATCTAGTATTCGCAAAAAATTGGTCCACGTTGTGTGCAGACACCATTCAAAATTCTGTCGGAACCCAGTGGAATATGATTGATCAAGATACGTTCGAGAACACCATGATCAATATATTTTTAAAAATCTGTCATATATTATCATCAAATCCTTACAAATCGTTTACTTCAATAGTTTAGTTTAAGTTTTTTTGACTTAATAATGCAGAATAATGCGGCATTTTGTATTTTATCTTGTGTAAAAATTTCATATAAATAACTTTTACCTCCTGAGAGAAAAATATTTTTTCATGTCTTCACTGAGAAAACACTGCAAGAAATTTGTTTTAATTATTGTGGGTATGAAGTAAACTACCAAATACTTTGTGGCGAAATAATTTGAGATGTTTGCTTTTTCCTACGCATGGGCTCGTATAGAAACGTCATGAATGTACATTAGGGTGGCCGTTATAATTTTTATATTTTTAATTCGTCTACTCTTAACCACCAAATCGGTTCAGTTTTATGTAAAAAAAATACAAAAAAAAATTCATACCGATAAGTCCGGCCCTCAAAGTTGGCCTTCAAGCCTATATATATTCAATGTATTGAGACTTATGTTATAGACTTGAAGAACTAAAATATTGGCATATGTCATATTCTTGTAAAATTATTTTTTTTAAATATAGTCATATGCAAAAAATTACATTGAAAATTGGGATTGAAGGCCAACTTTGAGGGCCGGACGCACCCCCTAAAACGCAACTTATCGGTATGAAATATTTTTGTATTTTCTTACATAAAACTGAACCGATTTAGGGAGTGAGAGTAGAAAAAATCGAAAAAAAAACTAACAGCCACTCTAATGTACATATATACACACATAAGTTGTGCGTATGCTCCTTTATTTTAAGCAGGTACATCATCATCTATCACTTCCACGAACTACTTATCCAAGTCACAAACCTTTTAGCAAAGAGACTCAAATCAAATTGTAGATTCCCAAAAACTAAGCTAAGAATCGCTCAAATCCCAGAATTTAAATCACTATATCCATCGTTTTTCGTTTATTATATGACAGCATTTATTATTGGATTAGTATAATACATGACACGGTAGTACATTTAAAAACCAAGACGTATTTAAATTTCAAGAATGTTTATGCAGGTCTCTATTACGTGCACTTCGCTTAATACTGTTCTTAAAGATCTCGATCGTGGCGATTTTGGTCTATGTGGTAAACATCTCTTATATCTTATAATTTCCTTACTCAATTACCCAGCTCCTTGAAAATGGTGTACAAATTCAAAAACTACAACTGCAACAAAAATAAAAATGAGCTTTCTTTTGATTCTCTCATGTTGTTGTGTTGTTTTGTGTTGTGTTTTAAATATAATCATTCCAAAACAATCACAAACATGTGTTACGTCTTGTTTTTGGTGGGTTGTGCAAAAGGCTACATCACCCAAAAAAAAAGTGGGAAAAATTCAAAAACTAGATTTCACAAAAAAAAAAAAATGCAACAACAAGAAACGTTTATTGATAAGCGGCTCAATATTGTGTTTCACTGTTGTTGCTATTTTGTTAGGACAAAAAAAAAACCAAAATAAACAGATTTTTTTCCTAGTACTGCGTTCAATTGGCGGTAGGGAAAGAAATCCTAAACGATCTCTAAAACTTTAGCTGCTTTTAGTGCTATGGAAAACATATCGCTCATTTACTTCAAAAGAGTTATAACTCAAAAAATTCACTTTTTGAGTTAATATTATATTATACAGGGTAATGTGACATTGAAGGCCAATTTCACCAACTTATTTAAATATCAAGTCATATTTAAAAGTAATTTTTCCATCAAAAAATTACTAATCAAAATCGACATTTAAATATGAATTAATATTAAAATAGGGTGAAATTGGCCCTGAGTATTTTATCTTGTGTAAAAATTTCATACAAACAATTTGTACTTTCACCTCCTGTGAGAAGAATTTGTTTTCATGTCTGCACTGACTGGTTTGTAAATTGAAAACTAAAGAATTTTTCTGCAAAAATAGATTTTTTTTAAGTTGTGACACTATTGCAGTAAATGAGCGATATAAGCACACGCTTGCCTCTTCTTTGCATTTGGTTTTTGTGGTTGCAATTGTGGGCCCTCCAAGGGAGACGTCAAAAAAAAAGAAACGCTGTGTGCAAAAAAAAATTACTGGCCACGAGCACACGTTTGTTTTAGAAACATTTTTGTTTCTTCCAAATAAACGTTGAAGAAAAAGTTTGAATACTTTATTAAGCTACACAAATCGTGATGTAACTTTTGCATTGCAAGATCTTTAACGCATTGAGAGATGCAAGTAATAATAATAAGATATTTTGCTAAAGTAAATTTAAGCAAAGAATTAATAAATATGTATGATAATTTTATTTTCTGATAAAAATTGTCCGGCTTTTATTTTGGTAAGCCACAAAATTATTTTTTAATCACTTTTGGATTATTTTCCTTTAAAGGGTTAATTATACATGACAATCATTCATGTAAAACCATATTAATCGAGCTGAGGCTCAATAGCGTTGTTGCCCACAAACCACAGTTGCCATCCATCCACGTTTGCCGGTTTGCTGTCGATGATGATAATGATGAGGATGACAATGACGTAGCAGCTCTTTTCCTTCCTTGATGTTCTTCTTTTTTTTTAGCTGAAGTTGTTGATGATGCTTGCTGATCGCTTTTCGACATAATTGTGCTGTTGTCTTGCATGTGTTTTTTTTTAACTTTTCTTGTATTTATTTTTCTTGTTTGCTCAGCCTGCTAAATTTTCTAGTCTATAGATAAATAATATACCAACTGTTGACGAACGCAATCAAGAGCATTTTAACGGAAAACAACAAATGCAAAGCACAAAAAAGTCTTGTTTTAACATGAGAACCATAAACTAAATTACCCCACGTTAAAACAAATAATTTGAGCAAAATGAAAAAAACATTGCAAAAAATTACTTGAAAGTAAACAGAGCAGTTGGTTAAACGAAGAAATCACAAAACTACAGGTAACACACACTAGACGAGTGAGTATGTTTTGCAAAACCAAAATCATGGGAATAAAATTGTATAAAGCGTTATAAAATGGAAAAAGAATTACGTAAAACCATTCAAGTATTGAGCTCAAGATGCATTATAAAAAAGAGATGCCAATGTAGCGATTAAAAGTGGTCTATTTTTGCCATACTACCTTAACTGCAGTCATGGCCTTGCGCCTTGTCTCTCTAGTTAGTCTTTGGAATATTGTGGGCATAATTAGTTTCCAATGCGCTGCTATAAAAGTTACATAAACAACGCTGAAGTTAACTGCCCATTGCACACTTAGATATCTAAATGTTGTAGAAAATACCCACACTAAATGCTTTTGTACTTCTAGAACCTTGTCCCCTTGGACATGATAATAGTATTATGCCCAAGATGACTAAACAACACTCTCAGTAAAGCTTATTATTAGTTCAGAGTCAAAAAACAAAGCAAAGACCATAAAAAATAATGACCAGTAAATTGTGTTAAATAATATATTATTTGATTTAATTAAATATTTAACAGGCACACAACATTTCATGTTATGTCTTACTATGATTTATTTTGTAAAATATTTTAACATTATGCTTTATAATACATATTTATGTTATTATAAATTTTTTTCAATAAATCATATTCAGTCATTCATTCAATATTTAATTGATTTAATTAAAATTGTAACTGATATAAATAAATTTTTAATCGATTGAATTAAAATTTTAATTCATTCAGTTAAATTTTTATTTAATTCTATTAAAATTTTAGTTGCTTCAATTAATTCAAGTGTTTTTATTATTATTTTACTTGCTGGTACACATTTTATTAATTTTTTTTAAGTGAAACACATTTATTATTAATTCAACTGTAATAAATTTTAAACTTTCTTAAACTTAATGTATATACTGGTATTGTTGCATTTTTACCCTTTAAAAACGCTTTTGTGTGGTCTGGAAAATTTGCAATGAATAAAAGACCCTAGTGTACTAATGACAGTTAAGAATGACATTTTATTTACTCTACTCCCACCTATCTAATAAAATGTAGAGCTTAGATACACACAAACAACTTAAGTTAAATGATGCATAAGTGGAATCCGAGAAACAAGCCGATCGGCTCACAGCCGGCTCAAGAGCCACCGCCGACTTTTAACGTATCTTCAAGCCGCCGCTGATGCATGCGGCTAGAATCGGCTCAAAATTGTAGTGGCAAATTTTTACCACATCTTACAAATTATAAAATTTTTATTTATAGAAATATGTTTAAAAATCTTATCCAAATCAGAACCAGCGGCTGTAAAAGTCAGCCGGCTTATGAGCCGCCGCCAACTATTTTTTTCTAAGCCCCCGCCGCCGACTTTTTAATGCGTCTTGTTTCTCTGAACTGGATGCGACTACGTCCACTCAGCTGTCATATTTACACGTCTCAAAAAACTGGCTGAGCTGGTCTGGAAGCAACACTCCTTATCTACTATTCCTTACACAAGACTCACTCTGCCAACACTTACTGTTTGTACAACAATAATGACTTACTAACTTCACTTTACGTAGTAAAGTTTACGACTGTCAACTGCTTTCGACTGAGAACTACTATTTATTCACAATAATGAACTAAATTCTTAATAGACAACTATTCACAAAAAGCAACTGGGGTCTAATCGTCGCTTTCTACAACGAGTTTATACGATCACTTTTTTCAATTTGCGATTATGGCATGTTCGCTATCGAACAATGTAATAGTATGGTTTGATATCGAAGGCGATGATTAGACAGACCCCTGCACTTTAGACTGACTTTATGATAGACTGAACTGCCAGCAGATTCGTTGCCCTTTTTATACTTAACACTTCTTCTTAACGGCTTCCAGAATGTGACAGCAACATCTAGACAATCTCAGCAGCATCACCAATGCTTGCTTTCGATCAAGTGATTAGTTCATGTATTAACTATGCATGTGCACTACCGTGTATGTGTGTGTGTTTGTATGTGTATCTTCTTAACAAGCAGAAGCTATTTCATTATTATTGTTGCTGCTTGTATGTCCGTACACGCCTGTATTTAACTAGTTCTTTAGCTAAACAATTCTGGATAAATATTTTTTATAAAAAAAAGGATTTTTGTGTGTATTCAAATATATATATATGTATATGTATATATATATATATATATATATATATATATATATATATATATATATATACATACATATGTACATATATCGCTCATCAGAAGTCTGCGCAGTGGGTTTTCCTTGGAGAACTCAGTCTAAAATCCGTATAAACGAATTTTATCCTGTTTTATAAAATAAATGCTGTAAAAACTTTCAAAGTCATTTCTTATTTGAAATTTCACAAGTAAATTTCAACTTAAATTCCGCCGAAAATTTGCTAGCAAATTTTTTATGAATTTTTTCTAGTTGACAACACTGTTGTAATATTTAATGTTTTCTTAAATATTTTCCGCAATTTTTTTTCCTCTTACGTTCGCTTTTATGCAGTTCGAGTTTAAACTTTTAAGTCAAATAAGTTTTGGCGTTTCATGATTAAACTGTATGGGTGGCCTATGCCACCAAGCCAGACCAAACTAAAACTAAAACAGCCAATGCAAGCAACACTAGAGCTTTGCTGTTGCAGAGTTGCTTGTATTTGTTGCTTGTATTTTTTCATAAGCTTTGTCTGACTGACTGATTGACTGCTATTATAAAGTTAT
This sequence comes from Tachina lurida, assembly GCA_944452675.1. Taxonomy (NCBI): domain Eukaryota; kingdom Metazoa; phylum Arthropoda; class Insecta; order Diptera; family Tachinidae; genus Tachina; species Tachina lurida. The sequence continues at coordinate 129,810,206 of OX101755.1, forward strand.
TGCTAATATTAAAATGATGACAATAAATTAAGACACGTTTGTTTATTTTCCACAAATGCTGTGTGCATGCAGCGTCTTAAAAGAGTAAATTCATGGGATAATTTAAGAACAAGGAAATCAGCTTAAACATTTAAGTCAGTAGTGTGAATTATAAGTAGTGAAATTTTTATATCAATACACTCAGGGAAAAGCTGCAACTTAAAAATACGAACGCGTCACATTAATTCAATGATTTTCAATATAATAGAAAATGTATGGTGAGATACTTAAAAATAAATAAAATTAATAAATTAATACTGTAAATGAATATTTTTCGATATTGAAATAAGAAATTTCAACATGACTAGACTTTCGTTAATGTTTTTCATTAATTCAATATATTTTTTATTGATTTTAAGCTGTTTTTTCCTTGGTTCCTTTTCACAATTAAAAGCTAACAGGGACTTTAACGTATATGTACGGGTATCGGCGTTTCAAAAGTTTACATCTGTAACTCATTTTACGGCCTATTTAATGTTGCAAAAAAAATGTAGAACATAGTGTGATACGTAAGTTTTTGGTATGCAGTGTCTTTAGGTAATTTATTCAGAACATTATCAGCAAAATTTTTTTGCTATACATGAACCTTTGAACTCTTCTGAAAATTTATCTTAATTCGACTTTTAATACGCAGGAACCGTGCAGCTGAAATCTAACTTGCGACCCTGTGACTACAAGTAAGTGTATTGCCCACTACTCTAAAGGACACTCTTATTAATTTTATAGTTGTAATTTGTATAGCTTAAAGAACTCATACCTTAATATTCTGCCAATTCCAAAATCACCTATATATATTGCTTGTGTTTTACAAAAAAAAAATAAAAAAGATCCACAGCTGCTTATTTAAAAAAAAGGATATAAATACCTACATGGCTAAATTACTTTTAAATTAACTTTATTTTTCTCAGTTTTCCATACTTTTTAATGGTGGCTTAAGAATAAAATGTACTGCAATCGCTTGAGAACTAACTGGTACTATTTTTTCATTGCCATGTTTAAAATCTATAATTAATATACAAAATAGTTGATCTATCTTCTTTATTTATCTTTACAGCAAAATCGTGTACTTTTCTCTGTACGCGAGTAGATATTGTAATTTTTTATTCTGCGAGTTTTTTTTTGTATTATTTCCACTACAGTAAAATGGTATCACTTTAGATTCGCTTGAATGTTTGGCAAGCCACCCAAGAATGGAAGGTAATCATTTATTTACATTTAGAAAGTTTTTATTCAACAAATCAATGATCAATCTAAGATTATTTTTTTTTTGTTTTTTTTTTGCTTTTAGTTAGTTGCACTTTTGGATCATGCAATTTGTTGTTGCAGTAAAAGAGATTAAAAAATTTGCATAAGAAAAAAAACGAAGGAAAAGTACGATGCAATCGCGATTGATGGATTTATGGCATGTCAATTTTGTACAGCGACAATGTTTTGCGATATTTATGGAAAAAACTTGCATTTTTTATTGAGGGTATTTCAGAAGAAAAACTTGAACATTAATCTGAATATATGTAGATGACGAGTCATGCTGGACATTTAATCATTAATCATGATTGATTTTAAGTGTGTTATTGTGATTGCACATATTTAGATTTCTAATACTTTGAGTGTTTGATATACTCGTACTTGGTTTGAATATTATAATAAACTAGCTACACCTGGTGTGCTTCGATACCCCCATCGTTTTTAAAATTTTCTCCCATCGTCTTTTAAATTTCATTTACATCGATTTGAAAGTGTTGGAGGGGCAGAACATTATATACTTAGACTATGCATTATTCTAAGTTTCATTAAAATCGATTTCAAAGTTTCGGAGGAGCAGGACCCAGCCCCTACCCCAGGCGTGTCATACTTATGAGAAGGTACATACAGTATGTCTCCAAAGTCCTGATTCACACATATCAGGTTTACCTGATCAGTTTTTGTTCAATTTTCTTTTGAACCTGAATTTGCGTTCATACACACCGTCAAGTCAAGTCCTCAAGTCTCATCAAATAGAGTATTACGAATGACAAAACAAAACGAAAAAGCAAACTTGTCTGTACCCCTTTCCATTCTTTTTTCCTCTATCTCTATAAAGTTAACTAATACTCTAATTCAATAAAAAGATTTAGGACGTATTTGATTGAAAATATTTTTGAGTGTTTGGTTTTGAATTCTCTAAATCCCTTTCTTCCAAAAATGGTTGTTGTCTTTGATAATTAAAAATAAAAATATTATGACCATGTCTGTAAAACATAAAAACTAAAGTATTATTTGAAAATTTATATTGTATATAATTGTTTGGAACAAAAGCGTGAAACATACTATACGAACCTTCTAGCATAGACAATAAATAATAATTGTTTTATAGAATCACAGTTGTGACTTTTTTCCATCTCTAGACAAGACGACACAATTGTCAAACATAATAAGGGCATAGATCTTTCCAGATTTCTTTAAATAAATGCAAAGTAGCATAGCATCATGTCAAGTCAATTTAATACCAGACAATTATAGCTTGTCGAAAACCATAGTTTGCTATTGACGGGCTATTCCTGTTCCCGTAGGTCTAGAAAATATGAGCCTGACAATACCAGTTAGTTGTTTCCGACAACTGGCACCAATTTGTTGGTATGTATTGTATTGCCGTGACGTGTATATTGACAACTGGAATAAGGCTGATTATTTATTCGTTGCCTATTTTGTCATAACAGCAAGCGTACCTAGTCCTGTCCTAATTTTTAATATCTTAGATCTTATTATTAAAGGAGTCGCCATTGTCATATTTTGTTTGTGTTATGGAGGAGAGTGCAACTGCTTTCATTTAGAAGGAATTCCATTTAAGTGAAATTACGAGGTATTAATTTGGTTTGAAATTGGTGGAAGTTCCTCCATAACTGGTCTAGATGGTGGATCTATAAAGTAGAGTGGACCAGCCTAGACCAAGTTAATCACAGCCATTAATTTGTTATTGCCTTCCTAAAAGGTCATACGAGTCTGCTAGTTAGAACTAAGAGTTTTTAATTTATGAAGCGCACTGTTCTTCATTTTTTTTTTTCGTGTCTTATAGAAATCAATTGGAAGAGTGTAACTGTTTTTTTTCGAAATCGATTAGTGAGACTAGGCTCACACACAGCAATGTTTGTTGCGAAACTTTTAAAAACGTTTTTCCACACGCAAAGTTTAGTTTGCAAAGCCTTGAGTTTATAGGAGAGAAAGGAAAAAGCTCTCAGTGTCTTTATGAAAAGCTTGCAGTGAAACGAGGAAAATATTGAGAGTTTCCCGTTTCATTATCTTTTCTTCCCTATTTCTCTCTCTACAAAATACAATACAGAGAATGACAATGAGTACTAAAAAAAAACATACATAAGTCTAATTTTAGTAACTATGAATAATCATAATTGTATTGCAAACAATCCCTTGGCTCACATAATATTTTCTCTCAAGCAACTCAGACTCTAGCCGATCCTAACATACAAGATTATAGCTACTTCGTTTATGCGAAAAACTAAAGTACGCTACAACTATAAATAAGCAGACACATGGGTATCAATTGTATTGGCTGCCTTTCATAGTTTTCAATGGGGTATGGTTATATTCAGAGTATGACTAACTAGTCGGACAAAAAAAAAATACGAATGATACTCGGTATATTTATTCATCGTTCGACACTTTATATATACGTTCCAGTTTAGAAAATGCACTGGAAAGTATGTATATGTGTGTGTCTGTTTGAAAACATGCTTTATATATGTGTATGTGTATAAATAAAATATTCCTGTATGTACGCATATATAGCCGATTAATAGTCAGAGTATTTTTATACTTTTTTTCGTTTGATTGTAGCTCATAATTTTACTTGTTATCGTTTGTGCGTAATTTAAAAAAATATGTATGAACATAGTTGGTGGAAGTTTGTAGTTATACGTATTTACTTTAAAATTAATGCGTGTGTTTGCATAGGAATTTAAAACGATACTTTTGGCATTCTCTGATACAAAATAATTTACGCAATTATGAGCTAATAATTATACAAATATGCAAAATTCTCTTTTCAAGTCGCTTTAAAGTGTTTGATTTGCCTTAAATTTTTCGCTTTTTACACTTACATTAATAAATATAATAAATTAATATCTTCAGCCTTATAATGTTACTCTGTTTTTGTTTCTTTCAGATTTTCTTCTTGCCAAAAAAAACAACATTTTATTAAAGGTAAGTTTGTAACTTCTAACATTTGCCCTACTCAAATATAAGTTTATTTCCAGGAAGTATTGATTTTTTCAACTCTCAGACAATCTCTTATTTTAAAATACATAAATTGAGATTGCAGTTTAAACATTTGAATTCCTTTTTTTTTTAATGCAAGAATATAATTACTTTTTCAGACATTTCTTTTTTAAAACTCTTTTATCGCTTGGCTTTTTTTTCCTCTTAGACTTGCAGCAATTTGGTTTAGATAATTGAGTCACGATCTCAAATTAAAACTGAAAGCAAATTGATTAAAAATGAAAATGAAAGAAAATTTTATAAAGCATCAGAGTACTGTCACAACGCATTATATTTTAAGTTTAATGTAATTTTTATTTATTTTTAAAAGAATGTGAAAAAGGGTGGCAGTAGATTTAGTATGTGTGTCTACTATATTTGGATTGTTAAGAAACTACTTACAAGGTTTTCTTGGTATTGCATCTGGTTGCTTTTTATGCCGGTAAGATAATCTTAAGTTGCTAAAACACTTTTAATACCAAATTAATAAGCATGTGTAACTTGTTCATGTGCTTAAGTTTATGGTGTAAAAAATGTCAGCTTTTAATAAATTAAACATGAAATACTAGTACAGGTATCCTGGTTTAAGATTTCTGCAAGACCAAAAAGCACAGGAGCAAGAAAGCCAATTACATTTTGAAATACTTCTGCTCCGTTCAAAGTATAACTTTAAATATATTTTAATATTAAAAATTAGTTTTGTTATTATTAACTTGTTTGTGGGCTATTAGAAAGAAACTAGTACCAACAATGTATAGTGGATACATGAATAGTTGGGAAAACAGTCAGTCACTGTTAATATCCTTAAATGTCCACTTACTGCATGAAAAAGTAATTTTCTTTGCTGCTTACTCTTAGTTGGGTAAACTATGAATAGCATTGTAGGTAACACAAGTCTTATTTTAAAGTTTTTAGTGCCAACTTTATATTTTTGAGGGAGTAGTCACGCCCAGTTTGCCAAATATTAGTGCCCGACCACTTTTCTAAATCTAACATTGCATTACTTTCAGAGCTAAAGAGTATTTATGCCAAGTTTTGTAAACATCTTTTAGTTAAAATAATGTGAAATATAGTATTAATCCTAAATGGGCATGGCCCTTGCCCACTTCTTTCAGCACAAAAACTATGTCATTTTAATCATTTGCCAAGTTTCGTGGAGGTCGGATAAGTAGAATTATATATAATTGAATACTAACCTTTTATAGGTGTGACCCCGCCCACTCTTTTGAGCACACGATTTTTTTTTTCAGATGTGTGCCAAGTTCCGTAAAAATCTGCCAAATAGAAGCACGTGAAGTATAATATTAAGTTTCTCGCTGTCTTTATTCACTTTTTTTAATGCCAGATTGTGTCTTTTTAAAAGCTCTAGGTGTGTGCCAAGTTTTGTAAAGATCGTTTAAGTACAATCATTTGAAATAAAATGTTAACTTTTAATGGGCGAGGCTCTTCCCACTTTTTCTAACACAATATTAAGTATGTTTCAATGCTCCAGATGTGTACCAAGTTTCGTAAAAATAGGTAAAATAGAAGCACGGGATATATACTATTAAATTTTAATGGGCGTGACTATGCCCAATTTTTTTTAATGCAAGATTGTGTATTTTCAAAAGCTCAAGGTGTATGCCAAGTTTTATAAAAATCGGTTGAGTACAAGCACATGAAATAAAATATTAAATTTTAGTGGGCGTGGCCTTGCCTACTTTATTGAATGCAGGATTGCGTCTTTTTTTGCAGTTTAAGGTTTGTGCCAAGTTTCGTAAAAATCGGTCTAACAGAAGCAAGTGAAATATAATATTAAGCTATAATGGGCGTGGCTCTTCCCACTATTATTATATTTTAAACGCAAGATTGTGTATTTTTAAAAGCTCAAGGTGTGCGCCAAGTTTTGTAAAAATGGTTTAAGTACAAGCACGTGAAGTATACAATTAAATTCTAATGGGCGTGGCCTAATTATTTCAATGCAAGATTGTGTCTTTTATAGAGTTAAGGGTTTGTGCCAAGTTTCGTAAAAATTGGTCAAAGAGCAGCATCTGAAATATAATATTATGCTTTAATGGGCGTGGTTCCGTCCATTTCACCAAATTCAAGATTGTGTTTTTACGAAAGCCTAATGTGCTGGCTAAGTATCGTAGCAATCAGATAAATAAGATATCATTAAATCAAAGAAAATGAAATTGTGGAAGTATACCCGCCCACATTTTGTGCAATGGGACCAAATGGATTATATACTCTCTCAGACAAAAAAATAAATTTTTAAATTGGTCCAAGCGGTACAGAGTTATGAAGTAACATAAAAGAAAAAAATATACAGACGAATCGATATGATACGAGTAGCCTCCTCCTTTTTTTAATTCGGTGAAAAATGTCGCAAATATCGAGCTATAACCGCCAAAAAAAGCTTCAGCGGCACATTTTTTCGGCCTCGTTTTTGACGAAAATCGATTATTTACCATCGCAAATAATTAATTTTATTTAAAAAAATTAATTAAAAAAATATGTAGCTTAAGCTTTTATGGCGCTTATGGCTGGATATTATTGTAGCTGTTCTACATCCTGACAAAGCAGTAGCCAGGAATCAAAAGCTGATTTGAAAAAAAAAAAATAACAATCACACCACAATTACACAAACTTTTAACGGTTCAATAAAAATATTTGAAGTTAATTTCAATAAAAATTTAGTTTTGTGACGGACGCAGCCCTGATTACATCAGTAGACGTTAAGAGAACATTTTCAAGGTATATAATTTTATTCAGAAGCTACAAGCAAAGATTTTTTATTTTAAAATCTAAATTTCGTTACTTATTGCAATAACAATCGATGGCTTAATATAAAAAGGTCGTATCTTAATTTGTTTTCGAAATCGCGTTTTTAACGTTTTCTGGGAGACAATGTATAATTGCATCTCCCTTGAAGATCTTAGTACGTTACAGTTAAAAAGCAAGTACTTGTGCCCACTTGAAAAATTATTTCTGCATGTAAATGCTTTAGTTTTTCTTCAGTTTTTTGCTTCTCCTATAAAATATCGAAAAATCGAGTTCCGCCTTTCATATATTAAGCCATCGATATATATAATTATTTATCCTTTCTTTGTCACGGCATCAGGCGTGAATGACCAGACCGATACCCTTAATTCTGTTTCGTTTGTAATTGTCTGCAGAACAAGAATATGAAATAAAATATAAACTAACAGGTAAAACCGGAAAAATTTGTGCTGTTGGTGTTTTTGTTTTTGCTAAATGCAGTTTAAAGTCTATTCAGTTTCTTTCTGGTGGCGAACGAAGTCTCGGGAAAATGCTAGTTATAAATAAAAAGCTTGTTTTATGTATGCAAAATGCAGTTCCTTATATCCTGGTCAGAGAATGAAAAAAGTATCGTTTTAAGTACTCCTTGAGTATTGGCCGGAAAACAACTATAAATACGTGCAGCTAAAAATCAAAACTATGCTCATTCGCATAGACACGCATTAATTTTAAACCGACATCCAATAACTATGCTTACACGCATTTTTTACATTACGCAGCACAAACGACAGCAACTAAAATGTATATATTGTGTGAGCTACAATCATACGCATGAGTATAAAAATACTCTGACTATTAATCGAATACACACGCGTATATACAGAGATATTTTATTTACATACACACAAATCATGTTTTCTAACAGCCACACACACACATCTACATATTTTTATACTATTATATAGACACAAATGTATGCATAGATATTCAACCTATGCATATGAGGAATACCCCGAGTATCAGCAATTTTTTTTTGCCGATTGAACATTCTTAGTTTGTGTATAAACATACTCAGACTAAAGGTATGAAATAGACTCAATTAGTTTGATACTTATATGCCTTTTTATATTTATATATAGCATATTTGGGTTTTTGGCATAAACGAAGTAGACATGCTCTTGTATGTTGGAATCGGTTTTTTTTAGGACTCATTGTCATTCTGTGATCCCGATCTCTTGTGAAATTATCCATTATAAATATTTTATGGTCTTTTATTTGTCTTATATTTTTTTCTTATTTTGTCGAGCCATAACCGCCAAAAAAGCTTAAGCGACATAATTTTCGAACCTAATTTTTTTTACCAAAATCGATTATTTGCGATCGTAAATAGTCGATTTTCATCAAAATAACGAAGTCCGAAAAATGTGTCGCTTAAGCTATTTTAGCGGTTAGGGCTCGTTGTAATCAAACGTTATTGAATTGTTGAATTAAAAATACATTTTCATTTTCGAATAAACCAATTTACGTTATTTTTAAGAGGAACATATTTTTTGAGTTTTTAGTGCATATTTTCAAGTTTTTAGTGCATATTGAATTCTCATAAAACAATTTCTCTAGAGCATATATGTATGTATGTATCTGGTTTCCCTGCTAATTATAAAATTAAATTTGACTTAGCAATTGAAAAAATAATTAAACAATATTTTTGCTGTGAATAAAAAACAAATTTAATCTCAAGTACAATCAGGTGTAAATTCCTTTCCAATCACATTCAAACAACAAGGCTTATTCATTGTACTTTACATAAAAGAAGGCAGTTTAAAAAATAAAATTATTTAATTTTATTCTTCAGGAGATCTCAAAACTACACGTAAATATACAAGAAACGAATAACTTTTACAATTTTACTTATTCAATAAAGCAATAAAACCAAACACTACACAATAAACCAAGAAAAAATATATAAATAAAAATTGCCTGCAACCAAAAATGTCAGTTAAGAATTATACATACATATCGAAAAAAAAATATGCAGGCCAGAAAGCATACAAAAATAAAAAAAGGTGTGCAGATACGAAGATTGCAGAATGTTAAGAATAAAATCTCTCGTTGGCAGCGTTGTGAAATTTAACACCCGCCAAAAACGTTCAAATTAAGCTGCAAAATGAGTGTATTAGAGCCAAATACAAACTGACAAGCAGCACTACAAAAAAAAGATATAAAATATAACGAGTTAACATTGGCAATGAAATGAAGCCTCTGTACAAACAAATCTGCACTTTAAGTTAGTATTAGTAACTAAACTATTTTAATTTTTTTTTTTGCATTTTGTGGTTAAAAGGGGGAGTTGCAGTTCGTATATAAATAGTATAGTTGAATTGAAAGGACGTTTATAAGCCGCTTAAAATTGTTTTGGTCAATAAAACGAAGATAAGAATGTACAGCAGTAGGGTGGTAACAATACATAAACTATTCGAGGAGGGAAGCTTCAAAAAAGTCTAAGTTGGAAAATGTTATTTTTTACGCTCCCTTACACTAAAAGTAAAAAGGAACTCTATTTTTTCGCTGTGTCCGTCTGTCTATCACAAGATGTTTCCTCGAGAACCGTAAGAGCTAAGGAGCTGAAAGCCTTGGCAGCTACAACAACAGGTCTGTGACAGTTAAAAATCAAAGGGTGTTCTTAAACGAGCAACGAAAACTTTTGAATTCCTTATGTAATAAACAGACAATTATATATAGACCTTTGCAATTTTCAAAGTAAAGGTATTTTTATATTCAGGCTTCACCAATTAATACTGAAATATAAAAAAATCAAAATTAAAGGGTATTCTATCAGTTAAAGTAATTTTTACTTAATAAGTAAAATAACAATTTGGGATTATTAGTGCTTTAATAAATGTTTAACTTAAAGTAATTTTCACTAGACCAGCAAGGGTGGTTATATACCGCACCACCACTCGGAGACCCAATTGGGTTCATTGTGATTAATTTTGTCTATGTAACGCAAACTCTTGAAATTTATAAAAACGCTAAAACTAATAAATCACAAAATGGAAAAATCGCAAAAACGAGAAAATTACATAAAACCGAAAAAATCGCCAAAGTTAAAAAAGCGCCAAAATTAATAAAAAAAAAATCGTTAAAACCAAAATAAACGCCAAAAACCTAAAAAATCTGCAAAAATGATCAAAAACCGCCAAAAACCGAAAAATATCGTCAAAATTAAAAAAGCGCAAAAACTAAAAAAAAATCCGTTTCAACTAAAATAAATCGCCAAAACCCGAAAAAATTGCCAGAAACGAACAAAAAACGCCAAAACTAAAGAACGCCATAAACCGATAAACATAAAAAAACCTTCAAGCTTTAACAAACCAAAAAAAACCGAATAAAAATTTACATTGTACTTAAAATTGTTCTAAAAAATGTCTGTATCAGGTAAGATATTCAATTCTATAGGCTTAAATTTGTATAGTATAACATATGTAGTGTCCGTACGGAACCCTTCTCGAAGTCATTCAAAGTCACACCTCACTGAATTTATTTATAATTGAAACTAACAGCAGACACACGATTTCTTATAGCTGTGCTATTTATTTCACGACACAGGAGCTAGGACATGATTTTCGTAACAAAATTAATCGACACTGTTACAGGTATAAATTTATTTTTGTTTTGAGAAGGATTGCTCAGTTTGTTTTTGTATTGTTTTTGCACATGAGCACAAACCAGAGAATACATCCGATGGGCTGTAAGCCGGCTAACAGCCGCCGCCGGCCACAAACAATACATTAATTTAATCGTACGCCGCTAGAAAAGAAATTAATGGGAAATACATTGAAATATTTGAGGCGAATTTCGCATCATCATATGATATAATTTTATTGCATTGTTATTTAAGACCTAAGTTTGTTTTATATAGCTAAGGAGCATAGCTATAAACGGTGTGCTAAGACACCTCTCTTCTTTTTTTCATCTTCTTGCTTATGGTTCTGAGAAATTTTATAGAAGTGTAGCAAAATGCTCGCCTATAAAATCAAGTAAATGTAACAACACTACTTGAAAAAATTTGCTTTGTTATAATAGGTAGTGTACTAGACTAGTAGATGGAGATTGCCGGTTCGATTCCTGCCAAATCTCTTTTAGGTGTTTCTGTTTTTTTTACAATGTCATGATTAAAAACAGAACTAATTATTTATACAAAATTCTTTGCAACGACCCTAATACTTCACACACACACACACACAATAATAACGAAATGATGTCTAAATATAAGATCGCACCTGAGTGTTGAGCAGATCTTGGTATTAAATTGCTCTGCACTTCAAAGCATTGTAAAGGGTGTTTTTTATTGAGGTATAGAACTTTAAGTTGGCATCACTTTTTTAACTGGCGGCCATTTTGTCAGCTGTCAAGTGATTAATATTTAGTTTGGTTTGCCATTTCATCATGAACAGGTTGACAAAAGAACAACGCTTGCAAATCGTGCAAATTTATTTCGAAAATAATGGTTCAGTTCGCGAAGTTTACCGCAAGCTCCGTCCATTTTATGGTCGACATAATCGTCCATCAGAGCAATTAATTCGGTTAACCATGGATCGTTTTCGCACTACGTTTACTCTATGTGATAATACGCATCCGCAGAGACGTCGAACAGTGCGCACCGAAGAAACAATTGCCGCTGTAGAGCAAAGTGTTGAAGAGGACCCGAATGAATCGATTCGCCACCGTGCACAGCAATTGTAGCTTTGTCCATCAACTTTATGGAAGATTTTGAAGATTTTGAATGTGGATGAGTTGTGGTTCCAACAAGACGGCGCTACATGCCACACAGCGCACGTCACAATCGATTTATTGAAGGAAACATTCGATGAGCGCATAATTTCGCGGAATGGACCTGTCAATTGGCCACCAAGATCGTGTGATTTGACACCATTGGATTATTTTCTTTGGGGATATGTGAAGTCGCTCGTCTACGCCAACAAACCAGAAACGTTAGGGGACTTGGAAGCCAACATTCGTGGCGTTATTGCCAACATGCGGCCCCATATGCTCGAAAAAGTGGTTGAAAATTGGACCTGTAGAATTGGCTTTATTCGAGCCAGCCGCGGCGGCCACATGCCCGAAATCATATTTAAACATTAATGGCATAAAATTATCCTTCCAATAAAGCCAAATTGATGGACATTAAAACGATTTTCTTGTGTTTTATTTCAATTCGAAGTTCTATACCTCTAAAAAAACACCCTTTATGTACATATAATGCCTGTTTAACTCAATATCTCTTCTAACAATAAGTAAGCGAGTAAAGTGAGTAGAATACATTTCTTTTAGAATAAATTTTTTCTTTAATTTTAATGAATTGCTTTGGCAAGGTATTAAAGCATTTTAGTATGTTGTTAGTCCGTCCGGCTGTATGAAGTTGCATTGTTGTTGTAGCATGTTGTCTGCCATGGTGTGTGTCTTTGTGTGAGTGTGTGTGTGTGTGTGTAGTGTGAAAAGCGCACATTTCTGGCACCTCGTTGTAGTAGTCATTTTAAGCGATTAAATTAGCTTGTGTGGATTTTAATTGCCTCAACAGCCCTGCCAGCCACGGCAAGACCACAGCATAAAAACCTTAGTGTCATATAATCGACAGGTAAGTGTCGGCTTAGGTTTTTATTCATTTTTTTTAATTTCTTTATTTTCATTATTTTTTCATCTTGTATTTATTTATTACGTGCATGTAAAATGCTTAACCCTTTAATTAAGTTGTGTAAAAACTTCTTCTTGCATTCGTGTTGTCAAGGAGAAGAGTTAATTAAATCAATTAGTGTAATTAAAATGTCAGTGTAATATTTTGAAATGTTGCTTATTAAATGTACTTGTGCATATCTTCAAAAAATTACTGAACAAATGATTTATAAATCAATTCCAAAACGAGTGTTATATAAATATGCGACATGTGTAATGCATTAAACACATTGACCACAGCAGTCTACCTGAACACACGACTTCAAATCGTCACCTCATTATTGCTTTGGCGCAAGTGCCAAAAAGTTGGAGTGGAGAAAAACGACAAAGAAGTGAAGTATTCTCAAAATATACCCGATAGAGTTTTTTTGCATTTTCACCACTGCTTAAAAAAGCTTAAGCGACATAATTTTCGAACTTCGTAGTTTGACCAACATCGGTAGTGCGACAAATAATGGATTTTTGTAAAAAAAAACGAGTTCCAAAAAATTATTCGATTAAGGTATTTTTTTTGCGATATTGGTTCGATATATATATGTCCCTAATACAGGCTTTTTGCCTTTATGAGCCTCAGCACGTGGAACAGCTTCAACATATTTTACAAACATTAAAATATTAAGCAGACAAAATTGATTGAAATCCTAACATACATTATATACATTGACACTTGAAATTTTTTAAGTTAGTGTATTTCTATACACACTGATATTTAATAAAATCAAAATTAAAGGGTATTCTATCAGTTAATGTAATTTTGACAACTCGTTGTATCTTGGAAACCGTAAGAAGCAAACTCTTGAAATTTTCAAAAACGCTAAAGCTAAAAAATCCCAAAATAAAAAAAACCGCCAAAACGAAAAAATCGCCAAGAAACAAAAAAAATGTAAAAATGAAAAAATCGCTAAAACAGAAAAAAAAACGCAAAAATTAAAAAATTGCCAAAAACAGAAAAAAATTTAGAAAGAAAAAATCGCAAAAAAACGGAAAAATCGCAAAAATTAAAAAATCACCAAAACGAAAAAATTGCAAAAATTAAAAAATCGCTTACACTAAAAAGGTCGCCAAAACAAAAAAAAACGTCAAGGCTAAAATTACAAAAACTTAATAAAATCACAAAAATTATGAAAAGCGCCAAAACTAAGAAAAATCGTCAAAAACTGAAAAAAGTTTATTGGATACTTAACTTTTTTTTTTTAAATATCTACAGGCTAAAGTTCGTATTACATACATACATATACATATGTATGTAGTGTCCGTACGGAACCCTTCGTGTTCGAGTCAAGCTCGTACTATACTGAATTTATTTATATCTATTTTTTACCATTAGCTGCAAAATTCAGTCACATCATCCTCAGAAAAAATTGCATATAATACAATTTATAATTCTTCATATTATTTTAAAATTGGAAATGCTTTTTTCACCATTTTCAGCTCGCTGTGTCGGTTAGGATAATATCATTTCCTATTATAGTGATACTCCCAAAAAGTAAAACTTACAAAGGCTTTTTATTTTTGAAGAAATTTAATTCAAATGTAGTTGAAAGTTTTTGCACAAAATATTACATATTATTACGTTCACAGGCTTTGGCGAAATGTTGGTTTCTTGTTATTGTGGAGACCTTGGCTTGCCAGTAAGACTAAGGCAGCCAGATAATTTAGCACACGTCTAATCATTTTTAACGGACTTCAAAAAAAAGGAGGAGATTAACAATTCGTCTGTATTTTTTTTTGGTACTCGTAACTCGGTACATTTTATAACGATTGTAAAAATTCTTTTATTGTCTGAGAGGTTATAGCTTCCCATTGGTCACATTACAAAAAAAATGGGCGGAGATATGCCCACAATATTTTGAATTTAATTTTATGATATTCTGCTTATTTGATTACTGCGAATTCTATAAAACAACTTTGGTGGTTGCAATTACACAATTTTAAAGTTGAACAAATGGGCGGGGTTACGCCCTTTAAAATTTGTTATAATATTTCACACAGTTCTACATAATAGATTTTTACAAGACTAAACACGCACCCTGAGCTCTAAAATAGACACAATCGGCCATGTCACAGAGTTCAATTCCGTTCGGAATCGGAATTGAATAAACCTCAAAATGTCAAGCCCTAGCCGGAGCATACCCCAGCATACATCCGCCTTCCGCAGTCTGGACACACCTGATAAATTTCCCTATTTTAGTTTTCTTTTTTAGACACAATCTCCTACAAAAATGGGGTGGATTGAATTCCGATTCCGAACGGAATTGAGCTCTGTGACATCCTCCATTTAAAAAAATGGGCGGACTTACGCCCATTTAATTTAATATTTTATTTTAAGTGGTTCTACTTTATCGATTTTTACAGGACTTAACACGCACCCTGAGCTCTGAAAAACACACAATCTTGCATTTAAAAAATTGGGCGGAGGCACGACCATTAAAATTTAATTTTTTATTTCACGTACTTCTTCTTATCTTCTTCTATCAGATCTTTGCATTGAAGTCGGCTCTTTTTTGGCACAAAGAATTATTATTTTAAGTAAATACTGCAGATAATCTCTGGTATTAAAAAATATATTGCTTCTCCCATCTTCTTGTCCAACATGGGTTAAATTCTTCTACCTCTTAAGTATTACTGAATTTAAGGATTTAAACATTTCATTGTGCGTATACGTACATCTCTATCAAGTATTATTGCTCATTGTGGATAAATAAATGCTTTATTTAAAATAAAATTGCAAATGGCAATTTTTATTTCGATTAAATTGCTTTTCATTTACTCGTTTTATTTTAATGCAGTTGCCTCTTCATTTCGTACATAATTAAAGGCGTTGTAATTTAAAAAGATTTTACTTCCAGCAGGGAAAAAATATACGAAATTTAATTTAAAAATTTTTTTAACACACAACCACTACTCCCAGGCATTATTTTTGAAGAGAACCAAATTAATATTACATCTTTGTTGCTGTGCAGCACTTATTTACATTTTATAAATAATGTTGATTGCTTTAAATCTGCATCTGTCTTTTAGTTTCCTTTTCAAGTTTTGCCGCCAAAGTCTCACTCAGCCGGCTGACATTCGCATTACAAAAGTTCCTAAATAATAAATAATATGGCGGTGATCTATTAGCGTATAGAGCCCGCACCAAATAAACAACATACGGAAAATGTACAAATATGTATGTAACTCCTTTATACTCGGTGGAGTCATGGTCAACGTATTGGAAAGATATGAACACGTAGTTACAATCTATCAAATTAGTTCAAGACCATGAAGTTTGTCAAAAGGTCTACTTTTCTCCTCATGCATACATACAATTCGTAAACATACGCCGCCAATACTCAAGCCGCGCTCATTGTGATTTCCCATGATTTCTCATCAAGTTTTCTTGTGCGCTATATTTCTTTTTTTTTTTCTTAGCAAAGTCCTTTAAGGCTGTAGTACACACTCACTCGTACACATGTGTATTTACATAAAAAATAATAATCAACAAAAAATAACATTCCTGTCATCTGAGTTATTATTAGTGCTATTATTGCTACAACTTCAATTGTTGCTTGTTGCCTGTTGCCTGTTGTTATTGTAATCGCAATAATAACAATAAAAGTCAGCACTCAGTAAATAATTTATTATTGTTATTTGATTATTTGCACATGCCATTCTTATGCATTTTGCATGTTTATAATATTAAAGCCGAAGAAGGTAAAAAAAAACTAATCAACCATCATCCAGCCAGATACCTGAGTAGAGTCAAATTTTGCCAAAGCCAGCAACAAACTTACTCTGGCTCTATGCAGCCATTCAAGCAAGAAAACCACCAAACAACAAGCCAGCCATCCAACCAATGCAACAATTCAAAAATTCAACCAACAACGGCAACAGCAATCAGTGAATAGATAGACAATGCCACAAAATATATGAAACGATCGCTTTACTTCACAAGCACAAGCCCTAAAGTCTGTGTGGGTAAGAAGAGTTGCTGTCATAATGGAAATGCAAATAAATGGGGGAATTGTTAAATTGGTTGATCGGTTAATTTAATATTCTCATTCTGAATATAGACACTTTTTTAATTCTTTTTAACTTAAACATTTTAAAATATTATAGCAGCGGTTTTCGCTTAAATTTATTTGTTTAACACTTTCAGCTCTTTCCTAAGGGGACATTCACATATTATGTAACGCTATTTTCGGAGTTTTATTTTAAATTTCACTAATAATTAGTTGAGATTCAGAAATTGTCCCCCTACTTCCTCGTGGTCCTACGAGGATTTATGTTCTCAATTTCATCAAAATCGGTTGCAAAGTTTCGAAGGGGTAGAAATTTCCCTCCTTTTGCCCTTCTGGTTCTATTTTTGAAAATGTACATAGCCTATGTAAGTTTTTAGATGCAGAAGTTTTTATTACAATCGGTTTGAAGGTTTCGGAGGGCAAAAATCTCCCCTATCGCCCTTCTGTTCCCAGTTTTAAAAATTTTGATAGGCTCTATAGCTCTTTAGACGCACATCTATCTATGTTCTAAATTGTATTAAAATCGGTTTGAACGTTACGGAGGGACAGAAATTTTACCCATAACGCCCGCCGTGGTCTAGTTTTGAAAATGTACAGACCCTATTTAAGCTCTTATATGTGACTTTTCAAACGCAGATCTATCTTTGTTCTAAATTTCATTACAATCGATTTGAGGGGTAGACATTTCCCCCCAATCGCCCTCCTTTTCCTAGTTTTAAAAATTTAGATAGCCTGTGCGACATAGACCTCTCTATGTTCTAAATTTTATGAAAATTGGTTTGATGGTTTCGGAGGGGCGGAAATTTCCCCCTATCCCCCTCCTGGTCGAACGGGATTAAAAGTATCTTATGTCCGTCTGCTAGTTCTAAGCTACCTTTCCACCAATTTTCAGCCAAATCGGTTCATCCGTTCTTGAGTTATAAATAGTGTAACTAACACCACTTTCTTTTATATACATATATAGCTAGATAGTTTGGATAAGATTTTTTAATAAAAAATAAATTGGATAAGATTTTTTAATAAAAAAAATTAATAAAAATTTGGATAAGATTTTTTTATAAAAAAAATTGGATAAAATTTGTTTATAAAAAAATTGGATAAGATTTTTTATGAAATAAGTGGATGAGATTTTTTTATAAAAAAAATTAGATAAGATTTTTTTATAAAAAAATTAGATAAAATTTTTTTATAAAAAAAGTGGATAAGATTTTTTTATGAAAAAATTCGATTAGATTTTTTATGAAAATATTGGATAAGATTCTTTTAAGAAAAAATTTTAATTATATTTTTTTATATAATTTTGATAAGTTTTTTTTATAAAAAAAATTTCCATAGGTTTTTTTTTATAAAAAATTTACATACGATTTTTTTTATAATAAATTTGATTAAGTTTTTTTTTACAAAAATTTGCATAAGTTTTTTTTATAAAAAAATTGCATAAAATTTGTGTTATAATTTGTGTACAAAATTTGGATAATTTTTTTTTATAAAAAAAGTTTGGATAAGTTTTTTTTATAAAAAAATTTACATAAGATTTTTCATAAAAAAAATTTGCATAAAATTTGTGTTATAAGAAAAATACGGATAAAAATATTTTTATATGAAAACAATTTTGGATAAAAAGATTTTTATATTAAAAAATTTCGTTTTATGGGGAAAGATTTTGGTTTGCAAAATTTTTCTATTCCAGAATTACGATACCCAGAGTTTCCTTGCAAAAAATCTTCGATACCAAGATTTTTCTATAGAAAAATTTTGTATAACAAGATTTTTCGATATGAATATTTTCTGTTTCAAGATTTTTTTTAGGGAAATTTCTGAAAACGAGATTTTTAAAGAGAAAAATGTTCAATAATAAGTTTTTGAGTTAGAAAGATTTTCGATAAAAAAAAATTGCTAACGAATGAATTTTCGATTAAAAAGATTTTTCTGTCGTACCATATTCGATAACAAGATTTTTTTATAAAATTTTTGGTAAGACAAATTTTTTATAGAAAATTTTTTTATAACAATATTTTCGAATAAAATATTTTTCTGTGGAAACATTTTCGATAGCGAGATTGGTCCACAAGAAAATTTTCGATTAGGAGATTATTCTATAGAAAAAATTTCGTTAACAAGATTTAAGAAAAAAAAAGATTATACAATAATGTTCAATGACATAATTAAAAAAAAAACTTTTGATAACTATACATTTTAAAGTTAAATTGTCGGTAAGATATCTTAAGATTTTTAAAAAGAAAAATTTTCGATAACACGATTTTTATATAAAAGATTTTTCGATAACAAGATTTTTATGTAGAAAATTTTTGATAACAAGATTTTTGGTAGAAAATTTTTCAATAGCAAATTTTTTTAGAGAAAAATTTTCGATTACAAAAAGTTTTTCATAAAAAATTTCGACAAATAGAAAGATCAAATTAAAATTTTTAAAATTTATTTAAATACTTGAAAAGTCAACAAAATCTTTGCACCGAAAACTCGATAACAAGAACTATCAATTGAACAAATTTCGATAACAAGAATTTTCTTTAAATATTTTTTTGTATAAAAGTTTTAAAAAGTTCGAACAATTTTAAACTCATCTTTTATGAAAAATATTTTTGAAAATTCAATGAGAAAATTTATTAAAATTATTAATATTATTATTTTATATTTATTGTTATTAAAATATTAATATAAAATTAATTCATTTAAACATTTCAAGTGAAAATTAATTTTTGCCTCTCCCCAAAAAACTCATGTGATATTCACAAAAAGTTTTCATTCAATCTTTTTAAAACCCAAAATATTTTCATCAAATCCTGCAATTTTGAAATTTTAGATCGACCTGGCAATTATATATCTCTACTTTTGTCATGCTTATGCAAAAGTTTCGCATTTCATATACCGAGTTAAATAAAGCTCATGATTTCAATCATAAATTGCATTTGCAATAAAGGCCGCACACGCGCAAGAGCTTTCATTGTGCACACACACACACATACACTAAAACAGCAATTGATCAAATATTCGTACTCTAAAGGAAACAAAACAATTACTGGTGCAAGTACGAATTTATATAAGTTTTGTTTATAAACTATGTATGCCATTTTTCGATTTTTTTCTTCTTAATGCAATTCATTGTGGATTTTTCATAACGTGAAGTGCTGCCGTATGAGCAGCAATCATATCATTCTTTTATCAGGCCGCTGAATTTCATACGTGAGAGATGAGGCGACACCGGTTGATCTCGAATATTGAAATGAAGGAACACAAGCAAACATTCATACATACGAAAATAATTTCGATAATGATGAAGGAGAACAGACATCAATACTGAAACACGTGCATTGAGCAGAGTAAAAAAATATTGAATTAACTATAAACAAAAATGATTTTAAATTTAATATTCATGATCATGACTGGGCTAAAAAAAACAAAAAAATTAGATTCTCTCCTGTTGGAATTAGTTCTCAGCCTCTCTTTGGATCATCTTTATAATTCATTGTGAACTGGAAGCGCCTCAAATTGTTTTTCCATCAACAATCTTGCAACAGAAATATAACAAAATTAATTAAAAAAAAATTTAAATTAACTTTAACAAATGTAGTTGCATCCAAATGCAATTTTCTGCTGCAATTCATGCGTCTTTTGTAGCCTGCCTTACTTATTGCTAAAATGTTTGAAGACAAATCCCAGCAAAAAACTTTGCCTACTAGAATGCAAAAAAAAGTGTATGTACTCCTCAGTCGTAAGTACTTACAATTTGACTGAATAACGCATTATTTTTGTTTGAGAAGTTCAAAAAGTATGCGGTACCCTATACTTTTTGCCTACAAACAGGCAAAAGTTAATATATTACTGATTGCCTAAGAGTACTCAAAATTTAATGGGTTATTTTTTGCTTACAAATATGCAAAATTTTATAGATTAATTTTTGCTTAAACTTATTCTAAATTAATTTGCTAGTTTTTCTAATTAAAATAGTTTTCACGACCAATAAATGTTTCTCTTGATATATTTCCTTATTAACTGGAAAGCACTACAATAAGTACTTTAACGTAATGATATAAATAAGTTCTTATTTGATTCATTACAGGGCAGTCATTATTACGCACATAAAATAATTACATAAATAAGTATCAGTCATTACTTTGTAAGCCATTAAAAGAGTACTACCCATTACAAAATTTCGAAAATTTTTTGCTGGGATGGTTCAGGATATCCGAAATTACATAAGAATATAGAAATTTATGAAATTTATAAATGCACAGAAATTGTTTGTAAAGATGAAAAAAAAATTCTCTTCAGCAACCGCTGTGATTAGTTTTTGCTACCGTAAACATGCCGTGCGAGAATACAGAATGGGTTATGAATGCTATTTCGTTATTTTATTTTAGTTATTTTAAAACACTTTTCTGTGAAAGCAAATTGAAGAGCAAAATTTTCGATAAGAAACAAAATTTCAATACAAAAAGTTTCGATGACAAAAATTATTGGCAAAACTCCGAAAACTTTTCGATATCAAGTTTTTTTCCGTAGAGAAATTTTCGTGCTATCGCGACCTTTCCTTTAATATATTTTCTACAAATTTGTATAGAAGTTATAGCAATATTGTCTGTAGTAAAAGTTTTTCTATAAAAAATATTTAGTAACAATTTTTTATAGAACAATAATCGGTAAATTTTTTTTTATGGGAAAAATTTCCTTAATAGTTTGTTATAGGAACATTTTCGGTAACAATTTTTATATAGAAACATTTTTAGCATAAATTTTTTTTAGAAAAGTTTTGTTAACAAAATTTTTTTTTAAATATTCAGTATTACATAATATTGTTGTCGAAATACCTTCACCAACAATTTTTTATCAAAAAATCTTCGGTTGCAAAAATTTTTTAGCGAAGAATGTTCGGTATCAAATTTTAATAGAAAAATTTTCGGTATCAAATTTTTTATAGAAAATTTTTCGCTAACAATTGTTAATAGAAAAATTTTCGATAACAATTTATTATAGAAAAATCTTTGGTAACAAATTCTTTATAGACAAATTTTCAGTATCAATTGTTAATAGAAAAATTTTCGGTAACAATTTTGTTAATAGAAAAATTTTCGGTAGCGATTTTCTCATAGAAAATTCTCCGGTAACAAAAGAAAAATTTTCATTGGAAAACACTTTTCGGTAAGAATTTTGTATAGAAAAATTTTCGGTAACAATTTCTTTATAGAAACATTTTCTGTGACAATTTTTTTAAAGACAAATTTTCGGTAACAATATTTTTTATAGCAAAATTTTCGGTTATAATTTTCTTATAGAAATACTTTTTATAGAAACATTTCCGATAAAAATTTTTATAGGAGGATTTTTGGTAAATTTATTTTTTTTTACAAAAATTTTCGGTAACATTTTTTTTCGATAACAACTTCTTTATCATACAAAAATATTCCGTAATGAATTGTTAATGGCAACAATGACATATTTTCGGTAACATTTTTTTTTATAAAAATATTTTCGATAACAATTGTTTATAGAAAAATTTTTGATAACAAATTTTTTATAAAAAAATTTCGGGTTACAGTTTTCTTATAGGAAAATTTTCGGTAAACACTTTTTTATAGAAACATTTGCGTTAAAAACTTTTTTATAGCAAAATATATTCGGTATTAATATTTTTATCGAAAAAATTTCGGTAACAATTTTTCATAGAAAAATATTTGTCAACAACTTTTTTATAGGAAAATTTTCGGTAACATTTTTTAGCAAAATATTTGTTATAAATGTTTTTATAGAATAAGTTTCGGCAAACATTTTTTTTTATAGAAAACTTATCGGTAAAAAATTTTTATAGAAAAATTTTCAGTAAAATTTTTTTTTACAGAAAAATTTTCGGCAACAATTTTTTATAGAAAAATTTTGGGCAACAATTTCTTTTATAGGAAAATTTTTGGCAACAATATTTTTTATAAATTATTTGAGAACAAAAATTTTAGTAAATTTTTTTATAGAAAAATTTTTGGTAACAAATTTTTTTCAGAAAAATTTTCGGTAACAATTTTTTTTATAGAAAAATTTTCTATAACAATTTTTGTAATTTGTAAAAATTTTTATATAGATAAATTTTCGGTAACAATTTTTTATAGAAAAATTTTCAGTAAAATTTTTTTTACAGAAAAATTTTCGGTAACAAATTTTTTATAGAAAAATTTTTTTGTAACAATTTCTTTTATAGGAAAATTTTCGGTAATAACATTTTTATAGAAAAATATTCGGTAAGAAATTTTTTATAGAAAAATTTTCGGTAACAATTTTTTATAGAAACATTTTCGGTAACAATTTTTTATAGAAAAATTTTCGGTAACAATTTTCTTATAGGAAAATTTTCGGTAACAATTTTTTATAGAAAAATGTTGGGTGACAATTTCTTTTATAGGAAAATTTTCGGTATTAATATTTTTTATATCAAAATATTCGTTATAAATTGTTTATTTGGTATAGAATCATTTTCGATAATATTTTTCTAAAGAAAAATTTTCGGTAAAATATTTTTTACAGGAAGATATTCGGTATTAATTTTAATAGAAAAACCTTCGGTAACAATTCTTTGTCGAACAATTTTTGCTGGAATAATAATTTTTAGGTTTTATATGTATACTTTGAGTATTGAACGTCCCCATAGTGAGAGATTCTATTTCACTGCATATCCAGATAGATTTTTCATTCTAAACAAATATACATGTAATGATGATGGCTTATGGACTCTGCATCAAACTGTGGGCTTACTGTGGATTTTCTGTGAGAAGTAACCAGAAAGAAATAATGAAAAAGTAAAGTAATATGTATAGAGAAAGAAGAAAATTCATCCATGACCAACAAAATGTTAATAGAATATTAATAAATTGCTTAGTAAAATTGTGTATTCCATTCAGCTTGTTGTTAGCGGCATTTAAGTGTGTTGCAATTTATGCAGCTGCCAGCGACGCACCTCCTTTTTTGTAACGTGAATTCTATTATGGAGCATGGAAAAGAGACAGATATTTTCTACAAAAAAAAACATTATACTCGAAGTAATTACACTCTTATCAAACTAAACTATATTGCATAGTTTACTAATGTTAAACATGTCAAACTGTGCAGCCATTCATTCGTTCTAACGCAAGTGATCAAACACATGCTTTACAACGGCCATTAGAAAGAAATAATTCCAAAGATTCTTATTACCAAACACCGCATGTTTACATTCGAGCAAACTCAATCGCAAAATATTTTTTTCTTTCAAGCAAATGGTGCGTTTAAATTAGAATTTCTCTCCGCAGGAAGAGCTTGACGTCCCTGCTTTCATTTCAAGTTTAACAATAACTGAAATTGTAGCTCGGCAACTCTTTTTCTCAGCCACACTGAAGGTCATGTTATATTTTGTGACAAATTGTTGTGCATTCGCAACACCAGCGACAAACAGGCTATTGATGGTGTTGATGTTGCATGTTGCAACAACTAGATTTTCTTCTTTACGTAGCAGAAGGCATAGAAAATCTTTTAACATTCTGGCTGCATGGTATGTGGTGTTTTAAAGAAAACTAATGATGATGAGAAATTTCTGCAAAATAAAAGCCACAATTCAACGGAACTTGTCGCTTGTGCATACATACATACATACATGGAGGCGACCGTTTGTAGCACTTAGACTACTTTGGCCATTTCTCTGCCTTATAACGTGTTACAAGTTTTGCAATGTTATTCACAACTATTTTTAAAATATTCTATGGAATTATAATCAATTTTATAATGAATATGGGTGTATCCTGGGAGGCATATTAATAATGGAGTTTGTGCTTTTTAATGCAAAATTAGAGAAAGAAAAAAAGATTGACAGTTTTTGTTTTAAAGTGTCAGGTGAAAATAACATGTGTTCATCAAGAGAAATACAGCAAATAGTCCAGTAGTTACTTTGAAAATCAATTTTAAATATATTTTGATTAAACGTTTTAGTTTATTTTCTTTAACGAATTTGTTGATCAACTATTACCATCTTACCCCAGAGCGTTATTAGAGAGGTTTTAAAATAATGCATTGGCCATGCATCCACCATCAGTAATATTTCTGCTTATGTATCAATTTTAATCTTAACGTGACCTTCCGTATAATCCCAGAAAAGAGTTTCATGTCATATTTTTATACAGAAAAAATTTAAAAATAATTTTATTCATCAAATTAATTTAATCAACAAAAAAAAAATGTCAAATAGTGATGATATTAATTGTAGGAATTGATAAGATTTTAAATGTGTAATTTTTTACACCTAATCGATGTTTTAGTTTCAAATAAAAAGTATCAAAAAGGTTGTGTGATTTATATTAAAGAGTTATTTCATTGAATGAATCAAACAAATGATTGCAAAATGCACTCAAAATCAATTAAACAAATGTTTGAATTAAACAACTCTGTAAGTGAAAGGTTGATCACAAAATGATAAAAATTTTACTGATTAGATAAGAAAATTTATTTTGTTTAGCTATTACGAGTATATACGAAGGATCATCAAAGGATCTCCAATAAAATTTTTAAAAAGAGAAGAAGCTTTGTGTAAAAATTAGGAAAATATAATCGAGAATCGCAATATATCTATATATATCAAATAGAAAGCTGAAAAGCAAAAAAACGTGGAATAAAAACTAAATATTTCATTTTACTTAATGCAAAAATATATTCAATTAATGTTTTAATTAAATGTCATTTAAAAATCAATTAACAAATTGTCTGAAAAAAATTAATTATAATGAATTATTTTTCCGCTCAGTATATAAGAAGACGGGTCTCTTACACAGTCAACAATCCTTAATATAGAACAGTGACAATAAGTGGTGACATAGGAAACTTTTCTGTAACAAAAGTATGCTGTGACACAGTCAACTTTTCTATAAGAAAAGTATGCTGTGACACAGTAAAATTTTCTATAAGGAAAGTATGCTGTGACACAGTAAACTTTTCTATAAGAAAAGTATGCTGTGTCACAGTCAACTCTTCTATAAGAAAAATATGCTGTGACACAGTAAACTTTTCTATAAGAAAAGTATGCTGTGACACAGTAAACTTTTCTATAAGAAAAGTATGCTGTGACACAGTAAACTTTTCTATAAGAAAAGTATGCTGTGACACAGTAAACTTTTCTGTAAGAAAAGTATGCTGTGACACAGTAAACTTTTCTATAAGAAAAGTATGCTGTGACACAGTAAACTTTTCTATAAGAAAAGTATGCTGTGACACAGTAAACTTTTCTATAAGAAAAGTATGCTGTGACACAGTAAACTTTTCTATAAGAAAAGTATGCTGTGACACAGTAAACTTTTCTATAAGAAAAGTATGCTGTGACACAGTAAACTTTTCTATAAGAAAAGTATGCTGTGACACAGTAAACTTTTCTATAAGAAAAGTATGCTGTGACACAGTAAACTTTTCTATAAGAAAAGTATGCTGTGACACAGTAAACTTTTCTATAAGAAAAGTATGCTGTGACACAGTAAACTTTTCTATAAGAAAAGTATGCTGTGACACAGTAAACTTTTCTATAAGAAAAGTATGCTGTGACACAGTAAACTTTTCTATAAGAAAAGTATGCTGTGTCACAGTCAACTCTTCTCTAAGAAAATTATGCTGTGACACAGTAAACTTTTCTATAAGAAAATTATGCTGTGACACAGTAAACTTTTCTATAAGAAAATTATGCTGTGACACAGTAAATTTTTCTATAAGAAAATTATGCTGTGACACAGTCAACTTTTCTATAAGGAAAGTATGCTGTGACTAGAGATGCTAATCGGGACAGGTTTTTTGAAATCCCGGGCTTCGGGATTTAGTGATGGAGTCTCGAAATCCCGAACCGGGATCCCGGGATTTTCGGGACTTACAAAATCCTGAAAAAATTGTGCACAAATGTGCGTCTTTATAGTAATTATAATATTTTAATTTAACAAATAATTTTTTTTTGCATATTTTAAGTTTACTTATATAACTCAGACATTTAATTGCAAATTTTAATTGAAAAGTGCGATGTATGTAAACATTTTTCCTAGAAAAGAACGCCATATATCTGTGGCAATAAATAATAATGGCTTAAGTTGAAATGTCTTGTTTCGAGATATTAAGGGTATTGTCTAAATTGTGTTTAGTTTTTATATAAAATTTTTAGCCACCGAAAAAGATGCACATTTACTTGGAACAAAACTGTTAATTTTATAAAAAAAAGAAAACGTTTTATTAGTTTATTTATATTCGTTGCTTTTTAGTTAAGATGTTATGAAAAAATCCATTGGCAGAAAAATAAAAACTAAAGTGTACTTAAGCTATTATATTGAAATGCAAAATAATTTATTTTGATAGTAAGTCGCTTTAGATTAAATTAAAAATTGCGGAAAACCTGAGATAATGTATAGATATTTTTTAAATAAGTTTTCAAATTAAATTAAATTTAAATACAAGTTTTTTTCTTATGAGGAATATTATGAATGGGCTGTAAGTTATTGAACTTAAATGTATACAAGTTTTAATGCTCAAACATTTCAATATTAATAATATTAAAGCTACCTTAAAAAAGATTAAGTTTAGTTAAGATGTATTATTTTCCATGAAGACTTAAGCTGAAATATAAATGCGTATAGTTTTAATATTAATGACATTTTAAAATTGAATTTAGCTGAGTGATAGATCTTGAAGAAGAGAATAAGAATATATAATAAAATGAAAAAGCACTTATGTCAACTTAATCCATTATTATTTATTGCCACAGATACATATATATACCATTTAATATTATCTACGAAAATATTTATTCAAAGCAAATTTTTTATTTTAACAAGGAGTTTCTAATAATTTTTAATATAGAAGATGACCGCCAAAAACATTATTTATGTTAAAAATCGGGATTCAGATAATCCCGAAAATCCCGGGCTTTAAAATTAAAAAATCCCGGGCTCCGGGATTTGCATAGTCCCGAAAAGCCCGGGATTTCCGGGCTCGGGATTTCCCGTTTAGCATCTCTAGCTGTGACACAGGAAAATTTTCTATAAGGAAAGTATGCTGTGACACAGTAAAATTTTCTATAAGGAAAGTATGCTGTGACACAGTAAACTTTTCTATAAGAAAAGTATGCTGTGTCACAGTCAACTCTTCTATAAGAAAAATATGCTGTGACACAGTAAACCTTTCTATAAAAAAAGTATGCTGTGACACAGTAAACTCTTCTATAAGAAAAGTATGCTGTGGCACAGTAAACTTTTCTATAAGAAAAGTATGCTGTGACACAGGCTTTATAAAGCCTTAATAATTTTTTTAAATAAGGCTGTAAATTTTAAGACTCATTTTATACTTAAATAACCTTTTAAGTATTTTTCTCTGAAGTCGTAACAACATTTATGCCGACATAAATTTAATTTGCCAATACAAATATTTCTCCAGCTTCTCAGTGGTTTAATTGTAGCAATATCTAAGGTTTCAAGTCTATTTAGTGTTTTTGATTATTATTGAAAACAACATAAACAATAACAGATTTTCAAGGAAGTCGTACAAGGCCGGAAAAAAAACTTAATAATTGAATACTCATACATGGAGTTTGATGTGTTAAATAATAACAAATTGTTTATACGGCTATTGTTATTATTGTTATTGTTTATTATGAACATAAGCATTTAAGTTATTAGTTGAGTATAACTGAGGGGCATCATCACCATCAACCTCAACATCAACATCTCTGCCAGCAACAAAAGCATAATCATTATTATTATCGTGATAGTCGTCATCAACAATAATTATGTGCTGCTGCTGCTGCTATTGGTGTTGCTGCAACAAGATTACAAGCACAATAAGCCTATACCATATCGTTAGGCCTCATACCAAATATTAACTCAAATCCATACACAAAAAAAAAGAAGTTGTAATAAAACGCATTTGTTAATGGTGTATAAACTTACAGGCCGATAATAAAAAAGGACTGTACACAGCTAAATATGAACAAATTTGGAACCATCTGGGTTAGTTTTTTTAAAACCTCCCAGTTAAAGTATCTTCCTAAATTTGTTAACTATCGCATTAAAGCTGATAAATATATATATATATATGTTTTTGCTTACTCGATGTCGAATGTTCTTATCTTAAATTGCAATACTTCTTATTCGATATCGAACGGAATGATGAAAAATGTAACTTTTATGAATGAAAAAATAATGGTTACAAATACTGCTAACAACTACTTAGACTAGTGGTACTGCCATTGCGGATATTTTAGATTTTCAGTGTTGCCGTAATTTTCCGGAGAAGTACCGGAGAACTAGTGGCATTTTGGGGATTTTAGAATAGGTTTTAGACATCTCGAATATGCTTTGTATTATTGCTAAATGGTTCGTGGCGTGGATAAGTGGTTCGTGGCAGTGATAGCTGAAGGTGTCTCTGATAACTAATATTATAACTGCGAAAGTAAATTTTTTGTTTGTTTGTTGTGCCTTAACGGCTAAACCGAGGAATCGTTTCTGATTAAATCTACAACATACATAGATAGTTATAAGTCTAAAAAAACATATAGTTTGTATGTTTTTTAAAAACTAGGAGCGCGAGGGGAGGTAGGAAGAAATGTCTTCATCTTTGAAACTATCCAATCCGATTTTTATGAAATTCAAAACATAAATAGATCTGAGTCTAAAGATGTCGTAGGCAGTACATTTTTTCAAAAAGCAGGTCCTGGGTTCAATCCCTGTATCGAACAGTCATTAAATAACAACACCACGCATTTTTCTGATGTGCATTAGTGTCCCTTTGTGTCAGTTGTTGTATGAAAGTTCAAGTGATGAAGGCATAGTCACTGGTCACTTAACTATACCGACTTCAGCAGATACTAATCCTAATGTTAACATCAGAGCGCGTTCCTTCGTTGTGTAGCAAAAATCATTGGCGAAGTAAAATAATCAATAAAATGGCTACAAGACACAGCTTCAAAAAATTAATACGCCTCATTTAACATCAGAGAGGCGCTGCAACATTGCATTATTAAAAACCTACAAAAAGCAGAGTTGTAAAAGAATGAAGCTTTCTTGTATCTCTTCCTTCCTTCTTACTATCCCTTTCCTAAAGAAGGTAACACCTAGTAATAGTAGTAGGTATTAATTGCCTGAGTGTTACTTCTCTTAAAAAAAAAAAAAAAGAAGAAGGCCCTCAAGGGGGTAAGGGCAAATTTCTGCCCCTTTAAAACTATCTATCCGATTTTCATGAAATTCCAAACAGAGATAGATCTGAGTCTGGGAAAGCTCATGACTATATACTTTTTTAAAAATAGGATGTGTAGGGGGCGATTTCTACCCCTTTAAAGGTATCTAACCGATTTTATTGAAATTCAAAATATTAATAGATCTGAGTATGGAAGGACACAAAAGCTATATAATTTATCAAAAATAAGCCCACTACAAGGGGGTAAGGGGCGATTTCTAAAGGAAGTAAAACGTAAGGAACTGCGTTCCGACCCGCTGTCCCATGACACCGTGCGTTCTCTTTTATAAATTTCCCTCGATATCGTATGCCACGATTAAACCCCAGAGATCTTCAGCTTTAAGCCTGAAGAAAATGCATTGAATGCAGTCCTTTTACTATTTACATACACATACATATGTATGTATGTACGTACATATGTAAGTATGTATATCAGTTGTATTTGTAAGTAAATGTTGGGGGTGGTGTTATTAGTAAAATTTACTCCGTAAGACTCTTTACTAATTTGCACTCCGCATTTGCCACACTAAATATTTTCTAATCTATAAATAAGTACTCGTACATACATATACACATACATACTTGCATCCATTTATACATACCCTGCAGTCAGACTGGGGCCAAATGCCTCTTTGTCAACACTAAAACTCTAGTAGTAGTTACATTATCTACAATTTCTCTTTTATTCGTCAGTATAAAAGAAAGAGAGAAAACAGATGTGGTGTATTTCTGGTGGATTTTGCAACAACTTGTCAATATTCATATATTTGTATGTACGTAAGGTATAGAAATGTACCACTTAATGTCTGGTTGGTATGTCTCCATGTTCCCATAAGAACTATGTAGTCACTATCTAGTCAATTGTTTTAGTGTTACTAGTAGATTTTCAATGACAAGCACATGCTAAATGTCTATAGCACAAAGTATTGTATGGGGATTAACTAGAGAGTAGTACTGGTGACAAAGTCAAAAGCGACTCAGTACATTTTCACCATCGACATTTCCTTCAGGGTATTTAGATACATACATACACATAAACAGGACATCAGTTGTTCATTCACACATACATTATGTTATGTGCACTCATTATAATATAAAGGTTTATTAACATTTTATATATGTATGTATATTTCTGCCATAAATATGTACACTTACATACATATGTATGCATTTAAGTGCGTAAATATTCATTAAGAAGCTCCACATACACAATTAACCTCTTACTCCTTACTTCCTCTATTCCAGGCATCATATTATTTTTATCACAAAAACCATTTAATACATTCATTCATTCATACATACATACATTTTTAGTCAACCATTCAACCATACCAACCAACTAATTTGCAATACGCAATTACCATTTGGCCCAAGTGCTGATTGTATCGGAATTATTACGATGTGGTAATTTTATGGCCATTCTATGCTGCTGTTGTTGCCTTTATTGTTCATAAATTCATATATACACATACACATACACATAAATAGCAACATCTACTTATTATGTGCACCATTATAGATAGATTTAAGCTCTTCTATGCGTAGCCTTTAACTACTCGTGTTAAATAATAATCGCCTGCAAGAGTAACAGACGATTTTTGGTTTAGGGGAGTGTTGGCGTTACCTGTTATACTATGACTATGAACGTAAATATGTATGTATGTATTTGTAAATTAACAACAAGTTTCCTAGAACTCTACTCCTACATTAGCGTTATAACATTTGATAAAAATCATTTTTGTTACTCGTTTATAGCTAGTGCATTCATTACCTGTTTTATATATACTAATGATCATATGCTAAACAATTTAAATATACAGATGCACACACATAACAATAAGGCCAAAATGTAGTAAAAAATCCTACCGCTCTCTTTCCCCCTTCACCATAACAATATGCAAATAAATGAACCGTGTTCTTGGATTAATAGTTCTATTTAACAGTGTGCAGATATTTATTTATTTGTTAAGAATATTTAAGCGTATTTACTGGAAAATTTATTTTAAAAAATTATGCTTTAAAAAAATAATCAAATGAGATTAAGGACATAAAATTAGTTCCAAACTTCGAAATGAAAGAAGTTCCAATAAATGAAACTTGTGCGTGAAGATAAATTTTAGTATTTATAAATAACCCTAGACACAAACCGTAGTGTTTAACAGAGCTCTGTTAACAAAAAAAAAAACAGATTTCTGTTAAATAATAAAAATAGTTTTTTTCACAAAATGGACTTGATACCAGATTTTTGAAGCAAATTCAACCAGTAAATTTCAGCCGAGATCCTTCTCTATGCCTGCTTTATTTAGATATAATATTTAATATCTTCAACAACACGAAAAGTCCATATCTTAATCCACAGTCATAATATGGATTTTGGTTTTTTTTTTCAAGGACTGTAGGAAATGGAGAGAAAAAGAATATTGGAGAAGACTCCTGGAATCCTCTTTCATTACTTGAAAGTCATAACAACCCATTTTTGTACAAATTACAACACAATTTCCGAAAAAAAATTTTTATTTTAATAATTATTTTGGCCTCTTTTTTAGAAACCGTAGTATATGGGGAGAAAAAGATTATTAGAGGAAACTCCTCGACGTCTTTAGATTAAGGCCTATTAGTCGGAAGTCATAACAGCCTGGCGTGCCGTTACTAAAATTTTCATATGTAATACTCTCAGCTGAAATGCAAAGCCACGTAACTATTAAAAAAATTCAAAATCGCATTTTTAACTAATTATTGGGTATTAAATAGAATTACATGTCCCTAAAAACTTTCAGACCTTTATCATAACAATCAGCCGTATTAAAAACGAAAATAAAGAAACTTTACTTCAGTCACTTGAATAACTAGTTTTGTTCACTTTTTTGCTCTCTACCATAAAATTTAAAAAAGTTCAGTTACTTGATTTTGCATTTCAGCTGACTATATTTAGGTTACATACTTCATGACTGAAAGGTACATATCAAGTCAATAAAAGTAGGGTACTATTTAATGTGTTGCTGACATTATTTGTTGACATTGATAGTGAAAGTGCTTTGGAACTCTCGTTCGGTTATTGAGTTAAACCGCATAAGGCTTCGGGTTTTGAAAACGTACAAACGTTTCTTTTTGTAAGGCAGTTAGATGTATGTTTTATTGTTGCTAGTAGGGATGGGCAAATGAAGAAAATGTATCGATATATATCGTATCGATGTTTTTGAACAGTATCGATATATATTTTTTGAAAACATCGATATTTCGATATATCGATATTTTTGCTGCATTAATTTCGAATGCACAATTACTTACTTTAAGAAATTTAATACAAAAGAACTATTTATGCTAAGTTATACGTAACCTACTGTAGCTCCTTAAGACTTTATTAGTCTTTACTTTCTGTTGCTGCTCTATGCTGTGCCGTTCTGTTTCTAAATTTTAATAGTTACTTTTTATGTAATAAATTATCAGCTGTTTCGGACCAGAACGGTCACAGTTTTCCACTAAAGTGATGAGTTTTGCATCGTCCATTGTTATTAGAGTTTTTCTTTTCCCGGACTTTTTCATTTCCCGGGAAAGTGTTGTAAAGTTTTAGCTATAGCTCTACCATCGCATTCATAAAGTGAATAACGACATGCATCGAGGAATGTGTATGCAACATAACAAAATTAAGGAGAGAAAAACTAATGGCTTATATGTATATAATTTTTATAAACCAAAAAGAGTCAGCTGATTCGTAACAGAACGGAAAGTAAAAACAAATTCTGCCTTTAGGCTTATGCCCACAAAATCCAAAAAGTCACCTGCCTTAGTTGGGTCACAGTTAAAAAACGACTGTAGCTCTTAAAAGTATCGAAACCCGATACTCGTAAATAAGAATCGATGTATCGATATATAGGTTTTTGAAATATCGGCGATATATATCAAATTGTTTATCTAATTTTTCGACCTTTTATATATGTTCAATAAAACTATTTCTTTAAGCTTTAGGTCCGTAAATTTTATATCTTTTTCTTATATATTTTTATTTTTGATCGATATTTCGTAAACCTTTGGTTTACTTCTGCAGGATATAGTAAATTGTATTTTGATTTTTCTGTGTTTTTGTTTTTTCTTTTTCCTTTTTTTTCCAAAGGAAAAAGAAAAAACAAAAAAACAGAAAAATCAAAATACAATTTACTATATCCTGAAGAAGTAAACCAAAGGTTTACGAAATATCGATAAAAATAAAAATATATAAGAAAAAGATATAAAATTTACGGACCTAAAGCTTAAAGAAATAGTTTTATTGGCGATATATATCGATATTTATTTTCTCAAATATCGATATTTCGATATATCGATATTTTTTGCCCATCCCTAGTTGCTAGTCACGCAGTTAGCCGACTTTTAGTAGCACTACCTGTAAGTATTTAAATGAACGTAAATGATTTATTTTTATTTATTTGAATGTAAATTATTTGAGCTGTTTAATGCTTATTTTTGAGGTCGGTTAAATAATTTTTAAGTTTTTTTTTTAAATAATAAATTTTTCTTTCATAACAATTTCTTTAAAATTATATTAAAAATCTTAGTTAATTTTAATTATTATTGTTCGAACTTCATTTGTTTCTATATTCATAATTTGGCTTGTAAGCCAAATTGTTAATGAACAAATAACACCAAAGTTAAGTGTAAATATTCTTACAAACATGTAGTAGAACGGAACAACTAGCTGTTTTCGAAGGCCACTACATCTTCAGCATCAGCGTTCTTTGTGTTCGGTCCACTGTGTGTGGTGTCAGTTGATGTAGATTTCTGCAAAACATAAAAAAATAATGTTACAAATGTGGGTTACACCACTATTGTACTAATGGCCCCAGATAAACCTATTTAATGGCTTAACCTAAAATATGTTTATATACTAAGTAAAAACATATTTAGCTCAGTATATTCACTTACTGCAAAATGTTGATAATTAAACTCAGATACATATGTATCCTTAAATATCTTCAGACACTCATGAGTCACTGATCCGCAAAATAATCAAATTGTGAATTATCTAGATAGCTCACTGAACGCTTATATATTTTATCATTTTCTAGTAATTTTTTGTATATCGTCCTCATTGTTTTTATATTAAATTTTATTACAATCATTAAAGTGAACTATTTTAATTTTTTAATAGTCTAAGGTCTCAACATTTCGAATCCATATACATAAAAGCAGCAGTTGTATTTAAATATTTCTACAAAAACCTTGATTTGTATTTAAATTTTTGCTAATTGTTCCTTTCAAACTTGTTCATGTGAGTTCTAATGAAAGCAGCATCTCACCCACCCACCCATAATTTTGGATTAACATTTTACAATATTTTTCAACATCATTATCATTTGTAAAATGCGTTTTGTATTCAGGGTAATAAAACAATTCAAGTTCAGTGAAATGTAAGAGACGCATTTATAATATGTAGTAAAAAATGGAAAGAAAAAAAATAAAATAATGGCTGTACACTGTACAGTGTACACTTGTTCAACACATGCATACATATGTACATTCAAGTCAAGGTCACACTAGGTAAATATTACCAAAAAGAAGCAAAGCCGGTTCTACCCGATTGCGCGACGCAAAGAAGGGTATTTTGTTTATCAGACTATGTATTTATATCTGTATGTATTATGATGAGTGTTCTTTGCACCGCGTGGACCGATTTTGATGATTTTTACATAAATTAATTTGCCTTAATCCTGGGTGTGTCACTAAATATATGACAGTTGTCAAAACTCAATATGGCGGACAACAGACGCCATTTGGTAAATTCGAAAAAAATAAAAGATCGGCGAACTTATATCAAAATGGGTATCATTCTACAGGTATTTTAAAATCATATTTAGGTTGCTCTTATGATTTTTCATTTCGAATGACCATTTAGGATATTTAACGGTTCAAAGTTGGTCGCAGCTTTTATCCTGATCCCATATTTATTCCGTCTGATCATAAACTCAATTTATAATTTTCTTTTTTTTGTCCTCAAATTTTTTTTTTAAATATTTTATAGATGTACTTGTATGCGTTTAACGTGTTGTTTTTTTATTTCTAATTTTTATTTCAGTTTATTTATCAATTTTACTAGATGTTTAAAAGAATTCCTACTTTGCAATTACTTATTGTATGATGCTCCATACCAGAAATATGAAAAATAGAATTTATTTTAAATACGGCTGAATTGGTTGCTTGTCTACTGGTTGGTTAAAGTCGTACCTTATGTGAAGGTTGGTTGCGTTTCTCGGTTTATGTCTGTCGAAAGCACAGGGAAGTTGATTGAAAGAGCACACGAGCAGTTATTATGGAAATGTGCGTCTGTCCAAACATGTCCGTCTATTACTTGTAGTTTCTAAGTCAGCCCATTTGTGTGTTCATCTACGAGTATTTTAACTGTTGCCACTGCTGTGATCTGTGTGTTATGCTGTTTAAATATTGGCAACATATATTTAATCTTTATGCTGCTTGTGCTTGAATTTTTCTTTTTTATTTTTAAACCAGCCATCCTCATCAGCAGCAGACGATTTCTTCTTATTCTAAAGCCTAAAGTCTAACGACGAATTAAGAAAAGACAAATGTACAGACCCAACTAGACAAGTATTCGTTTATGTACTTCGTGTACTTATACCAGTTTGTGTGAAAATTGTAGTTATAATAGTTGTATAGTTTTGCTATAAAATTGTTAAGCAGCCAAACAACAAGCAGGCAGCGATAAAAGAAGTTTAGCAACAGCATACCATTAACATGACCATTACCATCTACCATAAATCATTCATTGAATGGACCCCCAATTATTTGTCAATTTATGTCTCCTTCAAGGGCAGTAGACTATAAATAATTATGTTGCATACTTCTACGTAGAATACTAGTGTTTTATGATACAACACTTAAAGGCTAAAATATAAGTACATACACATACATACATACGAATATTTATGACATTAGAAAGTTGGAGAGGCCTTTGTATGCTGGGCCTCAATTCACATCCGCTTAATACATAACGAAGAAAATAACGACTGTTATGCTTGATAATTCCTATAAGTTAATCCTTAATGAACAGAATAAGTCCGTAACTTCAGGAAAAATCGCTGTCAAATTAACAAAGCCCATAATAAAATCTACGGCAGTAACTTCAAATGCTCTCTCTTTTGAGTTTTATCTTCTTTTGTGCTTATTTTTCTTTGCAGTTTTGAATACAAAATGTATGAAATTTATTGAAAGTATGGTAGCATTGTTGAGAGTAATAGTGTAATTATGCAGGTGACTGCGTAAGGATTTGTTATACAAAAATACGGCAACCATAGCTGTGTAAAGAACCGAAGAATGTCAAAAACACAAAAATATTTATTTGTACATTCTTCAGCTACAAAGCACATAGAGCAAAAAATTATCAGCTGAAGTAGCGCTGCCAGCTAGTTAGATACACCTTGTGTGAAAGCATAAGAAAAAACGATTTAAAAATAAAATAGATTCTATCTCTCGACTACTTTCTGGGGCTGCATTTTTATGTCAATTTATATGGAAAATGTGTTTATGCCGCAATTCTGTTTGATCATATAGTCAATCATAATTATTAATGTAGATATAGTGACCCATACCTATAACTATCAAGAAAGTATAATTTAAGATTTATAAAATTCAAGCCGAACAACTTTTAATTAATAACAAGCAGGCTATGTTTTCCAACCGTTTAGGAACACTTAAAACACAGTCCAACAATAAAAACCAGGCTAAACAATTCCAATGGGAAATTAAAGTAGACCATTAAGTAAACAGAACTGCAAAAGGTTTTTGAAAAGTTTGGAAAGTGAATTTAATTTTATGGCCTCTTGAAGTTAGGCAATTTTTGACCATTTTTTGCACTGTAATTGTGCGTACTTGTTGTTACATTGCATCCAATATGAAAAATTATATATTTTCCTTTTTTTCAACAAATGGTGGGCGGTATAGCCCTGAAATATTCAGAAGACATTCTGAAAATAAATGGTACTATTAATAGAAATTCAGATTCATTTGATCTATACAATGAATTTCATGTAGTGCATTTTAATCCAAAATTTCTTTATATTTGACCACGCCTACACTTCCCACCATTTGTTGAAATAAAGGAAACAATATATTTTTCCATATTGAATTCAATGCAATAATAAGTACTCAGAATTACATTCCAATTAATATTTCCATATATATATATATACTTTTTTTTTAATTTTCACTCATAGTGCAAAAAATGGTGAAAAATTGTCCAACTTGAAGAGGAGATGAAAATTAAATTAGATTAAACTTTTCAAAACCATTTGGCAGTTCTGTTAACTTAATGGTCTGCTTTCATTTTCCATTGGAATTGTTGAGGCTGGTGGCGATGTACCGAAATTTCACCAACAAAACGTGTGTCTAAAAAGAAAATTTATATTTGTCTAGCTTACTGCGCAAATTGAAGGCTGTGCAGGATGCGCCAATCATCAGCCACTCAGTAGCAACGTAGAACGTTTCATGAGAATTTAAAAAAAAAATTTATACAGGGTCTAAGGTGAGTTGAAGATTCTGCAATATTAGATTTGTATAGATTACCAAGTTTGAAGAGACCGACACCAGACATGACCACGACTATGGAAATTTCTTAAGATTCTTTAAAAACTTATGATTAAGCGACTGTTGTCAATTTATTTGCGCCCATTAGGCCTTTAGACAATTTACTTTTGCTCAACTTATTCTTATGGAACTTAATTACCCAGATAATTTCAATCTCACTTTCCGGTTCTATAGAAAATTCTTAAAGAGGTGCTAATATATGTATGTCCTAATTACTAGTGTTATTTTTCGACTTCGTCTAAAATACATTTGTACTCGTTAAAAAAAAAAGTATTGCGGTCTTTTTTTAACCTTGGAAAGAAATTTCGTACTAAAAGTTTATATGGGACACAGTGTAATAAGGTTGCATGTAATTAGTGAAGTATTTCCGTTCATAGTACCTTGAGATCCGAAACTTCATCAATAGCTTACAACATTGGCAAACTTATTCTTGATTTCCGTACACTAAGCAACTTCTCTTTTATATAAACAAGGCTCTTAAAGGCCTATTAACCCTTCTACTTATTCACTACTCCTAAATTTCATCTGTAGTATTGTACGTCTATTCATTAGTCTGCTTGCATGAGTATATTTATACATTTTTAAATTGTAGTATACATGCTCAAGAAGATAATAATGATTTCGTAGATATTATTTTGCTTGATTTTGCTCGCAACGGATGTTATTACATATACAGTTCACAATGTAAAAAAAAATGCAAGTATAAACTAAGAGAATTAGTTTAGCTCCTTTTATAATATACTAAGAATATAAATGATTTACATTATTAATATATAATCATTAACATCTACAACTAATAACTTCTTCGCTACAATTTATAAAAGCTCTTTGGAAAGTAAACTTCATGTTGTCTTTGTGCATAGGAAATCTTCGAGAATTCACTTAATTTTATATTTTGAGCTCTGCAAATGTTACTTAACTTCAAATTAAATAGACGAATAGAAAAAGAAACAAAAGTTAAAAGATTTTAAACAATAATATAAATTAATAAAAATAAATAAAAGATTTATTTTTATAAAAAAAATACCAAACTATTTATATCTGACATTAAACTCGTGTTTCCACAATCCAGACAGACGGCCGACTTGAGTACAAAATTTATATGAAAAGCACTAATTTCTTTGGGTGATTTTTATATAAATATTCCTGACTTGTGAAAAAAGATTCAAAATGCCCTAATTCAGTAAGAACATTTACGACGTTTTTGTTTGAAAATACTTTTGAGTTCTTGTTTTTGAATTCTCTAAATTATTTTCTTGAAAAATGGTTGTTGTCTTTGATAGTGAATGATAAAAATATTATTGCCATGTTTTTAAAACATCAAAAATAAATTAAAGTACATATTATACAATAGTTTGAAAAATATATAAAAAAATATGTGTTGGATACAATATTTGGAATAAAATCATAAAGCAAATACACGAACCTTCTAGCACAGACAATAAATAATAATTTTCAATTCATGAATCACATCTGCGGCTTTTTTGTCGACCATAGACAAGACGTTACAACCGTCGAACAGAATTAGAGCATAAGTTTTTTTTTATTTTTTTAGAAAGAAGAATTTTTGCCTTTTAAATACTCTTATTGTTGCCCGACGGAACAGCTATGGAATTGTAGAAAGGCTTTAACGGTTTTGAAATCAGATAAATATATTTCTCAAAACTTTATTGTCGACTCACGCACATGTTTAGTCTACCGTAAGACTTGAAGGTTACAGTAGATATCTATATATACAAAACAGGATGTGTGTATGTATGTATGTAACGTATGGACTCCAAAATTTTCAGGGAATCTTCAGAATATTCAGGCGGGTGACACTGTGAAGTCTGATTTTTGATTTTCGGTCTGCGAGAGGAGGGGCGTGGCAAAATCCAATTTTCATATTGCACCATCAGTGACATATATATATATATATATATATATATATATATATATATATATATATATATATGTATATATATTTATTTTTTTTGCAGGGAGTGGAGGAGTAGCGAAACACATCGGGTTAAGCTAGTTGAAACGATCATTTTAACGGGGAACAAATCTTTCAACAAGAAACACAGCTTCAAGTACAACAATTTCCAATTTGTATTGAACTTATTACACTGCGTTGCGTGGACTTGGGTGGCGTTGGCTGAAGTAGTTAGCACGTTGACTAAAAAACCGAAGGTCCTGGGTTCAAACACTGTCTCCGACAGTCATTAAAATAACAACACCACGCATTTTGCTGATGTATATTAGTGTCCTTTGTATCACTTGTTGTGGGAAAAGTTCTAGTGCTGCAGGCATAAGGGAATAAGGCACTGGTCACTAAAACTACATATTCTTCAGCGGATGCTAATGTAGCATCAGAGCGCCATCTTTCGTAGGTATTGTGTAGCAGAATCATTGGCGAGGTAAAATAGCCAATAAAATGGCTACTAAACACAGCTTCAGAATTTAGTACGCCTCACACAGCACCAGAGGCGCTGCAACAAACACTGCATTATTAAAAAAAGCGTGCAAAAAAATCAGAGTTGTAAAAGAATGAAGCTTTCCTCTATCTCTTCCTTCACCACTTGTCTTCTTTATGACTATCCCTTACCTCACTCTTAATTTCAGCCTTGATTGCCAGCAGAATGCTAATCTAACCTATTACACTGCACAACTGACAGCCGATCC
This sequence comes from Tachina lurida, assembly GCA_944452675.1. Taxonomy (NCBI): domain Eukaryota; kingdom Metazoa; phylum Arthropoda; class Insecta; order Diptera; family Tachinidae; genus Tachina; species Tachina lurida. The sequence goes on from OX101755.1 coordinate 129,851,443, forward strand.
TTATATATATTTATCTTCTGATTACGAAAGCGGCATTAGTTTTTCCCTATCAGGTCTAGTTTTAAGGATATAAACCCATACGCAAAAAAATTAATGTGTGCTTGAAGTGTACATTAAAACAAAATTTTACATATAAAAACTGGTTTTAACGTACACTTGAAGCACATGTTAATTCGTTTGCATATGGTGGATAGTGACATTTAGCATTTGAATAATTTACACCACTTTTTGTATTATTCCGTTAATATTACGCGAATGGTCCTTCAAACTTAAAAATACTTTCTGGATTATTGATCTACCCAACAAAATCTAAAAATGTTAAAAATCGTTTGTTTTTAGTTTAGTCCTTGAAAATTTTTTTATGATATTTTTTTTACCCAAGTAAAAGTAATCCTTATATATTTTGGTTCGCTGATTACGAAAATAGGTTTATTTATTAGCCCTTCCAGTTTCAGAGATATTGTGCTTTGCATAAAAATGTACCTAAAATTTTCTAACGAAATGTTTTTAAAAGACAGTGTTCCATACAACATTTTGCTTATTAAGCCTTTATAAATAAAACCTTAATAATATTTGTAAATAAAGCTGATAGATCTATGTAAATCACAATGCATACACTTATTTAATAAAAAAAATATGTGCGAAAATTATATAATATGCGACTACATCTGTTCCTAATAACAACGAAATTAATAACGTCCTTAAACTCCTAAATTATACATACATATGCATCGCTGCTATTCGTAGCATTATGCAAATACATTTAAAATTGTACTCATTTCATTCAACCTAATGCAGTAAATGGATACTTATTTGCATACAATTCCCTTAGCTATAACATTAATTGTTATAGAAATATTTCAATTGGACAAAAATCAATAATGATTAGAATAAAAAAAAAGCGAAACAAATAATTTATATAATTTACTTGAAATATGCATTTTAAGTTACGCAATAAATTTGTACGTAATCTCATGTCAAATATGTATATAATTTAATTGGTTTGTAGCCTTTGTTTTAATATTCAAATAATCAACATATTACAAGTCAACAATATACAATTACATATTTCAAATTAAAATTCAACTAAATATTGTATATTTGTAATCAAAAACTGTATAAAGTTTATGTAATTCACATAAACGAAAATGTTAATGAAATAAGCACTTCAAAAAATTTTTATTATTTAGTAGAAGCTTTTGTTATGTTGCACTATGGGTAATTTGGCCCGTTTGCTAGGCAAAAACGGAATATTTCACTTATTTACTATAAAGTATCCAATGCAATATATTCATTGTGAGAAGTTTGAATGTGTTTTTAAGCCATTAAAATATAAATTATAAAACAAGCGAATAATGATATCGAAGAGGGATGGATGGTAAAGGAGAAAAATTTCATTGCAAATTTTCCGGTGAAAAATACTTCATTTTAACAAAAATTACTTTATAAAAAGCTTTTAAAATTTTGGTCCCATCTGGCCGTGCTGAGACAAAAATAATGCCCTGATTCAGTAAAAAGATTTAGCACATTTTTGTTTGAAAATGCTTCTGAGTTTTTGTCTTTGAATTCTCTAAATTATTTTCTTCAAAAATGGTTGTTGTCTTTGACAATGATAAATATAAATATTATAGCCATGTTTTTAAAACATAAAGATTTAATTAAAGTATTATACAATAGTTTGAAAAATACATGATAAAATATGTGTTGGATATAATGTTTGGAACAAAATCATAAAGCAAATACACGAACCTTTTAGCATAGACAATAAATAATAATTGTTTTAAAGAATCAAAACTGCTTAATTTTTTTTGTCCATAGACAAGACGATACTATCGTCGAACAGAATTAGGGCCTAAAGCAGTTCTAGTTTTGAGTGATTTTGATAAATAAAATACATACCATATCGTTACCTTAATATAGAAAGGCCCTAAACTCATTATTTTTTGAAGCCAAAATTTTGCATTTTTCAATACATTAGATGTCTTTCTAGCGAAATGTACAATAAACTCAAATTCAAAAAATAATGAGTTAGGGCCTTTATATATTAAGGTAACGATATTTACTACAATTAATTTTCCTTTCAAACGTCTTCTTTTCTTACTAAATAAAAATTTTACTCTATTTACTTGTTAACTTTTCTTAAAACTTAAATCATTTAACACCTCGTCTAGAATTTTCTTTAAACATGCTCCGAATATGATTCTTTTAATATTATGACTTGAGTGACAGCAGCTGGTTCTAAAAAGTTTTAATTTTTTTCAAATGAATAGATGTAATTTTTTTTTGTGCCCTTCTTTATTAACTTGTACTTTTTTTTAACATTGTATATAAAAGTATGTAGTTTATGTGTTCGCATTATATCTATTTGTTTATATATGTATGGATGTATGTCCTGTAGATACAAGGATAAATAAATTTTTGCTTCTTTGTTGTTGTGTTGTTGTATTATTGTGTATTTTTATTCCTGCTGTCACTTTTTTTTAGGACTTCCTTACGCGTCACTTCAATAAAGACCATCAAATTCCGCCTCAATTATCAAAGTCAATAAGCGGCATTTGGCATTTTACGGTCTTCCCTACTTCGTCCTCGGTATGCTTCATCATCTTTGTCCTTCTTCTTATATATAAATATAATTTGTTTTTTTTCATCGCTTTTAGTTTTCTTGTAAAAGTTTTGGCGTTTGATACTGTTGTTATTATTTAGCGGCTATCATCATCAATAACACAAAATAACAAATGAACGATAGCATAACTCTGCTGTTATTAAGTAAAAAATAAAAAATAAAAAATCATTGTGTCTTGGTTGTCCATATTGTATCGTTTATAAATATTGTGACATTTTAATTTGCGCTGGTTTTTATTTGTATTGGCAGAAGTGTTAAAGATTCAATACACAAATTGAATAATAAAAGCTGCAAGTGTAGACCACAAGCTTCAATTTAAACATTATAATTGAATTAATTAGATGCTGTGTTAATAATTTCTGCTTAAATAATTTCTCAAAAAAACAAATATAGGCATTTCCGCAGAAAAGTCCGCCTTTTGTCATTTTATGCTTATTTCGGTGACGTATCTTGGTATTCAATGAAAAACTTATAATATATATATTATTTTTTGCATGGTGGTGTAGAACATAGTTAGATCTGAGGGTGGCGTAGCCTGAAGTAGTTAGCAGGTTGACTACAACACCGCAGGTCCTGGGTTCGAGCCCGGTATCCAACATCTAAAAATAACAACATCGCTTACTTTTCTATTTTGCATTTATTGTCCCATATGTATCATATGACCATATATGTCCCATATTGTATAATTTTTTTTTAATTTAATTTAGTTTGAACTATAAGTAAACAAATAGTTGTTAATAAAAGACTTCATATACAAACTCCCATATTCGAGCGCTCTAGTATATCTTACATATGTGTATGAATCTTATATTTCTTTATTGGCAAATAATATAATATTTATACAAAATATGTGAACATTGATATAATTTAATGCAATTGAAAAAAAAATAAAAAAACCTCTTTTTATATCTGATAATAATCAAAATCAGGTCAAAAAGTAAAAAATATGATTGCGGCTAATGCATTAGCCACCAGTATTTATTTGTGTCCATATTGGGAAACATGTTTTCACCTTCAACATACACACTTACGTCAAATCTTCTGTTTTCTAATGTAATTCGGTTGCAATTAATTGATTTATCAGAGGCTCGCCTGTATACATGGTAGAGTATGGGACAATTTAAATGATTTTGGATAAATTGTAATCAGATACAACCTGCTGTATATCTGATCTGTATCTGGTTTGTATGTGATCTGGTCTGTATCTGATCTGTATCTGGTTTATATCTAGTTATGACTACATTTATGTGTCCAGCGTGTTGTTATTAATCAGAATTAAAATTTTTTTTATGAGCTATGCTATCTCTTTTAAAAATGTGTTTGAATTTCACAACCACAGTTAACGCGTATGTGTTCTTATCAGTTAACATGTTCATTCCCATACAGGGCTGTAAAACTCATATTATAAATGCTCATGAAAAATATGAAGCAAGAAACATAATTTAAATGCATGACTTTCCCATCTAGGCTTGAGCAGACTTTTGTACTGAAAAAGTGATCCAGGACCGGCACAAAGACACTACTCCACTCGAAAGCCACATTATCAGCTTCAAACAGTATTTTTATCTGGTTCGGAACCGGTTCGTCATATTTGCTACGGATTTTCAAACCTCTAAACCGATTTATAAAATTCTTTCGCTAATGGAAAGCTACATTACCAGCGTCAAACATAGTCTATTTTTATCCGGTTCAGAACCGGTTTTTGTTTACATTTGGTTCGGTTTTATTTAAACAGATTTTTGGGCTGGTTACGGTAATTTTCGTTTCGGGTTTGATTTAATTTTTTTTAATTTTTTTCTTACCTTTTTGTAAGTTTTTATGGTTTTTTTAATATTAACAGTGACTAACAAATAACAAAACATACAAAAGATTTTAAATATAGTTTCTAAAATCAGCGGATCCGTGGGTAAAAGCTACACAGAGAAAAAACTGCCTCATAGCATCAAGAAGATTTTCTATATGAACCGTTTTTAGGCTAAGGGGTATCCCAGCAGAAAGAAGCGAAGATTTATTCTTAGAAATTCCTTATTGTTTTTATGTGGTAAATCTTATTAATTTTTATCAAGAAGAAACCCACATAAAATCTTATTATTCACAACTTTTTTTACTCAATTTCTTTTTGGCACCAAAAAAACAATCCATAGAGAAAAACTTCTTAATTCTATTAGGTTTTCTTATAAATTGTAAACTATAGGGATTTCTTATTGATTTTATTAGGTTGCCTTCTTCAATAAGATTTTCTTCTTGATTTTAGTAGGTTCCTATATGATTATGTGTAAGGCATCTTATTGATTTTTTTCATAAGGAAATCTTCTTGATTTTATGTGGTGTCTTGTTATTTCGTTTCTATAAATAGACATAGAGACAATTTTTTTCATGATCTTTTTCATTTTTGTGTAAGAATGTATGCACAATAATTTCAATGGTTATTCAGGCTGCTTGTTAGCATATTGGTTAGAGTGCTTGTCGATCAGGTAGAAGTTTGCTGGTTCAATACTTTGTGAGTAAGTTAGTTAAGAATATAACATAATGTGTATGTATGTATAAATGAAAAATATCTGCAATATACTACATACATACATACATACATATGTATATGGTATAGAATTTAAATGAAAACACATAAATACAGAGAATAAAGACGCATTTTTTTATTGAAAAAATCAATAAGATAACCTAATAAAATTATGTTTTATGAGGTATTTAGTAGGCACTGTTTTCTCTGTGTAGTACTGAATAAAAATTAAAAATTATTTTGTATGTTCATACATCGTCACCTAAAACTCAAAAACGAGAAGAATAAAATATCATTTTTTATAAATTCCGTAGTATTTTATTAAAGTAATCGCTACAAAAAAAAAATTGCACGAAAAAAGCGTTACGAACTTTAGCCTATTCAATTCATAAGAATATAGAAACAGCGATTTTATTTATTTTATTACAAGGGAAAACTCTAATAGAATATATCAATATTTTCCTGTAAAATTATGTTAATGTTATATAGAGAGCTTTGCGTTTCAGCTAACGATATTTTTTTTTAATGAAGTATTAAAATTATTTTTATTAAATATTTATTAGTTAATGTTATAAATTATAATACAGAATCGTTGCTTGATATTGGTTAAGCATTTCTAAATTCATTTCGTTTATGCTTACAAACTCATTGGCGGACTTCAATAAAAAGTTACTGCGGAAAAGCTTAAAATAAATTATAGTTTATATGTTGTGAGAAGAACTCTCAAGATTTTTTTCGTTCAAGTCTACCAATGAAATGCTTAAGCAAAAACAAAATCCATATAGATATGCTTAACCAACAACACAAAAAAATTCTTCATATTATTTTACAAATTAATCCTTTTATAACTCTGTCTCCATTTCGCTGCGTTATTTCTTTCATAGTTCCTGGTGCTTTGAAAATACTTAAGTTTATTTATTTTCAATGCCCCTGTTGGTGTATTGTCAATAGTTTTTATTGTCCAAATAGCATGATATTTCAATTTGTTTACATAAAAGCAATTATATTAGTTAAATGGCTTTCGTACAAAATGTCATCGTGTGCTCCAGTATTGACTTATTTCTTTGTTACAACAATAAATAAATATATATACAAATTAATAAAATAAATTCAATTCATTAGAGTCGACTGTTGGACTTTGATTTTATTTTCTTTAAAAATTAATAATTTGTGCATTGCGATAATTTTACGATAATAGGACGACCATACACAATGGGATTTTGGTAACAAAAAATTTATATTTCGAACACTTAATTTGAAAATTTTAATGATACAGTTTTCTAGATAAAGGTTGAAATGTGTAAAGTGCATTTATAGTTTTTTCGAAAAATTATATTTAATTTTTTTTAAAATTTAAGTAAAATCCGTGTTGGGGTGCTAAGCAAGTAATTACTTACAAATTCACGCAATTCAGTGGTTTTGGTTCTTTGTGGAATTATAAACATAATATAAAAAAATTATATTTATATATTTTATGGGCTTCACGGGACGTGGGCGTGGCCGAGTTTGATGAAAAATTTTCCAGAAGAAAAATCCAGGCCAAAAATCCTTTGCAATAAAATTGATTTAGGCTGCGTTGGCGGTGGGCGTGGCTGATGAAAATCCAATTTTTAAAGTAGTCAATATTATACTACGTGCCAACTTTCAATTATTTAGAACCACCATATAACTCCCTTAATTGAGGTATATATAGTATGTGTTAAGTAAAATAGTACAAGGTCCTACGAGGAACATTCTAAAATTCCTAAAATTCTATTCTAAAGGTGGATTCAACCAGGTTGTCTGGGCAAAATTTTTGTGCGGAGAAAAATTTTTTACATGTCGCAACTTTGATTTTTTTAAAGAATTTCGCAATGGCTGAACCGTGTTTCAGAAAACTCTCAGTAAAAAAAAATTACTTCGGACAAAAATGTTGTTCGGACAACATGGGTGAACCCAACTTAATAAGTATCAAATTAGCGGACAACTATTGAAAATATACCGGAGATCAGTATGTATTTCGAAATTTTTTTTATAAAAATTCTGAAGCCACAAACATGCTAACATATTTTTTTTATATACAATTTCCCCCTTATTAGTGTCTTATGAAGTAAATAACAAACCAAAAAAAATTTTTTTTAATAATTGTTTTCTAGGAAAACGAAGCAAAAATACGAATACTTAAATACTTTTTAAAGAACATCTTTAAAAAAAATATGGTTTATTGCAGCGCCTTAAACATTAATTTTATAATAAAACGATCATAAAAGATCAATTACCAATCCTTAACCTCTGTTTAACAACTGAAATGTTAAAACAACAGAAATAAATAAAAATTTTGCACAAAACAAGCTGATAAATATTGTTGTTTTTGCGTTTCTTTATAAAGCAATTTTGTGTTGCAAAGTATGATGGAGTTTTAAACATCAAACTACTACAAAGAAAAAGTTTGCAAGTAATATCAAGGAGGAGAAAGAACATAAGTTTTATTGTATTTTATAGCAAAGGGTTATTATTTGGGAGATATTTTCATGATTTAGAAATTGGAAACTATAGATTAATATTAAAAAAGAAATTTTGGCCAGGAATAATTTCTTGATAAAATGTTTCATAACATAAAATGCATTGCATATTCCCAAAAGCACTTTTAAATAACGAAATATTTCTTAGCTTTCGTAATATTTTTTTGCTGTATAAATTTATTAAATTTGAACTTCAATTATGTTCAGTGTGCTCAAAAAAGAAAACTAAACCAAAAACCGTCGTTCGTCGCTTTGTCAGTGACGACGACTGACGACGAAATGAAAGCGCATAGGCATATGTGTGATTTTCCTGTCCACAATTGTGGTATGGCGTGCAGTTCACTGCATAACAGTAACAAGCAGCGTTGCCAGAAGCTTTGGGAAGAAAACCATAGTTTGACGAAAAAAATAATCATTACAAATCCAATTTCGTTTTACAATAAAAATGTAACAACAATTTCCATAAAAGTCAAAGTTCAACATCTGCAGAAGATACGGGAAAACATATCACATGTAAAAACTGTGCTCCAATTATATTTTTTAATTAATGATTCAATTAAATTTTTAATTGCTTTAATTAATTCGAGTGGAAAAACTTAATTAATGTTATAAAATTATTTATTGGTGAAAATCTAATTATGATATTACAAAATTTTTAATATTATTTTTTTCTGTGTTAAGTTTTTAATAAATTTTAAATGGAACGGAAAAGTTGGGACGTTATCAGCACGAGTGATGCTTGACATTTTTGACCAAAACTCTTCCCAGCTAAAATTAACTTTACTTGCAAAATGCTTACTGAATTTGATAAAACAAAGTTCTCTGAAGTCGTCATCTAAGTTTTGAATATCCTTATCAATTAAATTTGAAAAAAAAAGATTGAGTTAATTTTATCAAAGAAGATACTTTTCAGTTTACAATATTCAAACGATGAAGACATGATCTGCTGCTTAGAAAAATATCGTTAAAATTTAATTGTTTTAGTATTCGCTTACATAAATCAATGTGAAATGTAACACAATTCTCAGTAAATTTACTTTTTCCTTTTGCATTAAGTTTTGAGATAGAAATTTTTTATTTAACAAATGCTCCCACATAGACATCCTCCGTTTGCAAAAGAATTTTAATTTATAGAGTTAAGTTCATTATTGGGATTCATATTAATTTAAGCTACTTTTAAAAATGAAAATGGTATGCTGTGTTCTGTTATGAATGCACTTAATTGTAGAGCACTTACTTTCAGCATTGATCGACCTATTGTGCAAAGAATTTTCTATTCGCCTTGTAAATGTATCTTTGTTTATAACCAGTTACTAAAATTTGAAACGGGTGTACTTGATTTTTTTTAGCTTTCGAAGTGTAAAACGAAAAATTTATTTACATATGGGCATTTCTACGCCGAAGTTCACTTTTTTTTGTAGCGTGCGACAGCAAACAATTAAGCTTGTATTTGTGAGCAATGTGGCTCGAGTTTTCTTAAAATTTTACCTAATTTAGAGCTGTTGACGACCTACAAAAATATATAAAGAAGTAAAAAAAACTTTCGTTTTCTTTGAAAAAAAAGAGCAGATTTTTTTGATGTCGCACGCGACAAAAATTTGACATTCCTGTGGAAATGCATATATGCAGGTTTATAGTGATATTTTATATATGCAAATTCATTATATGTGACCCGGTCTATGAAAAGGTTTATGACTGAAAAACCAACAACTACCGAGAAACTGACGAAATGCATTGTTTATCTTTAACAGCTGATTTATCTTTAACCGCTGATTTTGAGTCATAAGCCACCTTTTCATAGACCGGGTCACATATATACTTTTCTACTATATATATAAATAAAATTTCTTCTGCTTTGGATTGACGGGAATTGATATTTCCATCAATAGTATACATATACATGTACAAAAGCAATAAACAACAAGTCGGAGAAAAGATAACTTTTTTAAAAAATAATGAAAGTCGTACATACATATGTACATTAGAGCGACTCAACTTGTATGGAAGCGAAAAAAGTGATTTTGTTACCCCAAAATATTTTGGTTCTAGGGTTGACCATCCGTGCGCTGGACTCTTTTTAAAAAAGGTCTTTTGTCAGTTTTTCGATATTTTTGTACTTTGCTCCAAGACGACATAAATTAAATTTGGTATCATTGAAAAGAGTTTTTGAAGCAGCATCTAATGGTTATAAAACTTGACCACTTGCGACCTACTAATTGAAATATTTAACTAAATACATATTTTCGTTTCGGGTTTTCATACAAATTCTACACAGAAAAAATTATTCACCAATTAATATTTTCAATTAAATTTTTAATTGTATTTATTAATTTGAGGGGAAAAACTTTATTAATATTATCAAATTGTTTATAGGTGAAAGTTTAATTAATTATTTAATTGATATTAAAAATATTTTAATTAATATTACAAAATCATTCATATTACTTTTTTGTGTGTACGTATTCGGAAATAATGTTTTGTTTTTCAAATTGAATCTGTTTTAAAATAATGTTAATTTTTTTGTAATTATTCACATAAAACGCGAAAATTGTGATATATTTTATCCTTTTTTAACCAACGATTTGTTAACCTTGTAAGCCAATCATATCTTTCTGTTATCAAAAGTAATCCAGCAGATCATATTGCAAACAAAATAGAATCTCACAGCATCCTAGATTTGAAAACATATCTTTTGCTTATCACCAGATTATTATAATTGAAAAATTGAAAAATTTGATACCCATATTGCCTATAATTTTTTTAAATTAAAAATCATCTTTCGAGAAAAAAAATCATAAATCATATTTTGTTAAAAAAAAATCATTAAATATATGATAAAACCAACGTTCTGGCAACACCGGCCACCAAGTTTACATTGAAAATATACCGTATTACCCTAGTACAGTATTACCATTTTTTGTAAAACTGTAATTTGTATGTCTTCTTTTACAACAACGCGACATATCGTCGGGTGCTTTATTAGTTTGCTGCAGACATAATGTATTTTGAATATACTGTGCAGTAAATCAATTACAAACCGACGGTATGAGCTGGTCGATCTTGTTTGCGATTTCCCGTGGATTCCATTCCATAGCTTGCTATTCCACCAGAAATCCCCCGTAATGAATTACCCTTTAGAATAAAGTGTTTTATTTTTTTTTTGCAAATATTCATACATTTTGACAGACTATACAAACATTAATTTAGTGATATTTTAGCGATCGCTTATGACAGCTATATATTACAGTGAAACAGAAAACAGCAACAGCAATATTTCACATGACTAGTTGCCTCAATAATTTTAATATGCTGCGGTCCGGCCTGCGCTGGCTATTCAGCCAGCAAACGATCCTTACTACCAAGCAATATTTGGAACGCTTGTTATAATTTAAATTTTTTTTTATTGTTTTGGTTTATGACTGTTTCAACTTTTGCTGTTGTTTCTGGGTAATAATACTTACTGTGTGTTGTTGTTGTTGTGGATAGCTTTGTTTTGTTACCCTTGAGTATGAGTTTTGAGAATCTTTATTAATTGGTTGCATAAAAAGTTTCATATTTTTGCTTTGTTTTATTATTGTGCTGTTGTTATTGTTAAGTTGCTTGCTACAGGAACAAAAACACAAAACAAAAACATTATTTATTAATGACAGCTGTCATAAGTTTTGTCATATCATAATTATCTTTTTATGTATCATAAGAAGAGAAATTTAGCAAACATCAGGAATCACATCATAAGCAAAAGCTGTGGGAGAAATTACAAGAAATTATTGTCATAAAATTATGGCATATATTTTATATATGTATGAATAATTTCCTGAACAGAAGTGTAAAAGAATTTATTTTTGTATAAATTAAAGCGAAGATGTTCGCCCAGTCTGCAATTAATTTTGATTCTTCATTAAGAAGTTTATATTTTATTACTATGACGATTATTAAACGAATAAATTTATTAACAGTTTTTGGTTATTTAAAAACTTTTTTATTGCATATACACATGCATGTATTTTTCATTTCTATGGCGATACTTTTATTGCACAATTTACATAATCTGTCATATAATCATTTCTCTTTAATTGTTTTATGAGTGTGACATAATGTTTTTTTTTGTAAAAAAAAGAATTATAAAACACTTGACAATTTAATCTGTTACAACTTGTTGTACTTATGTCATACGCATTTTGTAAGTAATTCTGCTTATTTGTACTCATTCAGAGGCATATACGCATAAATTTTCATTTACTTAATAATTTAACGAATAAAGTTCATATAAAAAAGAAATATATTAGGTAGCAGCATAAATTAAGAACGTAGAGGCCAAGAAAACTCGTAGAATGCAAATTTTTGGTAACAGCATATACATTAGGGCTGTTCGATTTGTTTTTTTTTTACAAAAATCTAAGAAAATTCTATGAAGAAACCACGTATCTAAAAACAATCGCTATACCGTGGCTTTCGATATAAAATTAGCTATTTGTTAAATTACAATTATTTCAAATAAAAAAAAAATATGTACTGATATAAATGCTACTAAATTCGAATCATTATTCTTCCTCCCACGTACGTACTCCCTGCTTTTAAGTCTTTCGCGAGCTACCTTAGATTTATCAATAACATTTTGTTCACTATTTTCATGTTTGAAGTCAATGTCTTAAAATAGGGCAGGCAGTAGCTCAGGAAGAGGAAATGAATTTTCATGTCGAAAGGTGCTGTATAGTGTTTGCTTTTAGAACCATGGTTTCTTCGCAACATTTTCTTAGAATTATATGTAGTTTTCCTTTTTGCTATACCGATATTGTGGGACACTATTTTAACATTGATGATCTTACTCGTACTCTGATTTAAAAAATTTAAAACATTTATTTTAACACGTACAGAAAAAACTACAAAATTATTTTATGTATCATCAAATTGTTACCATAAAAAAATTGTTAAAGCTTTGAAACTGATAATATCAATTATAAAAATTGCAAAAAATAAAAAATAAATATATATATATCTAAATCCAAATTTTAATTTTTGAAGAAATTTATTATCCGACATATTGTCAGAAGTATACACACAATAAGTGAGGCTTGTGACTGTTGGGAATTTGTGTTTGAAGTCTACTGATGATTTGGTTGAAGCGCCAATGAAATGGGTATATGTTACCCGGTCTATGAAAAAGTGGCTTATATTCTGACAAACACCAGCAGAACGGAACAACTAGCTGTTTTAGAAAGACACTGCGCCTATATCATCAGCGTTCTTTGTGTTTAGTCCACCGTGTGTGGTGTCAGTTGATGTAGATTTCTACGTTATGTACTCAGCTCTTTATTGCAAATGGAATATGTGAATTGTTTTGATTCACTGTATTAAAATTTGCTGAAAGCTTTTTGGTAATGAAAGCTCAATTTCACCATCTCTAAATTTACAACAGTCTTAACATTGTCTTCTAAATAAACTCCTTAAAATTAAAAAAAAAAACACATATTGATACTTTGGAAGCAGAGAAAAAGTAGTTCTTCCAATTTTTTTTTTCACTGGGAAACTTAACATTCGGGCCTGTTCTGCAAATCACGACATGTCAAATCACGGTCATTTAAAAAAATTTATAAAAGTTAGATCATGGCTTTTGTAAATTTCACGATTTATATATATAAAATATTTTATTATACAAAAACTGAAAATACCATAAAAATTCCAAAAACAAGTCAGCTATTAATAGTTAGTTTTTGAAATCATCGAGATTTAAATAACCGTGATTTTCAGAACAGGTTCGAGTATTTTAAATAAATTAATAGTGTGCAGAAAAAACTAAATACACAAAATAAAAGGACTACATTAAATTAGATTCATATTGTTTCAACTCTAAATAACTTTGATTCAACATGGTTTCTCATTTTGATTTAAGTGTTGCGAAATTTTAAATCAACATGAAATACAGTTATTTTTTAAATGAAAGATTTTCTTCGAAGCGTACTTTAAAACATGTTCAAATAACGTGAAACATATGTGAGATAAAATCATTGCTGAAACATGTTAAATTAACCTTGTTTTCGTAGGTTTTAATATGAAGTTTGTGTGGGTATGTGTGTTTGTGTGTGCGTGTGTGTGTAAAAACGATATGAAAGTTTATATCCAAATTGTGTGTCATCTAAATTATTTTTTGTTCCGTTGGAAAGTCTATTGATGCCAATTTGTATGAAATGTATGCAGTTTTTAGTAAATATTGCACTTGTCTTAAGAAAAATGTTAAACCAAAGGAGCGCCAGAGAAGCCATACAGCAATATTTTTGTACCGAAATTTAGACATTTCTTTTTAAGTTTCAGTTAACTTTTTTGTGTTGGCTTTAACTTATAGCTTTGAGTGAAAAATCATTTGCATAGCTCTAAATTATGCTTCAATATTTAATGATTACCCCTTATATTGTTCTCATGAAAAATAAAAACTTACGCAACAATTATTCTAACCCTCTTTACACACTTATTGTTTATTCCTCTAATAGAAGAAATTAAATAAAAAAGTAAATACTCAGGCCTCGTTTAACCATTAAAAGACAAAAGCTTTAACTTGTTGTTGTCGTTTTAATGCATAATGCAACTTGAGAGGCATTTTGGTTTATGTCGGTGTCTTGTACGTAATTCATTTGCATCCTTCAACAACAATACTTCAACATAATGCGCATTATAACCTCACATACTTGTACACTGGCAAACAGAAAAAGCACAGACATATGCATACGCACTACATATACTTATTATGTAAATGCATTAGGTAGAGGAGGGATAGGGGGAGGAGGAGGCCATAAAACATTTTGTATGGCACGCGTTACTCATAATTTTATATGACACCACAAACAACATCTTGGAATATTTGCTCTACCTCTTTAATATGGCCACAATGTTTTCAAATGGAAAACAAACGAGGATTTCCTTAACATTTTCATCGAGTTATGCATTTATGCACTTACTACATTCTTGCAGCAATTTTTTTTCACTCCTTTTTTGTATGAATACTCATACATATAACATTATGTGTGTACGTGAGAGTGTTGTGCTGTGTTGTGTTGTTGATGAAATATGAACACGCAATTTCAATTGCGTTGCTTGCAACACCTGGTTTCATATGTTAAGGCAGAAGAAAAAAAGGTGACATTTTACTTGTTACTTTGCCTTAATGGGACGATTGGTGGTGGTTAGGCAGCAGCCTCTTATTTCATGAACAGCAACAGCACCAGCATCAATTCCGTTGCAGTAACAAAGTTTACAGTTGCTGGCTGTTAAGGACTCTTTTGGTTTTATATACTGCAATTTCATTGTCATCAAAGGAAAATGCTTTAACAGAAAAAAATATATATATATATAGAAAAAAATACTCATACTCGCTCACGCACAGAAGTTGCCAAGCAACAATTGCAATCTTTCTTTTCTTTGCAGCAAATGCAACGAATGCATTTGTGAAGCAGTGAATCTAGGCAGAGGAAAAAAGAAAAAGAAAACATACACTCACACACAAAACACCTTAAGGGGCTGTTTTTACAATTTCACACTTGCCGTAGATGGCGTAAATGAGTGTGTTTATTTAGATCTCTACATGTGTCGAGATAAATATTTTCTATCGTTTTAAATTACTTTTCTTTAAATGGGTGTTTTTAATATTGTTGTAATCGTAGCTGTTGCTGCTATCTTGAAATATTGTTTTACATGCAAATTGAATTTTGTACTATCGAGCGTTGCATCAGAGAGTGATTCAGGCCATATTTGTGTGAAGACAAGAACAAATTAATACTTGTATGATGAAAATTGCTTTGCATGGCCGTAAGGGTTTTGCTATATTTGGATTTCTTTTTTTTGTGTGATTTTCAGAAAAGTTTAATTATTTTAGGAATCAACTGAAAAAACAATCACTATTATTTTTTATAGTAAAAAGCCTTAATGCCCTTCAAAGTGTTTGCACGTTATCATAATATGAAATTTCTCTATTCCCAAGAGATTATAATATAATTTCTTGGGAATAAAAAAATTGCTGGGGGTCTATTGTGTAATTCGAAAGGCAAGAAAATACTTTCGAATTTATATGCTTATAACATGTAAATTCGAAAGCATTTTCATTCATTTCGAATTACAGAGTAGACCCCCTGATATATGATATTTGCTAATTATTATTTAGTCCTCGATTCAATATAAAAATCCGTAAATTTCTGCAAGAATCCCTAAATGCAACCAAGACTCTTAGCAACTACAACAAGAATACAAATCTATTCAAATATTTGTTGGCATAAGCAACTGTCTGTCTAGTGCTTTGAAATATTAGATTTATTCTCGTAAAAGTGTTAATGCTTTCACTGTAAATAATGTTTCTGTTTATTTTTTCCTGCCATAACTTATACGCAGATGAAATATGAGATGAGTCATTAAATGCAATGCAACAATAATCGTTAGCAACAGGTTACACTACATGCTACAGCAGCATCCAATTGTATTTTCTAAGATTTTATAGTTTAATTTCTTAGAAAAAAAAACGAGATACTCAACACAATTAAATGTAATACCACGTAACTTCAAAATCATTATGACTAAATGTAATTACCTTTTTTCATTTTTGCCAGAAATAAATTATATTTACAGTACAGATACTCGTATGTATGACATTAAATTCAGACTTAAAGTCATTAGTGTAAATTAATTGCAATAGCGCTTATGTTTTTATTTAGTTTTGAAAATTAAATTGCATCATGTGTTTGAAAATTGATCTGTGTGCAGGAAGTGGAGCTGCCACAAACTATTGCCTTTGAAGTGAGTAAAACATTACCCACAAAATTTTTTATACAATGCCTTAAACCATTTTATACTGTTCAAGTTATTAGATGTTGTTTAAATTACAGAATGTAGTATTGCATTACTCCAAAGTTGGTACATAAAGGTTATTGCATTTAAAGCTTTAAACAGTTTGTGCAGGATGTCATCAAAATTTTTTATTCTTGTGAAAGTCGTATCGATGCAATTATATACGTAATATAACTTGGAAATAGCATTGTTGAGTGCCGCTCATCTGGAATATCCAATTTGCCATAACTCTGGCGCATAAATCAGGCTGAATTTAAACTCTGACATGCCCTTAAGTCCTTATTTGCCCAGAACTGCGACGTACGGAAAGTCTACAAGAAAAGGAAATCGGAAGATTTGACCTCTGTAGAATCTTCCGATTTCGGTGGCCACTTCTTATAATTTCCAAGTGAGATGACCATGTCCTCAAGTTACAGAATGTCCGGTCTAACTACAGGTGTCATCAAAAATTAAACTGCTTTAAATTAGTTATTTTAACCAATTTTTGTCGGTTAGCTCAATTTTTTTGCACTGAAATTGATTATATATACTCTCACCTTTTTACTGTATATTCAAACAGTTAATGGGGGCAAGTAGTGTGTTAACCGCTTAAGCGTCAAATTGTTGGGAATTTTTATACACATTTTCCTAGAAATATATGGATGGTTTAAAAACAAAGCTTTTGACTTAAGGGTTCTAAATAGACTTACAGCCTTGTTCAAAAAAATTATTAAGGCTTTATAAATACTTAATAACCAAAACTTTATGTGGAAATCTGTTTTAAAAACCCTTTATAATTTTTATAAATAAGGCTGTTCATTTTTACAACTTTTTTTTCTTTGATGTTTCTGTTTGCAGCTTAATATCCTGTAACCACAACTTTGTATCAGTTATAGAATTTATTTCAAACAATAATTAAAATTTACAAAAAAAAAAAAAAATTAAATAATTTCCATTATGTTTTGTGGTTTGAAGGGTAACCATTTTTCATTAATGTAACTGATTTGTGTAAAGTTTTGTCGCACTCTGATATGGCGATTTAACTTTTTTCTTCTTGTTTATAAATATTCAAACGTTTTGTTTTAAAATTATTTGTCAAATATTGTGGCAAATAATGTTTTATAAATTATTGTCTGCATGTGTGACAAGCCAGTGGTCAGTCAGTTTTACCTGAAAATCACGGTTTTCAATGATGATGTTATTTATTTCTATATTTTTTTTGGCTTGCGCTTATTTTTATGCCTTGCACTTTAATGGCAATTTATTTAAATACTTTTTTTTCTGCTTAATTATGTTTACATTTCAATTATTTTCCAAACACTAAAATAAATAAGTAAAACGAACGGTTGGGAAACATTTTACACACACACACACACACGTAAAAAGTGTGAATTTTAAAACTGTTTTTGAAACGTGGTTTTTTGTAATGAGTATTAAATTAAACATGAAACCACAATTTTCCAATTTACAGCCCAGCTGGCAAATAGATGTTACATTGGGTTTCTCTCAGCTATATATTTAAAACACAATTATGTACATACATTTATATGCAAAATATAAACCAGTGATACCCACACAAATACATTCACATTTACATTGGTGTTGGTGATTCGTTTTTGAGCGTAATATATTTTGCTCTCATTGTACCAGACTGCCAAGACATATTTGTAAAACTTTTATTAGAGTAAATTTAAGCTTTAAAGCTTTTGCGTCCAAACACACATACTCTGATATTTGCATTTGAGAAAAACGGCTTTGAAAGCTCTTACATTTGTTCTTGTAAAGTAAGAGCAAGAATTGCTGTCGCAGAGTTCTGATTAGCTGTTATGATCTCGTTGGTGTGAAAGCACAAAAGCTCTTGTAAAAGTATACACACTGTGCATATGGCTTGGATGTAGCTGATTTAAAGCTTAATGGAAATCTGTAACCTAAATTGATGTAATTAATATCCTTGTGCTCAAAACAGTGCTGGCCAACGAGAGCAGTGATCGGCTTTTTCGCTATTCATACTGACTCATGGAATTTTAAATATCAGTGAGTAGACAACATTTAATTTCAACTACTCTGATTTACGCATACTCATGATGACATTTTTTTATAAGTATAGGTTGAAATAAATATGAATGCGACGTCGACATCATAGTCATACCACACCCACACTCATAAATCACCTCAGTTTGATTTCTAATTTCAGGAAAATACTTATACTACTCACATTGATTCATGTAACTTAACTCGTGCAAAAATGTTTATTTAAAAGTTTAGTCATTAAACAGTTTGCAAGTAGTACACAATAGTAGTGAATAAGGTTGTTTTTCAATTTCTGCAAAAAAAAGCAAAAACAAAAAGCAACAGAGAAACACATAACCTCATAATGAGAACTTTAATGTTCGTATGCGAAGTTTGCATTGTGAATCACGCTTATTTTTCATCGTCCATAGGTATTGAGTTAAGGAGAGTCGAAATCAACAACGTCAGAAATGTTGCTAAGTATGAGTTCGATGCGCACTTCAAACTTTCGAGTGAATATGATTCATAGACAACATTGCAATAAGTATGAGTGCGCATAAGTACAAAAAATTATAAGTCATGATTCAAATCTACTCACTTTTTCACTACTCATTGTTGTTCTCTGAACTAGAGAAATGTTCTCGTATTCATTTGTATAAGAAGCCGTTTGAAGTTTTTCACTCTGGTGCCACTTTGGCCATGGTTGACTGAAAAAGAAATTATTTTAATTAGTCGCTAACATTAATTCATCAATTCATTTTCAAACTTGCTTTTATGCTTAGAGATTATGCTCAACTATCGCCATAGATGCAAACTATTGATCTTTGTTAAATATTCTCCTACATTACTAAAATACTTTCTCAGTTAAACTTTGAAAAAAAAATTGTACTCCCTTTCATTTGTAAAAAAATGTATACCTAGTTTCTTTAAAGTTTTATTGAAAAAACAAACAAACTTTTTCTACATTTTCTAAATGTGTAACCCAAATCCTGAAGTAATAATTCAACTTACATGGCTAAATACACACTTACACACACACACTCACATGTGCACAAACATAAACACTTACTAGCATAAAAATAACAAAGAGAGCCAGGGAAAATATTACATAAATGAAATGAAAAGAAAAGCACATAATTTACAGTTTTGTTTTTACTATAAAAATTCAGCTGATTTATTACCACTAATACATACAAACATATGTACATACACACTTAGAATGTGTGTATCAGAGATCTGCATGATTACGAATCAAACAGCAGAATGTAACCTTTTTGAAAAATTAATATTTGTATAGCACTTAACATTAAACAAATTTAAGTTACTAATGCATGCATGATTCATATTCACAAGACTATTGTTAATAAATGCATGCAATTGCTGGCAAGTTCTGTTTATTTATTTGATTCACAAAAGCAGTGAATCAGTATGATTGTTTTCAATACTTCTTAAAAAACCTTATTCTTGTTATTTATGAACTCATTTTATAAAATTTTTTTAAAACTTTTTCTAACAAAAGTTCTTTAAATTTATTTTAAAAATGTATGAAAACATATACGCATCCGTTCATACAGCAAAAGTCAATCCACTCATGCAGTTCTCTAGTGTGTGTATATAAGTGTTAACTTGTAAATAAAGGATGTTCCCGTACATGTATGACACACTTTCACTTTAGCTTAAAAACTTATTGTTGTGTATGTGTGTGTGTGTGTGTGTGTAACTAACTAGACAATCAACAAGAATTTTTAATAAAAATATGGAATATTTTCAACATATTTTTTTTTGCTTTTCTTTTTAGCAAACATGTAGTTTGTTTAAAGTTAAAATAAATTCATGAAGACATTCATATTATTCTTTGGTATTTACCCAATACCCCACATATATGAAAAGAAATAAATCTTGCTTGCTTTTTGTTCTATTCTACGACTATTCTAACAAACATAATTGAAAAGTTTTAAGATTGCTGCTAAAACTAATACAGATCAGGTCGTAAATTTAATTGAGCAACGAGAAAGTGTAAAAATTTTTTCGCTTAACTTAAAATAGTTAGTGAAGGTAATGAATGGTGTTAAATTTAATTAGAAAATTATTTTCGTAAGTGGCACAAATTGATCCACATAATAGAAAGTGTTTTCAATTATCCTAAGACATATATGTACGAGGGTGGGTCAATAACACCGTGACTGTATTTATTATTTGAACGGGCTAAAGTTCGTATTGCTTTGTAAGCCAAATTCCATGTGATAATTATTAATGAACAAATAACACCAAAGTTTGTTGTAAATATTCTGACTAACAACACATAGTTGAACGGAACAACTAGCCGTTTTCGAAGGCCACTAAACCTTCATCACCAGCGTTCTTCTGCGTTTGGTCCACTGTGTGTGGTGTCAGTTGATGCAGATTTCTGCTTTATATACGTAACTTTTATGCAAATGGAATATGTTAATTGTTTTAATTCATCGTATTTCAATTTGCTGAAAGCTTTTTTGTAATGAAAGCTCAATTTTACCATCTCTAAATGTACAACAGTCTTGCTATTGTCGTGACTGTTTGAATGAAATACAGGTTTTTATATAAAGATTTATTTTGTTTTCAGGCATTTTTTTGTGTAATTATTGGTCGTTGAAGTCAAATCTTTTTCCGCCGAGCATTTATTTCTTCAAGCTTAGGAACAAAAAATAATCACTCGGATTTAAGGGTGGAGAAAAGGACGAATGAGGAAGCAGTTCATGGATTTTTGCCATGGAAACTGCAAATGCGCTTGAAAAGTTTTCTCATACCCAAGTGCTTATTCAAAATTGAAACCATTGAGCCACGTGGGATGCTTATACCTTCCACAATCTCTCTCACTTTCAAGCTCCGATCGGCTAAAGCCATATCGTGAATTTTTTCAATTGTTTATGTTGTAGAGACCTCAACTGGACGTCAAGAACGTGTGGCTTGTATGGCCATAACTAAATCCAAGAAACCACTTTTATCACTAAAACTGATGGTGAAGAGTCCCCATAGTATTTATCAAGCTTAGCCTTGGTTGGAGTGATGGGTTTTTTTCGCAAAATATTATGCTAAATGAATACAAGAAATTCCCTATTTTCCATTTTCTTCCCAAAACGCGCTGTAGTCTGCTATCAACGGCTGCCCAATACAAACTATACTAAAGCTTGTTTAAATTTAGACCTGAGTCAGCTGACAGTTGCTTGTTGATAGGAACAGTGCTGCCATTTCAATTAAGAGGCGGAAACTTTAAAAAGTCACGGACTTATTGACCCGCCCTCGTATGTTACGAGTATAGATGTTTGTTATTAAAAAATTTTCAATAATTTGGATCACATTTTTCATGACTTTTTGTGAATCTCTTTTCTTTTACCGGGTAATTGTAAAAAAAAAGAAAAGAGGTGTCTTAAAACACCCGGTTATAGCTATGTTGCTTAGCTACATACATAAAAAAACTTGGTGTATGAAATAACAATGAAATAAAATTATATTATATGATGATATCAAATTCGCCGCAAATATTTCAAAACGTTTCCATTTATTTCCCATTATTTTATTTTCTAGCGCCGTATGATTAAATTAGGCCGGCCTGCAGCCCATCAGCTGTGTTCTCAGGTTTGTGCTCATATGCAAAAAAAAAAAAATACAAAAACAAATTGAGCATTATATTTCTCATTGTTCTCTCACTCACTTCAAAGAACGACACACAACAAAATCCAACAATTTGTTTCGTTTATTTTTGTACTCTGGTTTTAAGTACAACGAAATAAAAACAAAAACAAATTTATAACTGTAATAACTAGTCGATTATTTTTGTTACTAAAATCACGTTCTTGCTCCTGAGTCGTGACATAAATAGCATAGCTATAAAAATTTCATGTCTTAGAGCTTCTGTGCTTACTTTTTTCTATATTAAAAGTTTTCTGTCCCTTATTGCCAGAAAATAACAATTTAATTATGTTTTTTTTATATTTTGTTTCATTTCTTTTCTAAAACCCATTAAGCTAGAAAACTGCAACTTTAGCAAAAGCCTTCTCCAGTTTGTTTCTTTAGTAATACACAATATTAATTAAGATGCATTTCTTTTTGCTCCTCAACACTTCCATCTCTTTTATTTTGCTAAACTTTCAGTGGCAAGTTTATTCCCTTTTCCAGCTATAACTGTTGCTGTTGCTTTTTGCTTTCGTAACACTGTTGTGCTTTATGAACTACATTTTACAAGAATTCTTATTTTTATTTTTTTTTCTTTCAATTGAAAAAATAAAATAAAATAAAATAAATAAACTTGAACAGGCAGCAAACGTAACTTTATGAGAAGAAAGGTTACTTAATTGCCTGATGAATAGCGCAGAGTGGGTTTATATAAACCAAACAAACGGACATATATTTTTAGAAATGTTATATAGGTTTTTACAGATATTTTGCTCTTACGCTGCTTATTAAGTTATAATTAAAATACAGTGAATACATAATCACCTTATTCCCTTATGCCCTTTGAAGAAATTCACCCTTATTCCAGTTGTCGACATCGACGTCACTTTAGCACAATACTGAAAAAAAATGGGGCTGTTGGATGGGTTATGCTATTTTCTAGACCTTAGGGAACACAAATAGATTGTTAGTAGCACGAAATTGTCTTCGAGAGCGAGTAAGCAAGCCTCAATTTGTTGGTATTGTGTTAAAGTGACATATTGAGAGGCTGATAACACGTGTTCCAAAATAAAAAACCAACTACATTTCACTCGCGATAACGTAAACTAATTAAAACGCAACCAGTTGACTTTTGCATGATTGTTCATATTAGCGAATAAAATCTAATTTCCTCTTTAACAACGTGAAATAGAAATTACAATTCCTGTTGTTAAAATTAATATAAATATAATTTCTGGTACGTTTCCATTATGAGCAAATAAAGTTGATTTGGGAAAATCATGTCGAAGTGTTTTCATTATGTGTTGTTAGTGTTTTTGTGTTCGAATTTTCGAACTCAATTTTATGTTTGAGTGTTTTATTTATTTTTATAACACATTAATAAACAACCCCGATATTCATAAAATTTTAAATTAATTTAAAATGTATTTTATTTAAAATTTTCATAAAAAATTTTTCTAAAATCGATTTCTTCAAATTCATTTTATTTTTTTTTATGAATTTGGCGGTAAAAATATTTCATTCAATAAGAATTAGAAATCTTTATTTTGTACAATATTTTGCTAAATACTAATTTTCCCAAAATAGTTAAAAATATTATTTTGCCATTTTATTGCACGTTTCCTTCAGCGAAATGGCTTCTTTAATATGTGTTCTTCCTGTGTGTGTGTGTGTGTGTGTATAGATGCATGTGTATGCGTATGTGTGTCTGGGTAGTTTGGATGCAGTTCAAATATGTTGTTGTTGTGTTATCTGTTTCCTGATAAAGCAATTTTACTAAAATATTTGTGTTTATTTTTTTGGTTTGCTTCTCTTTCGCTTGTAAGCTGAGTTTGCTAAATATTTTTAATGTTGCTATTTTTATGACTGAATTTATTGCAGTTTGTCAGTTAGATATTCCTAAGTGCAGTTAGTTGTTGGTTTTAAAACTTTTAACTTGAGCTAATTTTGTGTGTATTTTTGTTTTTGCCAATCTTCATCCGCTGAAACATGTCATGGCAGTAGTTGCAGCAATGTTTAAAATTTTTGTATTTTAAAGAACGTTTCTATGTTTTCATTCTGAATGTTTATTGGCAATAACTTTTAGTTGTTTTTTAAACTATTCAAATGCAGATGCTTATTAGAAGCAGCACTATTAATAATAAAACTAAAACATCTTTGGAATTGGTAAAATATTGCTAATTTTTGGTGATAATTGTTCATTAATTGATTTAATAATCCATTAGGTTAGAATACTTTCATTAATTTAAGAATGAAAATTTTCAGAGTTTCACGTCTTCACAGAAAAATTCGTAAGCTTCTTAAGCAAAGTATATGTAATACTTGCATTAATGTTAAAACATTTATACTTAGATAAATTCTTATCTGACAGTGTATATGCTATGTACAAATAATATAAGGTTTATTTTATGTACACACAGAAAAAAATACCAATGTAAAATCAACATGCAAAAAGGTTCATTCAAACTCCTTCAAATCACATTAAATTTACAAGAAATAATATGTTGTTTGAGTGTGTTGGTGTTTATTTGCTTTGTTCATAGCTGCAATACACTTTTGTGCTTAGTTGTTTTTGTATTGTTGTTGTTATGTTGATGTTTGTAAACAGCCGACAAACTGGTGCTGGGTGGTAGGCAGTGTACTAGTCTTGCAGTCGGAGGATCGCAGGTTCGAATGCTGGAGTCAAGTTAAAGTATTTTGTATTTTTTTTTTAACTAAAGCTTTTCAAGTGAAAGCATTTTGTTTTTTAAGCTAAAACTAAAACTTTTCACGTTCCGCGATGAGTTCCGAGTTCAAATCTTGGCCGGGGAAGCCAAACAAAAATTTTTCTGATGTTTATGTCAACAACACGTACGTTAAATAATTAATAAAGTGCAATTGCTACATTAAATTAAATTCATGTTGTTCCAACTTGAAATAACTTTGATTCAACATGATTCCTCATTTTGATTTTAACAGTACGTAAATGTTAAATCAACACGAAATAAAGTTATTTCAAAAGGAAACATTTTCTTTGACAATTACTATAAATCATGTTAGATTAACAACATGAAACACATATGAAGCAAAATCATTCCCGCAAAATATTAGATTAACCTTGTTGAAGTAGATTTTACGTTGAAAATTTTCTGTGTATAGTTAGTTATTGCAAATAGCATCCATTAAATTCACCCTGCCACAGAAATCCATTCTTTGAACGTCACTTCTGTCATTTTAGGCTTTCGACATCTGTCGAAATTTCAAAATGTTTCCATTTAAACTTTATTAAAGAATGTGAACAACGTTAAGGAAAGAAGGGTGGTGCTTTGCCGAACCTCCAGTGGGAGACCCATTTGGGTTCATTGTGATAAGGTTAAGGAAAGTTAATGGGAATTGCAAATGCCGATCTAAATCTGAGTTAGGCTGTGTTCGAAGAAAATTTCCTTTTAACGGCTTCGCATTCGTTCGCAGTGAAATTTAAATGAAATCCTATAACTCTAGCCAGTTGGTGGCCTTATAATAAAAAGTTGGCTTTTTATACTGCTCTTACAGATTACTTGACTAAGTCATAGCACACTTTTGTATAGAAAATTTCACTTTACAGAGAACTTGACTCTGTGACAGAACATTATTCTTATAGAATATTTGACAATGTCGCACCATAATTTGACTATGTCACATCACATTTTTTTTATAGAAAACACGACTATGCCATCATATCGTACTTTTCTTAGAGCAAATCTGAACGGTTCAATTACAGCGCACTTGTTTCTATAAAAAAGTCGACTGTGCCATTACAGCACACTTTTATTTTAAAAAATTCTATAATGCCATCCCAGCACTTTTTTATTATAAAAAAGTCGATTGCCTCATCACAGTAGAAATGCTTTCTTTATCATCACAGCATGCTTTTCTTAAAGGAAACTCGACTACATACTCCATTAAAACACGCTTTTCGTATAAGAAAGTCGATTGTGCCAGTACAGCACACTTTTCTTATAAAGAAACGAATGTATGTATCATCACAGCAGAAATTCGATTGTTTCATCAGACCATACTTTTTCTATAGGAAAGCCGACTGTGTCATCACCACACACTTTTCTTATTGTATCAAAAAGTGAGTAGTAATACATATGGGCATTGCCACACGAATGCCAACTTTTTGTAGCGTGCGACACCAAGCAAATATTCTTGTTTTTTTCTAAACTAAACTAAACTTTTTTTTTACTTCTTTATATACATATTTGTGTTTGGGGGTCAGTAGCTTTACGTTAGGTAAAATTTTAAGAAATCTCGAATCACCTTGTTCAGAAATACAAGGTTAAATGTTTGCTGTCGCACGTGACAAGAAGGTGGAATTTCTCATATGTGACCTTCTACAAGAAAAGTGACCTAGTGTGTCAAAAAACGGGTTTGGAGTTAAGAGTGGATTCTGGTACCTAAAAGGGTGTAGAATAAGATGAAATGAGGTTTTCTCAAAATTTAATTTTCACACACTACGTCCCTTTTCTCGGAGAAAGTCACATATATGTATGTATTTTTTGTTTGTTTTGGACTTGGTCGCATTATACTTCCGCTAACAAAAAAAAATTGTCTGTTTTCATTGCATTGTTATTAAAACTCTTAATTATCATAAAAAGTTGAAATTAAATGCATTTAAATATTAATCATGTAAAATAAGACAACAAATTTATTTAAATACAAAAAGGCAGTGTGCATTTTCTTATTCATTAAACTTTAACCTGACACAAAATGCTCTTCTTAACACCGACACTACTCGTATTCAGCCAAGCAGCCAGCAACAACTTACAAACAAGCAACATCGTAAACAAAAATAATAATAAGGAACATCATCAACAACATCAGCACCAGCAGCAGCAACATCAAAAAACACCAACAAAACTAACAGCAACAACAGCAACAATTATAAACAAAATAATACAATAGTCAAAGCATTTATAAAATTCATTAAACTTAAACGTTTTAAGTTTTAGTTCTTAAACTATTTCATGGCATTTTGTGCCAGAGATGGGCAGATTTCGCAAACGTGATGTGGCACAAATCGAGTCTTTAGAAATATGTGAAGCTTTTTTGAGAAACTACAAGAGGAGAGAAAAAAAATATTTGGGGAATTCAAACGGTAGTCTTAAGTATCATAATGTTTTCAATTATTTTAATATAATTTTTTTTGCTCTTGTTTTTTCTTGCAAACAAAAATTTTAAAACATTATAATACTCCGACACAAGGCTAACGTTTGCATCCTACAACTATGTTTTCCTAAAAGAGGCTGACTTTCAAAATGTATCATTACACAGTGTTTATATGTTTCGGATGCGGTATTTTTATGTTGTACTGATGCAATAGTGCGAAACATTGCAACCACGAGCATCAACTTTAAAACCGATATGCTGATTGTTTGTTGCTGGTGTGACGTTCTTAATACTTGCCAAAAAAACTTTCTGCGGAGTTATGAAACACTGAACTTTGTTTCATGACAAAGCAGTTGTAAGTTTTGCATTCAGCTCGATTGTTAAATTTAAGAATGCTTTAAACCGGTTCTTTTCGAGAAAAAAATGTGTACGTTCAGCATAGATTAACTTTAACACAATCGTTTATGAATACCGATGCAATACTTCCACATAGCATATTCTATATTTTCATGACTTCTTAGGAATGTCTTTTTTTACTGGGAAGGCTAAGATTTTAGGCAAACAAATACCTGATCAGGCACGACCTATTTTTTAGGCGTGAGCAAAAAAGAAAAAATACGTGGAAGAAATGCTGTACACTATCCCAAGCTTAATTTGCACTAGTTGCTTACATTCCTACATTTAAAATATTTTATATGCATTTCATTTTATAAATATGTACACTTTGATATACATACATAAGTACATGAGTAGTGTACAGTTATAATACCATACCAGTGAGTAATAAAAGCTTTATAGCCATGACAACACAAGGCAAATATTCAACGAAATAAGCCGGACTATTAATGAATAGTTTTAGTCATATGTCAAATTTTTAAAAATTATTTAAAAATAAAAGATGCGAAATAAAATTATATAAAATACTAAAATTATATATTATTTTGTAGCTGCCTTTATTTAATCAAATATTTGCCTTTTCAAGCCTCACCTCCAACAGTTTTTCATGAAAACAAAACACGTACACAAACACAAATCATTTTAATGAATAAATGAAATAAATATTTCATATAAAATTATCTGTAAAAGTTGAAAAAAAAAAATGTATAAATACTATGAATAGTATAAAGACTTATTTGTATATAAAAGTCGTCTGGGTATTTTGTAACTGATAAAAGATTATAACATGTTGAGGTGACTGAATGAAGACAATATTCGTCTTGTTTATTTTTTTATATATATATATATTTTTTTTAACAAAAAAAGCAACTGAATAATTATTCTGAAAACCTTTTCATATTGCATTATAATGCAAGTAAGTAGAAACTGTAATAAATTTATATATTATTTATGCATAAAACAGTATATGGCTGCTTTAATATAAACCATTAAATATTTATATAGTTGCTTATTTAATGAAGAAATAATTTCTTAAGAGGACTCAAAATCAGTATTTTTGTTCAATTCTTATTACTTTTTTGCTTAATGTGATTTTGTAAAGAATGCAATAAAAGTTAATCTAGACTTGCTTCGTGGAAATGCTGCATTTTCCTGTGCCACCACGCTCTACAACAGCACCTATGTTTAGTTACTTGGATAGAAAGTAGTTGTTAACAGCAGTTATTTAACATAAACAAGTGCGATAAACATATTTTGTTCCTCATCCATACATCATGTGCAAGTATAATTCAAAAACGGCGTTTTCCATATTTGCTTACGAAGAAAAGAGGTGTCTTAGGACACCCGGTTATAGCTATGCTGCTTAGCTATATAAAACAAACTTAATGTATTAAATAACAATGCAATAAAATTATATTATATGATGGTGTTAAATTCGCCGCAAATCTTTCAAAAAGTTTCCCTTTATTCGCCATTATTTTCTTTTTTAGCGGCGTACGATTAAATTAATGCATTGTTTGTGGCCTTTTGTTCTTAGTTTATTATGTTTTTAATAGAAATTGTCGATCGTTCGTTTTCTGTCGACATCGTGGCACATGTCATTATTTCTTATAGCTATGCTATTTATGTCACAACACAGGAGAAAGGACGTGATTGTCGTAACAAAACTAATCGACACTATTACAGTTATAAATTTATTTTTGTTTTGATTTCTTTTTACTTAAAACGAAACAAATTGTTTGATTTTGTTTTGTTTCGTTCTTTGAATTGTGTAAAACAAAAACGAAAACAATGAGAAGAATAGCTCAAATTGTTTTTGTATTGTTTTTGCGCATGAGCACAAACCAGACAACACCGCCGATCAGCTGTAAGCCGGCTAACATATTAAACTTGCTTTAGATAGATAAGCAGCATAGCTACAACCTGGTGTCCCAAGACACCTCTCTTCTTTTTTTATTATATTTTCTTCGAGACCAAAGAAAGGCTTTAATTTCAAAAAGTAGTTTTCTGAATCCTCTTGTACATTACCAGCACAAATGACCCCAAGCTTACGGTTTTCCCTAAGACTTCGTCACACCAGAAACAGAAATAATCGATAAAATCCATGAAAAGATATTGATTAGACATTTGGATATGAAAAAGCTATATATCCGCAAAAGTATTGCTGCGGTTGCTCAAGCTGGAACATCAGCCGAAAACCTGAGGTGGGGAGAAATAGCTTCTGATTGAAATCAAACCCACCGGTTTAGGGTTGGATAACCTTCGGTTTATAGTTCGCTGCGCACAATTCTGTAAAAGACTAAAAACTGAAGTATGGTCTGAGTTAGAACACATAGACCACATTGTGTAATTAAGCCACCACACCACCTTAAGCAGGAACGAAATGCAAAGAAAAATTGTTAATACTTCAAGGACTGTACGAAAATTCCTCTCTTCTATGAAAGGTACCTACAGGATGGTCTTTAACATTTAAGAAGATGGGAGTAGAAACGAGGGCTTGCCGTTAATCCTAATAAAACGGAACTAGTCCTATTCTCCAAGAAGTATAAGATATCTGTTTTCCAACCTATCATTCTTAATAATAGGGAGACAAAAGTGCCCAATACTGCCAAATATTTCGGAGTTATTATTGATTCAAAGCCAAGTTTCAAAACTAATATTCTAGAGAGAGAGAGAGTGAATAAAACAACAATTTTACTCTATCTATGCAAGAAATCCATTGGAAAAACTGGGGTTTTACCCAGAAGTTTGTTCACTGGATCTATACTCCAATAGTATGCCCAATTCTCATGTATGGGTACATCGTGTGTTGGTCTTCCCTGGAGAAAAAGTCGTATTTACACATGTTACACAAAGTTCAAAACTTGCATTCTTGTATATAACCAGCGCTGTTCGCACTACGCCTAGGGATGCATAGTGGATGCTCCTGCACCTACTACCATTGGACCTAGTAGGGAAGCAGATAGCAATAACCTCAGCCAGAGATAGCAATAATGTCAGCAATAACCTCGTTGTACCTCTCTGTAGAACGGAAATGCTACCGGCCACTTTAGAATACTCAACGACTAAGTTTGGAGATGGAGGATTGACCAAACCTCCCCCGCTCTACAGCAGGAACGTCTTTATAAAACCTGGAGGATTGTTATACGGACGGCTTCAAAACACAAGAAGGGGTGTGTTACAGAGTCTTTTCAGGGACCTTAGATCTTCCTATTGTAGAGCGATTTTTGGATCACTTCAGTATCTTCCAGGCAGACATCCTTACTATGAAAAAAGTTGCGGATTGGTTGAATGTCACTTCAACGACTTTAATTAACAGTTACACTGATAGTCGAGCAGCTACTATGGCGCTTGAATCCCCGTTTGTAAGAACAACAACAGCTCTTGACTGCGATCATCTCTAAGCGAGATGGCGGAGCAGTTTCATATTAGGATCATCTGGATCCCAAGACATAGAGACTTTCAGGTGACTGCTAGGGCTGATGAGCTAGCAGTCACCTGCTAGCTCATCAGAACTTAACAGGTTCCACCGGATTTGTAATGTGTGCGCTTACAGATAGAAGATGAAACAAATAGAAGGTGGGTCACAAGAAATGATTGCGATCAAAAGGCAGGTATGGGCTCATCTAAATAGGAAAAATACAGCTTCTTTAATATAAAAAAATAGGAAACAAGTCTCGATTCTAGTGTCAGTGTTAACCAGGCATTGTCTCATAGATAGGCATGCTCAAAGATTAAATGTCTAACACAATGATTTTTTCCGCAACTGCCAGGATATCGATGAAGAGGATTCTGTGTCACTGTCCTGAACTTGCAAGAAAGAGAATGGCCACAATGGGCGCTCTTGAGTTCAGGGAACTTTGTTGAACTGCAACGTATTAGTAGCTTTATGTAAGAGCTCTGGTTGGTTCGACGGTGGGAACCACGCATAAGCAGAGTATACGTTGTATCACCTTGGACCAAAACGATCTAAGTGAGTCCGGGATTCTGACTGTCACCCTTACCTAATCTAAAGCTTAAATTAGACGTGTCATAGCCATAATGCCATAGCCATAACCAAACCAAAATTCAATTGGTTTTTTTGGTGAGAGTTATGGCGTTATGGCAATTCACCTATAATCAAATACAGTGCTGCCCTTTAGTTTCGAACGGCTGTTTTCTATGGCTATGGCTATATCAAGTCTGATTGAGCCTTAACCTAACCTAAGGACTGCACGTTAAGTGAACATATTTCGGAGTTTCTTTTATTTCCCTGCATTTAACAAAGCAATAGTAATTAAAAAAATCAAAAAATCCGACTGCGAGTAATATGGAACCATTAAATGGTCATTCGATATGAAAAATCATAAGGGAAACCTAAAGATGATTTATAAATACCTGTCAAATTATACCCATTTTGATATATGTAATTCGCCCACTTTTTATTTATATTTTTTTCGTATTAACAAACTGGCGTCTATTGGCCGCCATATTGAGTTCTGAGTACTGTAATATCCTTACTGACACCCACAGGATTAAGACAAATCAATTGCTGTAAGAATCAGCAAAATCGGTTCGCGCGTTCGGCTTATATCATTGCTGGCCACCGAGAGTAATGTATTCGTGTATGTGTATTCATTTGTATCAGAAATCGATCGATGTCCGGCACTCTGGTGCTATTTTGGAAAGCGTAGGTTTATATCGTTCCATAACCGCCAAAATAACTTAAACGACATAATTTTCAAACTTCATTTTTTTACCAAAATCGATTATTTGCGATCGTAAATTGTCGATTTTCGTCAAAAAAAACGAAGTCAAACAAATGTGTCGCTTAAGTTAATTTAGCGGTTATGGCTCGATGTAGTGCCGCAAAGGAACACATATACATACATAGGCTGATAAACACAATACCCTTCTTTGCATCGTGCAGTCGGGTAAAAAGGCCGATAATCCAATATTTAAAGGACATGCCTACAATAGATAATTATGCAAATACCACATTCTTTATGACCTGACCCACCACTGTATTTTTAAGAGCATATTTAGGAACATTTTTGTGGTTACAATTAAAATTTTATTAAAATTCAGAGATACAAGATCTGGCATACAAGAAAAAAAAATATGTTTTTTAAATTTATTTCTATGAGCACATTTAAATTTTTTTTTTATTTATAATTTTCTATTTATGTATAAATTTAATTTAAATATAAAATATGTTAGTAGTTGTTTGCTTTAATTCATACATTTATGTATATTGTATTTATGTGAGAGTATGTGTAGGCGTGTGTGTGTGTGTATGTATATGTGTTTGTTTTGCTTGAGTATTCATTTATGGGAATATTTAAGGATGTGCAAACAAATTTGTCTGCTTATTCTATTTGTTGTTATTATTGTCGTTGGATATGTTAATGATGTTTGCTACTTCTGTGCTATTTGCTTAAGTTGTTTATTTTTTGTATGCGAGTGTATATGTATGTATGTATGTGCATATGTATGTATGTGTATGGGAGTTTTTTTTGTTTACCTGTAAAATTCGTATAATTAAATTTAATTAAAATTTAATTGAATGGCTCTTTCTCTACTTAAACAAAACCACTGTGATTGTGTGTGTGTGTGGCTGTGGGTATGAGTTATTTAATATTATAAAGCTTATACGAGTATGTACTCGTGTGTGTGTGTGTGTGTATGTTCACATACATACATACATATTCCACTCATTCATTTCATTTCTTTATTCATGCACGCATGTATTCATTCCACATTTTTATTGTACTATCAAAGGCTTTTGCTTTTAGTTAGTTAGTCAACTTTTAGCGGATAATAACATCATAGATAAAACACTCAATACCTTTATCACTATACATTCATAAATAAATAAATTCCATACAGATACTATACATACCTACAATTGATAATAAATTTTAACATACATAAATTCCACACGACGCGACGGACAGACAGCAATTCTCTGGGCAGCCACAAAACACGTGTTGCTCAAGGATTCAATTAGTTTTTTTATGACTTAATTTTCGTAACAAAAGCTGGAGATTGATTTGTCGCAGTGTGGCTGTTGATGAAGGCTGTAATAATTACAATTTAAACATGTAGCACTTAATTAAATATTGAGAGCTTTTCTTATTGTTTGCCGCTAATGCAAATATGTATGTATGTATATTAAGTCTAACGCTGAGTTCTACAGTGTCGAAGAAAAGTGTTAAATATAAAAATTATTAGATATCTTAACAGGGTATATGTAAAAAAATATGTATATATTTGGTCTGAAAGTATAATGATTCCTGCAATGTTCTTCTGAACATTTCTTTGTTTAATTTTTTTTAGAATACTTTGCAAAAATAAAGATAAAATTTATAATGGTTTTGAAATAATATTATTTCCTTTTATTGTTATATATAAAAACACTGAATGTTTCCTTTAGACAACGAACTTGTACAAAAAGTCTTACGGTACCGTACACTAACAGTGATAAGGAGCTTCATTTTTATTCGCTACGATGTCCGTCTGCCTGATTGTCTGTCATAGGCTGTTTCCTCGAGAATCGTAAGAGCTACGGTTCTGAAATTTTCACAGAATATTTAAATCCTTGGCTGCTACAACAACAAAAATATGACAGTTAAAAATTAAAGGGTATTGAAATGCTAATGAAATAAACAGACATTTATATTAGACACTGGAAATTTTCAAGGTTAATGTATTTTTATCCAGACCTCACCAATTAACACTGCCATTTCAAAATTAAAATTAAAGGGTATTCTATCAGTTAATGTAATTTTGCCAACTAGCTTCATATTTTAAACCATGAAAGGCAAACTCTTAAAATTTTCAAAAATGCTAAAACTAAAAAAAAATAGTAAAATATAAAAAAAAATCCGAAACGAAAAATCGCTAAATTAAAAAAAACGCCTAAACGAAAAATTTCACCAATAAAAAAATAAATCGCTAAAAAAATACCAAAAGTAAAAAGTTCGCCAAAAAACTAAAAAAAAATCGCCGAAACCAACAAAAATCGCCAAAATGGAAAAAATCGCCAAAACAAACAAAAACCACACTACAATGCAAATTAAATGCTTTCATTAAAGTCATTCTTATGTAACTTTTAAGCTATCTTTTGTAACTTTAATAGCTCTCTAAATGTACGAAAATTCAAGGGCCAGTATAAAATTATATTTTAAAAAAATATGCATATTATTGACCAATTAAAAACCACAAAACATACTCTCAATAATTTTATAACTTGAATAAAATTCTATTTATTTCAAGGATAACAAAAAACGAAGTGCTTAAGATTTTAATTTTTAAATAACACACAACTTCCTTGCCTAACTTTAGCAATAGTTATTTTTTTTCTTCTGGGCATTTAAAACAAAATATTTATGTCTATTATAAAATATGTTCTCAATATAAAATATATGTTTAATAGATTTTGCTGTAAAATCTGTGAAGTGTTAAATTTTTGTGTTTAATGTTCTAACTGTAATTCTTATTGTACATGAAGAATATATAATATTTCAATATTTTATACAATAATACAAAAGTATGCAATGAAAGAGAAAAAAATAAATAAATAAGTACAAAACATAACAAGCAAATGTTTTACAATTTTTATTGTGTTAAGCAAAATTATTTTTTTTATGCACAGTGGTCACTTGGAAAAAGAAAATCTTGTTGGTTAATCTAACCAATTTCAATGGTTAAATATAAAGTTGCTATAAATTCCTACTAGCATTTCAATGAACAAAATTTTGTCGGGTCAATCTTACCAATTTGGAATTGTTATATGTATTACTTTCAATATACTGCCCTACAATTTTGTTTTTTACAATTTTTGTTTACATAATGACAGTATGACCTTTATGACTTCTATTTGAATGGCTGAACTTATACTAAAAATAATTTTTGGATTAATTTTTTTACCAGCCCCACATTAGTTAGTTTAACCAATTTCTTTGGTTGGTGCAATTGAAATCGTTCAAATAGGTTAGACTTATTTAAAACATTTTTTTCTGTGCAATATTGGAGATACAAATTTAGTAAATAAATATACTCTGAAACAAGAAATGGAAAAATAAAATAGTTAATTTTAATTATTATTATTTGAACTTGATTTGTAATACGATTAATCAAAACAATTCACATATTTCATTTGCTATAATGGCTGAGTATATAAAGTAGGAATCTACATCCACTGACACCATACACAGTGAACCAAACACAAAGAACGCTGACGATAAAGGTGTAGTGGCCTTCGAAAACAGCTAGTTGTTCCGTTCTACTGCGTGTTTATCAGAATATTTACAATTAAATTTGGTGTTATTTGTTCATTAATAATTATCACATGCAATTTGAATTTTGAATGAATTTGAATTTTTTTAACACAAAACAACCCGCGAAGCGATTAGCTTGTCTGCGGAAAACACCCAGGGTCTATGGCGGGAATCGGACCCACGACTTCTGGACTGAAAGGCTAGCATCGCTCTCCATGTAATTATCACATGTAATTTGGCTTACAAAGCGATACGAACCTTAGCCTTATCAAATTATAAATATAAAAAAATAAGATAATTCTATTTTATATGTGTAATAAAAGCAATGAATAATTGTTTTACTGCTGGTCCATTTCTAAGTTGAGCATCATTTTGCTGCACTGTTCACAATCATCTTTAAATGTTTTAAAATTTCTTTAGTACATAATAAAATCTATAAAATGGTCAATTGTTTTCTATTACTTCATAGACCCAGCCAGCCAACTAACTACCTCTAACTAACCATCCAAACTAAGCGAACCAGAACAGAAAAGCGTTAATGCTTGCAATTGCTTAAAATATTTAAACTTAAAGGTATGCACCTGAAAATACCAGAGACCAGACAAGCAAGCCGTGCTTAAGGCCAACAAACACACACGCACATCCACACACAAACATACACACCCAAAAAGTCTTACATTTAACAGAACAAACAAACATACCTGTACATACAAACATTGTAGATGTTGAATAAAAATGCCTGAATATCAGCATTTCATTATAGAGATGATGACGACGGGCAATAATGCACTGGCCAAGACAATAGAATAGAATAAGGAAAAGCAGCCAGGAGTACGAACAAAAAAAAAAAAAGAAATGAAAAAAGACAAACGTTTAACAAAAAAACAAAAAAAAAACACAAAAAGTCTTACAAAACTTTTAGCAATAAAATCGTGCAATTAATACATGATCTTGAATTGATTGCATTCGCACGATTTTCAGAGAGCAACACGTGTTTACTTTCCACCACCAATACAAACATATAAGCACACACACACACACACACATGCACACACATACATGCACATACATACATATCCCAACAATGCTTGCCTTTCGACAAAATGTAAGTAAGCTTTGCCTTTATTGCTGCTATTCCGTAAAACAAAAGCTTTACATGTTTGAAGAAGAGAAAGAGGAAAAAAAAGAACACCACAGATTCCGGGGCTAAACAAATAACAGCGCAACTACAACAACTACAAAGCAAAGGCAACAACAGTATTAGGCTAACATTTCAAGCAGTTAAAAAGTGTTTCCTTCAATTGTTTAAACAGCAGCAACAACAAAATGCACTATTGCAACAACACTATTAAAACATTTTTTTTTATAGGCGAGCGAAATTAAAGGAATTAATTCTTTTAAAGTACATTGACGAAAATGTTTGACTTCGCTTTTAAATTCTGAAGTTATATTTACTTTAATTTGAGTTGTGTTCGAGTCAGTGCATAGTCCCAGTTCACACTTCACAAGTCTTATTGCTAAGCTTATATTTTTTTAGCATATATCGCTCATTTACTCAAAGAACGTCATAGCTCAAAAAATGGAATTTTTGAGTTAACGATGCAGAATTAATTCTCATCGTCGTTCTTCAAATTGTGTAAAAATTTCATACCAATATCTTGTTTACTTAACTCTTGGGAGAAAAATAAAATTTTCTATTTTCATTAAGTTGTGTGTAAATTTACAATTTAACATTACGAATGAGAAACAAAAACATATCGACAGTACTCGTTTCTTTTCTCCTCGTTTTCTCACCATCCATCAAGGCGAAAGGCGAAAATATGTTATAATGCTAAAAAAAAGAAATTCTCAGTTGAAAATTATTTTAAACAATAACAAAAACACTCTTCACAGTCTTATCTACATCTGAATCGTAGAATGATAAAAGTCAAGCGGGTATGAAGGAGTACAGCTAAAAATAAATACCATGCACATCCGCCAACACACACATTCATTTTAAACCGAATACATTTCCAAACTGCGCAGCACAAACAACTATACATACAATTTATAGACTGTATGAGCTACAATCATACGCAAGGTTATAAAAATACTCTGAGTATTAATCGGCTACAGATGCGTATATACAGGCTATTAAAATGTTCATTTCATTTTATATACACAAATTTATGTATATGAGGGCGAATAGTGAATATATATTCGCATATTTTTTTTTGTCCGACAAAATATCCACACTCTGAGTAGATATAAGCATACTCCGATTATGCACATGACACAGAGTCAATGAGCTTGATACGCATCTGCTTTTTTTTTTTTTTGTAGCTATAGCGTATTTTATGGATGTGAAATCCAGTTTGGACAAGGCAAGCCAGGCTTTTGCTATGCTAAATCCTATATGGCGATCCACTCAGCTGTCCAGCAACACCAAACTCCGAATATTTAACTCCAACGTGGTAGTAAATCATGGAATACTGCAACCAAAGATATCAGTAGCATCCAAGTTTTTGTAAACAGGTGTCATCCTCGAATACTTCATATATAAGCAACATAAACCTGTGGCATACCACCCGCCAGATGCCGTAGACGTAAATGACGCTGTATTGGACATACGCTTAGGAAGCAACCCAAAGACATTAGCCAGAATGGCCATC
Source organism: Tachina lurida (assembly GCA_944452675.1). Taxonomy (NCBI): domain Eukaryota; kingdom Metazoa; phylum Arthropoda; class Insecta; order Diptera; family Tachinidae; genus Tachina; species Tachina lurida. The sequence goes on from OX101755.1 coordinate 129,889,983, forward strand.
GACTGGAATCCCCAAGGTCAACGAGGTATTGGAAGATCTGCTCATACTTGGGGGATACAGCTGGATACTGAAATAAGAACTTCAGAATGCAGCTGGAGGGAAATAAAACACATCGCAAGAAGAACTTTGTTGTGGCCCTATGTTCCTTATAGGAATTACAGGATATAATATATATAGCGTATTTTATAGTTATACGCAGTTACTATAATTAAGACTAATTACTTGTGTATATTTTTTATAGTTCGACTACTCATTCTCTAATTGTATGCTTGAAATGAGGTTTGCTAGATCCTGTCAAGTTGTATTTGTTTCAAATTCACCAACCCTTGTAGAAAGATAAAAAATTCGGGATAAAAAGATATGTAAGTCTAAAATATGTAGTTTAAGCTTTAAAGCTCTGCCCTTTGATGCAAACATACGGTTTACTTTACAACGAGCAATATAAACAATTAAATGTTCGTGTTTGTATGCATATGTGTGTACGTGTGTATGTTTTTTTATCATGCTTATTTTCATGCCTGCCTTGTTAACACATGTTCAAACCACTATACGTTGATATAAGAAGTATTTCAGCCATGGTTGTTTTTGTAGCTCCTGGTGCTCTTGGTGCTGCAGCTGATGTTTTTCATTGCTCTGCATCCTTGTTGGCTGAAATTGTGTGTCTGCTTATTGATTTTAAAATATTACAATAACGCAGCAACAAAAATAGAAAATGTTATTTTTATATATGTAAATAGTTATTTTCTTTTTACTATTTTGCTAAATATTTAATTTTATCTGCTGTTTAATATGGTCCATTTAGGTGAGATCTTATTACTATCGTTATTGTTTTGTGTTGACCATATTTTGTAAAAGTATCTAATGGTCCTTAGTTATTAAATATATGTACATACATACGTATGTATGTATGCATATTATTCCTTAAGATTTTATTTATTCTTTTTTTTTTTGTTAACTCTTTATTGGAATGAAGAGTAAATTTTTATTGAACTACAGTTTGCTTTATAGAAACGTGACCCAAATATGCATTTCTTGTGTGTTAATGGGAGCCGTATATTATAAGACAGTTTCAAAATGTAATAATTTATTATTACTTTGTTTAAAAAGTAGCAAAGTGAAATAATTAAAATGGAAAGTTAATTAAAGTTTTCTTGTTGTAAGAAAAATATTGGTAATAAAAATTATTTAAAAGCCAGTGCTATTAATTTATAAATTTAATTAAGTTAGATAACGTTGGTATGATTTGGGAGGCGAATATATTGGACACTCAATCATTTTTTAAAGACGTAATTTTTGTAAAACTTTAAGTGTGATGATTAGCCTTACATATTTGCAATATTATATTGGTATATATATAACACAATATATTGGATAAAAGCAAAAGTCTTTTGACTTATATTGAGCAATAAGAAATATTTTATACATATGAAGTAAGATATAAGTATCAAGACAGAATTATTGATTCTCATGAATATAAATATGTAATCATGCAATACAAATATAAATTTTTTTTCGAAATATCGACCGATTTTAGCAGAGAAGATAAAAATATGTTACGCAATCCATTGCCTTGGAGTAAAGGACTCTCTCCTTCTAAGCTCGACCCCAAATCAGGCGAAAAACTAAAATCTAGAGGTCCAGTTTGATAACAACTGTACACACTTGCAATATTATTGTACAATAATTAATATTGCACAATAAAATTGCATGTGTCTATATTATATTGTTATATGGAACAATATATTGAATAAAATTAAAAGCCTTTTGATTTATATTGTGCACTAATTTTTTCCAGGTACATAACTAAGCGTTGTTTCAAAATTTTTGGAATTTGTATGTATCCAGCATATATCACGGAAAAATAATTTTAAAGGTATATCACTAGGCATTATTTTTGAATTTTTGGATTTTGTATGTATCTAGCATGTATCACGAAAAAACAATTTTAAAATTTCTTAAATGTAGCGTTTGTTTACTTTTAAATATATTGCCAAAAAAATTGCTTGACCAGTGTGGAGCAAAACGACTATAATAATATCAATAAAGTACTCAATAATTTTGCATAGTCTATGGGTACCTTTACAGAGCATTGAAAATTAATATACGAATCGAAGGACTATAAACAAATCGCATATAATTCGATAGTTGTAGCTTCAACAATATGGCCGCCGCCAACTGCCAAATCCTGGTAGACCCTGTTGATAGATACAGTATATGTGAATACTAAAATAAACTACGCAATCCATTGCCTTAGAGTAAAGGAACTTTTTTCGAAATTCTTTAATTATTGAGCAAATATCATCAAAATCAGCAAAAATATCTTTTGGAATTATTCAAGCATACATACATTTCAGTATTTTCAAAGCAAAGTAATAATCAACCCCACATCCATGCATACATAAATATATTTCTAAGGACATCGCAGTATAAAATGTAAACGACCACAAAAGTTTGAATGAAAGTGGTAAGAAAAGGATAGAATTAGATATAATATAAAACTACTCGAGCATCATTGATGATGAAGATGTTTGTAAAAGAAAATTTTATGACGACAATATAAAAATAAAATTCTTCCATAGAAAAACTTTTAACTAGCGAGCACTGAGCAAATGCGCACAAAAATGCTAAAACATTCCTTTTTTTTTTTTTTTTTGATACAAACACATGGACAAAATGTACATTCTTGTATATAAAAGCTTAGAAATACCTGAGAAAATAAATATAAACTTAAGGAAATTATAACACACTCACCCAGAGGTAAAAGAAATTCTAGCAAATATAAGGAAAAATAAATACTTGACCTAAATATTTATGAAAGTAGAAACATATTGGCAACTTGGAATTCCAACTAAAACTATTTTGTTTTAGACGTAATAAAGAGAAAATGAATAATGAATCTCTAAAAAATATAACTATACATACATACATACATATATATATATATATATATATATATATATATATATATATGATTTTATGTGTAAAGTTTTTTTTTTGTTTCTATCTCAAAATGCTCGAGGAAAGAAAAATCAATAAAATGGTTGAATGAAATTTAAGACGAAGTAGATAAACCTTAAGGCTAAACATTTGTGTAATATAGTAAATATTAAAGCTGAAAGTCTACATAAAACGTTTTCAACGTTATTGTATACTGTGCTTTGCTTAGGACTAAAAATGAAAATAAATAAAATAAATTCGTCGATGCTAGCCTCTCAGTCCAGAGGTCGTGGGTTCGATTCCCACCATAGACCCTGGATGTTTTCCGCTGACAAGCTAATCGCTTTGCGGGTTGTGTTTGCTCCTAAAAAAAATTAATTTTAAAGTTGGAGCAACGTAAACTTGATATTGAAATAACACGAATAACCATGTTGAATCAAACTTATTTCAGGTTGAAACAACATGAATTTTAATTTAATTCAGTCCAATGCGGCCAAGATTTGAACTCGGAAATCATCGAATGATAGTCAACGCACAGCTCTTTAACAACATTAAATATTCTTTAGATACACACTAAATATATACCATCATGAATAACATTTTAATTCAACATTATTTACTTGATAATTAAACATTGTATTTATGTAAAAACCTACAGTTAAAAAAAAACAAACTACGTAGTAACTTTGACTTCAAGGCAACAAAGATTGAGTTACAAAATTGGGCGAAGATGGCCCGCAGAACACAATGGAATTGTGATACTGTGGGTAATCTAACCAAGGTTCTACGGGGGCGACCCATGCAAAGGCAAAACAAGGAAACTGTTGAAACTAAACAAGCCCGAGCTAAGAAAGATGACCGGCATTTTAACGTGGTACTCTAATACACGAGGGCATTTGTACCGGATTGCAGCCAGGAATGACATTGAATACAGGGCATGCATGGAGGACATGGAGACAATGGAACACATCCTTTGTCATTGTCAAGCTTTGGTTCAGCCGATATCCCGTTATTTTGGGGATGACACCTTACCGGACTTTACCCACCTCAGACGTATTGACTGGAAAAGCTTGAAGGACTCTGTGAACGATACTGAGTTCTTATTAAGGTGGGGTTCGTTTGTTAATTTATATGAGAGTGCACAACAGGCTTGGACTGACTTATGTGTATGTCCCGGACATGAGCGTAATGGATTCTCTTGTCAACCTAATCTAACCTAAATTTGACTTGTCTCCGGTATTCAAACCTGCGACCCTCCGACCACAAGACTAGCACACTGGCTGCTAACCAGCAGCAGCAAATTTCTGCTGGTAATGCGAAATTTTTCGGCTTTTTATGAATTTCAAAATAAACAACAATAACAGCAACGGGTTAGGTTAAGCTAGGAAGGGTGGCGCTACACCTCACCTCCACTCGGAGACCCAATAATTGGGTTCATTGTGATTCCGTTCTGTTGACCAAGTAATACTTGGTTGTTGCCAGAAGTGACCCTATTATCCTTCATTTAACCACCGAGCTTCATGATGAAGCCAATGATGGCCTAATTTACACTTCCCGATATCAGTAATGTTTTCATGGAAACGTCTGCTCAGCCACCTAAGCCTATGACGTTGCAACCTTGGGCAGTGACAGATAATATGTTCAATGGTTTCTGGTTCCTATTAATAACAACAACAGCACAAAAAGAAGTCACAATTAAGCACAACAGTGCGACATAATTTTTGAACTTAATTTTTTTGGCCACAACCGATACTTTGCTTCGATTTTCATCAAAAAACGAGCTAAAAAAAATTTGTCTTTTAAGCTTGTTTGGCGGTTATGGCTCGATATTTTTACTTGTAAATTTAATATGATTTTAAGTTAACATTTTTTGCATGGTGATTTTACATTGGTATTTTTTGTGTGTGCTCGGGAGCTTCAAATTACCTTCAGCATTGCGGCAATCGCGTGCTTCTACCTTTACGCTGCATCAATGAATAGAAAATAAATGTTGACGGTACTTGACGCCTGACTTGTTCGCCCTTCACCTGTGACGCTAGCTAAGGTTGTAAGTAACTCTAGTTTTCTTATTCTAACCGCCAGGGCATCCTACACTTTGTGCTCTGGAACTTGCGACTTACAATTGCACTCACACCAATTCTTTTACAGTACGCGGTCTCACAAAGGCTGCGAGAAAGCGTAGAAAGGGCATTATGGACTTTCAGATCAACTAACTGTTGTTCTTGTATAATTTCGATCAAAAGAGTCCATTTCTCTTTTTATTAATTTGTACGTACATTCCTTTAAATCTGTTGCTTTTTCAAATGACACATAATATATCACAAACTTACCTCGTTTCTTTTTTCAACTTTTCTCTGCCGTTTGAATTTTACTAATTGCCACATTTAAGACATTAAGATAAGGTCATAAAAGATTCTCTTTGTTCTCATATCGGGTACTTTGTATTCTTTCAAACATTGAAAATACAGCAGAAATAAAAGAAACACCGATAAAGAATGAAACGCATGTTATATGAGACTGCAGGCGAACATACCAAACCGCCTAAATGACGAATTGCAAATTACAGCCAAATGCGGTGTTAAACAAAGGAAGGTAGATAATAAATTTTGTTCCAAAAAATTCATATTTAAACTTTTAAATGTTGCAATGGCCTGGACTTACCCACATTTGCAGTTGCAGAAGTTTTTGTTTTCTTCTTTCTCTTAATTTTTGACAATTATTATTTTGAAAATATTATAAAAGAACGTTGAACTTGGTTACGTTCAAAGATAAAATACAAGTGGCTAAAAAATTTTTGCAAATATTATGACTTAAACACCTGAACTAAAGGAAGATCGTTTGCTTAACACATTAATTAAAAAAATAATAAAACAGTTTACGCCATTATTCAGATGTGTTATAAATGTTTTCTTTGGTATTGCTGTTGTGTTTCATTAAAAGATTAATTTATTTTTGTGAAAAGTTGTTTTATGTCCAATCGCAGATGAAAAGGTTTCGATTACAAAAGTCAATTCTTTCCAAAACAAAAAAATTGGCTACTTTCTTTCCTTTAACAAAAACCTCCTTCTACTTTTGCTTCTGCTTTTAAAAGATCCCTTGTCGTTGTCTTTTAGCGTCCTATAAATATTTAACAGCTGCAAAGATGTAACAAAAACAAAAAATAAAACAAAATCACTAAAATATACAAGTTAAGACACATATTTTGGCTAATGTTTGCCAATAATGCCAAATTTGGCCATAAAACGATCTTGAGTTACGACAAGCAACATATAAAATTTATAAATGAAAATATTAAGAAAAAATCTGCCAACAAAAAAAAAATAAAGTGAGAAATTACACACACATTAATTTTTCTTCTGTTTACTTATGATTCCGGGTATCTGTATGCCGCGCCATCTGTTTGTCTCACCATTCATGTTATTTTATGGGTGTAGTTTTATTATTGTTACAACTTGCAACATTAAGTTTCATTATAAATTTTTCATACTTCTTTTTATTGTTGCAGTCAGCTTAAACAAAAACAGATATTTGTCTCTCAATATCTGGCAACAGCAGCGAGCCATCATACTACCAAATACATAAATAAATTAAATAAATTTTACTAACGGACACTATAAAGCAATGCAAGACGACAGACGGACAGACGGACAGACGCACGGACAGACAGACGGATGTTTAAGAAAGATGTTCTCAATTAATAATGAACATTTTTGTCATAATTTGATACGGCAGATTCCTGGCAAAATTAAAACACTGGCTGTATATTTGCACTGTTTGTTGTTGTTGTTGTTGTTCTTGTTGCATTAAGTTGGTCAAAAGAAATAAGTTTTGGTAACTTTATTTATGGCAAGATTTCAAAAATTAAACAAAGTATTTGCCATAAATATTGTATGCGGTTGCAATGAATTTAATATCACCTTCAATTCATATAATTTAGTTCTTAGCTGGTTTATTTAAAACCTTTTCAAGACTAAATGAAAAGGATTTTGAATAAAATCTTTGAAAATTTTTATTTTTTAATTCGGGACAATAGAGATTGTTTCTCAATAGTTGTATGATCGAGAATAGTCTTATCTATTAATGATTCTATGAGTTTACTCGTATTTTCTGCATAAAGCCTAGAGGTCAGATTTAGAAATACAGTGAACTTCGGTTATAACGGATACTGATCAGCGAGAATTATCTCATACTACGAACCACTAGTCTTGCTTTGATGTCATCAAAGTAATTATTTTTATATAAACATGTGAATTCTATCCTTGAAATTTTGAAATTGGTAGCTTGCTGTGGTGAATATTTTTAAGAATAGTGAATACCCAGCTATTCTAGAATACGATTTTTTAAGCAAGCTAAATATTATATGGATGTGTATTCCTAACGATTTAACAATTATCTCACAGAGAAAAAACTGCCTATAGAATCAATAAGATTTTCACTAGGAAACGTTTTTAGGCTAAGGGGTATCCCAGCGGAAAGAAGCGAAGATTTTTTCATAGAGATTCCTTATTGTTTTTATGTGGTAAATCTTATTAATTTTATCAAGAAGAAAACCACATAAAATTAAGAAGAAATCTTATTATTTACAACTTTTTTTACTCAATTTCCGTTATTTTTGGCACCAAAAAAACAATCCATAGAGAAAAACTTCTTGATTCTATTACGTTTTTTTTATAAATTGTAAACTATAGGGATTTTTTATTGATTTTATTAGGTTGCCTTATTGATTTTTTTAAAAAGGTTTTCTTCTTGGTTTTATTAGGCTATCTTATTAATTTTTTTAATAAGGTTTTCTTTTTGATTTTAGTAGGTTCCTATATGATTATGTGTAAAGCATCTTATTTATTTTTTTAATAAGGGAATCTTCTTGATGATTTTATGAGGTGTCTTGTTATTTCGTTTCAATAAATAGACATACAGACAATTTTGTTCATGATCTTTTTCATTTTTGTATAAGAATGTTTGCACAATAATTTCAATGGTTATTCAGGCTGCTTGTTAGCATATTGGTTAGAGTGCATGTCTATCAGGTAGAAGTTTGCTGATTCAATACTTGGTGAGTAAGTTAGTTATGAAATAACATAATGTGTTTGTATGTATGTATGTATAAATAAATAACATACATATGTATATGGTATAGAATTTAAATTAAAATACATAAGTACAGAGAATAAAGACGCAATTTTTTTTATTTTTTATTGAAAAAATCAATAAGATAAACTCATAAAAACTACAAGATTTCTTCTTGATTTTTTCAAAAAAGTTTTCTCTATGAAATTAATAAGATTTCCGTATTGAAAAAAAACCACAGAGATTTCTTATTAATTTTTTTATATTTTATGAGGTATTTATAGGCACTGTTTTCTCTGTGCTCATTTGCTTGAACCAATTTCCAACTGATATAAAACATCTATCAATGCCGTAGCATTATTGGTGCATTGGCCGTGGATAGCGGCCATATTGTTGAAGCTACATCTGTCTGACGAATTAGTTGTTATTTATTTGCCAAATCACATCATTAATGGATATGAAATTAAACTCCAAGTGAAAATTACAAAATTATTTAACCAAAATGGGTGTTATGCTTAGACAACGTGCGCTTAACTAATTGTGCTATCACGAGCGATATAGCTTGATTATTACTGACTTTTGTTGGCAACAATTGAATGATTTACAGACCAGCGACATGTTTTTTCAGCAGCCAGGCGCTACGTGCTACACTACTCATGACACATTAGACATTTCGTACTAGCGATTTTAGGGTCTAGTCATGCTAAGAACGATGTTATAGTTTACACCTACATATGTACTGAAATTGAAATTTGGTATGGTATATTTATACTCACCACTTAACAATTCTTAGTGGTGATTATCAATATACTATACCATTTTGCACATGCTACGATGCAATACCATTTGCACAAGATTGTGAATTGGGCTATGATTAAGGCTCAGTTACCCGACTGTAATGTAAAGTAACTGCAACGTTGGAAACAGCTGATCGATAATTTTATTACATCTCTATAATCATTTTCATTACTTTTCACATAACAGTGTTTCCTACTGTCACAGTTACTTTACGTTACAGTCGGGTAACTGAGCCTTTAAATTATTTACTGCTGAAAATTTAATTAAAATATGTATCAAAATTTTTATATACATATTACTTTTTTCTTAAGAGAGAAAAATAAAAATTTCTTTATCCATTAAGTTGTGTGTAAATTGAAAACCTTAAACGCGTTTTCTGGCAAACTAGTGTTTTGAGCGAGGGCGTTGTCTTACTAATATGTACAATGTAACACTGCATTAGCAACAGTGAAATGCACATAGGATCCAGCTAAACCCCGCAATTATCAATTTCAATGTATTTAAAAAAAAAATATTTTACTGGCATTACAAGTGCGTTAACAAATGTTAAACTTAAACGTTAAACTTAAACGTACGTTTAATCAAATATACATACATATCTAACGTATAACTTGTTGCAATGTATTCCACCCATTTAAAATCAGTTTTTTTACTCAACCTTTCCTTGGCTGCTATCAAGGTGCATTTTTGTAAATTCACCTTATCTAGTAATAACTAGTTTGTTCTTCTCTTATTTTTAATCACCACACCAATCAATCACGCACCAAAAATTATTTCAAAAAGCACTGAATCACTCACTAACTTCAAACTTTTTCTCGTCGAAAAGTTCAAAAAGCACTAAAAAAGGGCGCAAAAGCACTGAGTTGACTGCGCTGCTATTTGTCAACTAGTAAATCTGTCAATTAGTTTGCTTCTTAAATTCAATCGTTTAACATTGTGAAACTTGTGTCATAAAATATTGCCAGTGGAAAGTTAAAATTTCTTGGGAAATATTAGGTCCACCAAAAAGAAAATTGCATCAAAATAATGCTTAGGATATGGGCTTCAAATGTATATAAAAATATTTATAGAAAATGTTAGGAAAAGTTGCAAAAAATGTGTGTGAAAATTTCATAAAATATACAATTTTCTTCGGCTATTTTGCATAACCAAAAAAAATAAAGCCGGTTTGCATTCATTGTTGTTGTTATTGTTGTTGTTGCTGTTGTTCATAAAAAGTAGAATACACAAAAGGGAATTTGTCAAATAAATTCCCTTGGTGGTGTTATTTTTGGTTTGTTTGTTTGAAGATGTGTGTATGTAAGTGTGAGTGAGTGCATTATTTTGGGTACAATAAACAAGTGCTTAATTTCCCTGAAATTCGAAGCAATCGTCGATCACAGACGAACGTGGAGTGGGAAAAGGTAAGTTTGTGTTTACATTTAAGTACAGTGGCGGCTCAAAAAAGTTAAGTAGTTTGTTTTGAGGGTGATGAACTTTTCCGTAGTATGAAAAATTCAAGAGGTTATATGTGTATTTGTACATTGTTTATTTATTTTTTAATTGTCAATTAGAATTATATTCTACGACTAATTTCTTTTACAACCAACTGATGAGAGCAACTACATTATGCATATAAAATTCACAAAAAAAATATAACGGTAACGGTTTTATTTTTGCATGTATACAGGCGTATATGACTCACTATATATATAAATATATATTGAGGATTTACATACAAAAGTTGAGATCATCTTAGAAAGAGAAAAAAACTATATATAAAAAATTGTCTCAGAAAAGTTGAGAATTACTTAACTTTTTGGAGTCACCAATGGTGAATAAAAGCTGCTTAACTTTTCCATATACTTAACTTTTCTATGACTTAACTTTTTCGAGCCTCCACTGTAATTGTGTGTGGTGGATATTAAAGTCCTGCACAAGACTATTATAAATTTATAAACCTTTCAAGACATGCGACATTTTTTAAACGCTTTACTACAGCGAAATATTCTAAAACAAACGCAAAAAAAACACTGTTGGCAAGACAAAGAACTCAAAAAAAATATTGCCAACAGTGTTGTTTAGCATTTATTTTAGAATATTTCGCTGTAGTAAAGCGTTTGAAAAATGTCGCATGTCTTGAAAGGTCTTATAAATGGTCTTGTTTGTGCAGGTCAATAGTGGATATATATTTTTAGCTTTTTTTTTAAATTACATTTGAAGGCATGTATTGTAGTGATATTCCAGAAATTAATATTAGCAGGAAAATGATGATAGCAATTATGAATAATTTTCCGCAAGAAATTTTTCCCGGGGAACAGTTCCAACTAAAAGCAAGTAATAGGGAAAACAAAAAATTCTAATTGGAAATTTCTCGCGGAATTTTATTCATAATTGCCCTGAATAAATAACAGCCAAATTTATCAAATTTATTAAGGCTTTATTTATAAAGGGGTTTTGAAACAGATTTTCATACCTACAAAGTTTTTCTTTTTTTTAAGCCTTTTTTGAAGCCTACTATTTTTTGAAAATATATTTAGTGTAAAAGCATAAATATTTATTTTGAAAAAAATAAAAAAAAATTTAAAGACCAAGCAAATCTTGGGTCTAACTACCGTATTCAGAAAAATTACTGCCGTATTCAGGAAAAGTAATTTTGGCTTACAAAAGGTTTACGAAACAGATTTTGTGTTTATTAAACGTTCTGTAAACCAAGTTGTTTTTTTTTCAGAATAAGGCCTTAATTGTCTAAATTACGTCACGAAATTTGTTTTTACATAAAATAAAAAAAAAACAAAATTTGGAACATTTTACAATTTTTTTTATTGTTTTTCATCCAAACTGCAAAGCCTGAATTTATTTGTTTTTCTGCGGTGATGAATTTGTATAAAACTTAAGGGCCATTATTATAACTTAAAGTTAGTTAAAAGTAGGATTTTATTCAACGTAGGTATAAAATGGTTTAAACTATTACAATTTTGTTTTAACCTAGAATGAGCGTAGCCTAAAGTAAATTTTATTCGCTCTAGGGCCATTTTCAATTTGGCAGGATTTTGTCTGCCTGATAAATATTTTTTCATTATTACAACTTTAATTTTTTATTGTTATTATTATCAATAATAATAATAATATTTAATGGATAAAAAAATAATAAATGAAGGTTTATAATGCAAAGCCATTTATCGGGCAGACAAAGTACTGCCTGTAGCTAAAGGCAAGTTGTGAAAATGGCGCTTAGTAAGTCAAATTAAATTTGTAGCAATGCAAAAAATTCTACTTTTAAAATGATTAAGGTAATAACGATATTTTTAAAACTTTGTTTTTGTTTCCATGTAAAAATTACTTAAGTGACGCGATTTAGGATAAAATGTTTCCGTTTATGTTTAAAAAAAAAATATTCAAAAGTGTATCAATTTATGTTTATGCGTTGCATATCTTTTCCACAGCCTGTACAAATCTTGCGTTATACTGTAGCGCATTAAAAAAAATAAATTCTGTGGTGTGCGAAATAATTGGCTTTTTTTGTAAATGTAAATAAAACAGCTTCTTGGATTTTTTTCTTTTTGTATTTTGCTTTAAATTAAAGATTTTTTGATTCCCTTAAATATTGAAATATGAATTTTTTCCATTAATTTTTTAATTTAGTTCCACTGGGCCGAGCATAGATAATGTTTAACGAACACGCCTAAAATTTTGCATGTTCTGAGAAGGTCTGCCTGCATATAAAGGCTTTTTTAAGCTGTTGAATTTTGTGAAAGTGATTTTTTATTTATACTCGTAAGATATACTCGTTTAGCATAGATTAATTGCCAAAGAAATTGTTCAAATTCTGCAAGTAATCAAATTATGTGACCATTAAGCAATAAACACGAGAGTTTAATGGAAGGAAAGCAATGCTAAAGTAACAAAAGCTCTTAACTGAATATCATTTATAAAAAGCTTGCATTATTAAACATGTTAAAATTTTCTTTAAATTTATGCAAAGAAATGTTTTTGAAACAACAATGACACTTCATCAATACAAGTAAGTGGCAAACTGTTTTACTGACAATTGTATGCTTCAACAAGGACATATTTATGTACATATGTGCTATGTACGCATACATATATGTTTGTTGCATACCTAAAAGTAATGTTGCATATAAATACATTACATTGCTGTAAGTATATTTATTACTGGCTGGTAAGTGTATCATCAATGTTTCATAAAAACTAACATGCAGAAAATCTCAATCAAAATCCCATAACAATGTTACAATTTCTATCAGAATTTCTGTAGGAATATACATACATATTTTGTTTAAAGTCTTTTGTCATTGTTGCGTTAAAAAGCTATTCATGCATAAGCTTTGCACATGCATGCATGATTCAAGAGCAGACCTCAAAACATGCAGATATGTAGATGATGTTCCAACAAAACGAATGAATGGGCGAATTGAGTAGTGAATGGATGCAATAAGAGTTTGAGTATTTTATTCGCACGTGAGTTCAATGGCAACAATAGCCCATTATTCAAACTTATGTCCAAAAAAGAGTGACAAAGTGACAACTGACAAAAATATTTGAATACAATGGTACAACGACAGCAAAAGGTAGCAAGCAACACAGCAGCAACCGAACATAGTGCTGGCAATTTACAAAAATATACACACCATCCATCCATCCATCAGTCAATCTTATATTCTTTCCTTATATCACTTTTATTATTATTTTTTTTTCTCCTTATTCCATGACAATAGATGCCACAATAACATCATCGTCATCACTCGTCAAAGAATTGCAATAATGTTTTAATGGCCTACATGTTCTTATTGTGTTTTCATTTTTCTTTTTAATTTTTTTTGTTTTGTTGTTTCCTTTTGGAAAATTTTTAAAACAAAATTACATAAATTTAGCATAAAACATGTCACTTCATTCATATAAGGATGCTGATGATGATGAACTTCTGCATGTTAGTTTTATTGTATCACTTGAACAACAACAAGATTTGCTGCTCCAAGAAATCTTTCATTGAATGATGTACGAGCTGAACGATTATTTTTTTTTCTCGAGATATTCATCAACAACATGCTCACTCATGACTTTTAATAAATTTTATGCTCCTTTAGTTAACGTTGGGTTAAAAGAAGATTGATTGGAAAATACTTTCACAAAAATATTTAAATTTGCTATGCAAATTCATTAAATCGAGAAATTTTAAGAACTAAAGAAAATAAAAATAAATTGCAAACATTTTGCAAATAATGCAGAATGTGAAATAAATAAATTTAACCTCTTCGTGATCTGAGAGTGCATGTAGCTTTCTTGAAAAAAGGGTTGAGGGGGGGGGGAGGGAGCGTCATATAGTGGAAATTCAGTCGAGGCAGTCCCTATGCCAAATGGTAGTGTTTTGTGCAAAAAAAATGCCAGTGATCGATTAGCAAATTGTGGAGGGGTCATGACTCCCATGAGTGCCAGAGCTAATGATTTTTCAGTGAAATAATGGAATAAATGTTTAATTGTGCCCTCAATTACATATGAAAGTAATCTAATTTATATATTTCTTTAATCGAGATATTTAGTAGATTACATTTGATCAAATCAAAAAATATTTTTATATTATGCAACATTTTAATATGGAGTCTCCACTAATATATATTTAGTTAATATTTATAAAATATATTGAAGTTTATAACTACACAATTTGAAAGTAGAAAAAATAGGCGGGGTTGCACTCAGGGAAAAGCTGCAACTGAAAAATAAGAATGCGTAAGATTAATTCAATAATTTTCAGTGTAATAGAAAATGTATTGTGAGATACTCAAAAATAAATAAAATTAATAAATTAATACTGTAAATTAATATTTTTCGATATTGAAATAAGAAATTTCAACATGACTAGACTTTCGTTAATACTTCTTATTAATTCAATATGGTTTTTATTAATTGTAAGCTGTTTTTTTATAATATTTCACGCCATTTTACTTAACCGATTCGTACGAAACTTACCACACACCTTCAGCTCTAAAATAGACACAGTCCTCCATTTAAAAAAATGGGTGGAGTTACGCCCATGTTTTTCCAAAAATTCGAATAAAAATAAAAATTATTCGATTATTATTATTCGATCGCATATTAACTCTCCTCATCTGAAAAAGTCATTTTGTTTACAGAAAATAAACTTCTTCAGCTCCTATCGCACCAGTTTCTTTTCCGGGCAGAATAATCGAAGATTAATCGATTTAAATTGGGTTTATAAAATTAAATTTTTTTTTAACATTTTGAAATTCGAATAATATCCTTTTTTAAACGAATATCGACTAAACGTACAAAGTTCGTACAATCAGTTAATTGATTTTTTTTCTTGTATGAAAGAAAATGCCGCTCAAGCTAAGCATACAACATTCATTTGAATGTTTGAATAAATTCTACTGAATTCCCTCCGATTAGCCGATTAAACTAAAAATAATTATTCGATTAAAAAGTTTTTTTTAGTCAAGGCAAAATATTTCGCAATCTCTAGAACAGTGATGCCAACTATTTACAACCTAAACGCGCTATTCGCCTTCTCAAAACGCACTAGCACGCGCTGAGTTACAGCATTGTCAACTATTTATAGCTAAAACGCGCTATTTTTCTGCGCGCTAAATTAAATTTTAATAAAAGTCGATGTATGTATTAGTAAATATACTTTTTTAAGCAACTCTTTTTCAGATTTTTCAATATTGCTTCTTCGAAATTATATCCTAAATAACTAAAATAATTTAATACAGAATCAGAATCACCAAATAATCGAAATGCTTAGTTTTTATTTAAATTTTCTTTAACAAACTCGTATAAAATGTCGTATAGTTTTTCGATTCAAATGATTTTTGTACTTCAGCTATAATAGATGCTTTATAAATTATATATAATTTTTGTTCACGAGTACGACTACATATTTATTGTTGTGAAATTTAAAGATATTTGCCATTTACAGTATTAAAATGTGTTTTTAATTCTAATCACAGGCAAGGGAATTTAATTTGCAACAGCTGAATCATTAACGAAATTAAAAAAAAATTGTATCAGACTTTTGGATACTAGAAAATTGGTAAATTTATACAAAAGAAATAAAAAAATTTTACTGAAATGATGTTACTGACTTTATCCAAAACGCGCTAAGTTAGCGCTTTTTTGATTAAACGCGCTAAGACAAAAAAAAACGCGTTTGGAGTAGTTAAAACGCGCTAAATCTAGCACGAAACGCGCTAAATTGGCATCGCTGGTCTAGAATGTATGAAATATCTTTGGAATTCTGAATGAAGCTGAAAATATTTCCGAATAATCGAATAACAATTTTTATTCTCCAAACAACCTGAGGAGCAGACTCTGGGTGCTTCTGCAGACAAGCCTATGTAGCTTTGCAGCTTGTTTGTTAAAATGAAGAAAGAAAAAAGAAAGTTTAGACTAACCTCTAACGATTAAAAAATATTTATTCGAATAATCGAATAAAATTAAAAAGTTTGGTTGACTAATACATATTTTGAAGCAGGTCAAAGAATCTCTCAAGATTCCGAATGTACAATAATAAAGCAAACGACTTAACAAATTTTCGATTAATCGATTTTCCCGTAAACTATTAAGCAAACAATTTTCATTTCGAATAACGCACATACTTAATATCCATCTATGTATTAAGCATAAAGCTGCCACTGAAATTTTAAGAAGAAAAATATATTAATTCGAATAATCGAATAAAACAATAAAATCGAATAAAAAATAAAATGAATTCAGTAAAGTGCGACTTTGACTCGCGCACGAAGTGTTCCGTACATTCCGTACATGACACTCAGTTGCACCTGCTTTTTTCTTGGTAGATATTTATGATAATAATAAAAAAAATATTTATTCGATTAATTTTTAATCTTATTTCGAGAGAATACAATGCACTCGAAAGTCGGAGAAACATGGGTTAATTTTTTTTAATTTTATGAAATTATGACTAACACTCGTTCGTATATATGCTTATATAGGGCGTTAGAGGTGTTCTAAGCAGATACTAAAACTAAAATTTGTTTGCCAGAGTTGTGAAGCTGTATATATGTATGATAAAGTTTAATCGATACTTCGAGCGAATATCATCTGTCTAAAAGATTTTCCATGTAAATATTTTATTAGTGTGTACATAAGATCAAATAAATCATAGATAAAATCGGGATTACAAATCAAAGAGATCTGTTTTGTGGTCTTAAGACCCAACTTTGACATTTGTTGCTTGCAATATATAAATTTTAAATACTCGATTTATAAAAAAATTTTCCACGACTATTTTTTTTTCTAAATAGCAAAATTAACAAACTATTATATAACATAAGTTATAGTATATTTTATTAGCTTTTTCAAATTGCACCTCAAAATATTAAATGTCTTGAACATATCAAATTAATTTTTTTTACTCTAACTTACTAAAAAAAAATGAAACAAATTTCCTCGAAAATCCTCTATCTTATTTAAAATTAATATGCACTTGAATGAAAATAAATTTCACCAACACCCTGAATGACATTTTGCGTATGTCATGTGCGAAATGAATAAATATATATTTTTCTCGTTCGTTTGCTCTTTCTTTCCGACAATAACGTCATGTTCATCAGAAATATTTTCTCATATTTTTATACATACATTTATTTGCTATCTTTGGTACGTTCTATAAGATAGTCAGCCAAGATGAAATGTTTCGAAAAATAAGAGAAAATAAAACAAGAAATCAAAACACAGTATAAAAGTTAAAGTTATGAATGTCAAAATATGCAAAATCATGATTATTGAAAATGTCATCAATCACTACGGAAAAATATTAAAATAAAAAACACAAAATGACACACAAAAAACCCATTTATGAAAGATATAAAAGAATGTACGAGTAAACGTTATGATGTAACAACGATGCAGGAATAACAAATAAACATTATTTAAGATTTATGTAACAACAAGAACGTTAATATGTTATTGTGCGCTGCCATAAATTTGGCAGATATATTTAGTTCATCAGGTATTTTGAGATCAGAAACTGTGTGGAAAAAGTATTACCCTATTCACTATTCTCAAAAGATACTTTTAAAAAAAGTTGTTTAGCAGGTAATTTTTGGGAAATATATATATATATATATATATATATTTGATAGGAGGTTGATCTTAGAAAAAGAATTTTTCACAAAATGTTTTTCATGAGATGTACTCTTTTCATAAGAAGTACTCTTTCACAACAGGTACTTTTTAGAAAGTCACTTTTCATAAGAGGTACTCTTTTGTAAAACGTACTTTTCAGAAAAATCACATTTGATTGATTGAATACTGTTTAGAAAAAGTACTTTTGACAAATGTTCTTTTCATTTAAAGGTTCTTTTTATAAGAAGTACTCTTTTGTTAAAAGTACTTCGTACAAAAAGATACTTTAAATGATAAATATTTATAA
Source organism: Tachina lurida (assembly GCA_944452675.1). NCBI lineage: Eukaryota > Metazoa > Arthropoda > Insecta > Diptera > Tachinidae > Tachina > Tachina lurida. The sequence goes on from OX101755.1 coordinate 129,908,200, forward strand.
TTAAAGGTACTTTTCATGAAATATACTACATATTGTAAAAAGTACTGTTTAGAAAAGTCACTTTTCGTAGCACGTTCTTTTTAGAAAAAGCAATTTTCGCAAATAATATTTTTCGTGAAAGATACTTCTCATAAGGGGTACTCCTTTGTAAAAGGTGCTTCATACAAAAACGCTACTTTTTGAAAAGGTACTTTTCGAAATATGTAGATATTTTTAATTTAGGGGTACTTGTTCATGAAATGTACTATTGTAAAAAGTACTTTTTATAAAAGACACTTCTCAACAAAAATTTTTCTTTAAAAGAAGTTTTCATAAAAGTAGTTTTTCTATAAGGTACTTTTCGCAAAAGATATAATTCCTCAAAGGTACTTTTCATAAAATGTAGTTTTCCGAAAGCATACTTTTTAGGAAAGGCACTTTTCATAAGAAAATATTTTTCTTTAAAGGCACTTTTCATAAAATGTAGTTATTGTAAAAGGTACTTTTCAAAAAACGCACTTATTAGAAAAGGCACTTCACAGAAGAAAATATGTTTCTTTAATGGTACTTTTTATATAAAGTATTTTTAGTAAAGGTTCCTTTTGAAAAAGATACTTTTTGAAAAAGGTACATTGCAGAAAACATATTATTCTTTAATGGTACTTTTCATAAAACGTACTTTTAGTAAAAGGCAGTTTTCAAAAAAATGTACCTCTAGTAAGAAGTACTTTTTAGAAAGGTAGTTTTCACAAAAATTTATTTTTATTTGAATGTACTTTTCATAAAACGTACTTTTGTAAAAGTCACTTTTCAAAAAACGTACTTATAAGAAAAGGCACTTTTCACAGAAAAAATATATTTCTTTAGAAAAAGTACTTTTTTTTTAGAAAAAATACTTTTTGAAAAAGATACTTCTGTGAAAACATATCATTCCTTAATGATACTTTTCATAAAACGTACTTTTAGTAAAAGGTACTTTTCAAAAAAATGTACTGTTTGTAAAAAGCAGTTTATAGAAAGGTAGTTTCCACAAAGAAATTTATATTTCTTTGAAAGTACTTTTCATTAAACGTACTTTCTAAGTAAGGTACTTTTTAGAAAGGCAGTTTTTAGAAAAAATATATTTTTCTTTGAAGGTACTTTTCATAAAACGTGCTTTTTGTAAAATGTACTTTTCAAAAAACGTACTTTTAATAAAAGGTACTTTTTTAGAAAAAGCATATTTCACAAAAAAATATATATATTTAAACGTACTTTTCATTAAAAGTACTTTAAGTAAAAGATACTTTTTTGAAAAGCGTACTTTTCATAAAAAATATTATTCCTTAATGGTACTTTTGATAAAAAAAATAAAGTTTTCTAAAAACGTCCTTTTGAGAAAAAAATATTTTCACTATATTCTTCGTTAAAAGTATTTTTCATAAAAAGTACTTTTTGTAAAAGGTATGGCCACCATTGGCATCTCTTATGACTTAGTTAGTAGCTTGCATTTTGAATGATCGCTTGGGTATGGCGCGTTTTTCGTAACTCCGGACGGAACTTGGATCCATCGTAACAAAACAGTGAAGTTCTCAGATTAAATCGATGTCAAGGTGAGTTTGTGAGCCAATAAAGTCAAGGTCACCATTTTTTTTTTGGGAAATCCACACTGACTGCCTTTAAAAGGGTAAAACAATCTGTGGCGCAACTTATTCCAACTAAATTGGTTTAATTAAGATTTAAAAAAACCGACAATATTTGGTCAAGAAACAAGCTCTTTTCCACTAGGACAATACAAGGACATGTAGAGTTGTTATGCTACGAATTGCTTTCTCATCCAGCTTCTTTTCAAGATTTAGCTCCAAGTACTATTTCCTGTTGCCAAACCCTGAAGAAATGGTTTAGCACAAGAGATTTGTATGCAATGATGAAATCATCTGACAAATAAATTTCTATTTTTAACAAAAAATTTTTTTTTGGAAGGAATAAGAATATAATAGATACCTCGAATTTAGAATTTAGAGTTCAAAGCTAACTACGTTGAAAAATAAAATGATTTTTTATCCTAGAACCTGAGTTTTACTGAGGAAGTTACAGCCCTAATTATTATTGTACATCTCTTATGCTTTGAAAGATGCAAAAAGAGTTTTAAAGTGGGACAAAGCCTCAAAAATCAGGTCTTATGAAAGCACTTATTGCAAAAAGAAAATTTTTCAATTCCTTTTCAGGTGATGATTGCTAACGCCCATAAAGTCAGGACCTCTGCCACACTTTGTTTGTCAACTTTATAAACACAGTTTAAAGTAAACTTTCCATAAACATTTTAAATAAATTCTTCTTTCTAAACCTCCATAGAGTGTTTACCAGAAACATAAGATTTATAAAAGTAAATGAAAATTATTTAAAGTTATTTTACTTGATATTTTTGTAAATCCTGCAAAAAGAAAAGGAACTGTGGCTTTCACAACTAAACGGATAACTGTTGAAAATGATTGATCCCATTTAAACTTTTGCTTATACACAATTTCCGTTTTAGTGAAATTTTCTTCCTCCTTGTTTCCAATATTTGTTTTCTTTTTTTGCTTATATTTTTGTACTTGTACATACTTGTACGAGTATTTTTCGCTTTTAACAAGTTTATAGAGAGAACACAACCCAAAATTTACTTTGTCTAGACTTTTTAGAAGAATACACAAATTAAACGTTAGAAATATTGTATTTATTTGAAATGCATTCTGAATTTGTAAAAAGTTTTGTCTAGCAGTTTCCTTAAAGAAAGACACCAAAATAAGTAAATACAAGCAAGTGAGTGCAGGCGGGGCGCTGTTTATTGGTTCATCTTGTTCATTGTTCGTTCGTTCGCTACTTGCTTTCATGTTGCTGGTAGTAATCTTTTTCTACTTTCTTTTGCTTAGTTCTACCACAAAATACCTTTAGAATGATAGACGTGCCATAAGTGGTTTTATTATCCTTGATGCTCTTTTAACGAAGTTGTATTGTAAGAAAACTTTCTAGACGGCCAGAGAGCATCATGTTTCCTTCTTCTTTTTTTTTGCAGACATGTGTGCGTGCGTGCTTTTTGAAAATGTATTTTGCAACCAAATGTTGTATTTGTTGAATTATTCATCTTACTAATACAAAAATCCTTAATAAAACCCAAAAAAAAAAAAAAAAAATTGCTACACAAGGCAGACAGAGAAATGCTTTGTTGTTGAGAAGAAAATAAAAATTTCAAAAAAAGAAAACTAAGGCATTTGAATGGGTTTCTTTGTACGAAATGTGGTAGGAGTCTCAGCAGTCCTAGTAGCCAGTCTATTTTTTTGAAAAATTTTTTGTTTAACTCGTAACTAAGTTTCTTCATCTGTATTGCTTGGGAAATTTATTTTTTTCATTTAGTTCAAAGTAGTAATTTAAATAAAAGAAAATTTATACAGATTTATATTTCTATACATACTTGATCTCGAAATTGATCTAAGAAAAAAAAAAACATCTGAAGATATATAATACATAATTACTTTTGGATAAACGATATGGGTCTGCATATGGCTGTTAGAAAATAACTATTACTTCTGAAAACTGCTGGAACGAATTTCTTGATTAGAAATGCAAACAATGTGCACATTAAATGTTCACTGCATGACCATGAGCTTGGTAATCATTTATTTCCTAAAGCTACTTGATGCTATATTTTGTATGCTTTTATTTTGTATTTAAAATCAAGACAGCGGAGATGTGTAAATATTCTTCATAAAACTTTAAGTTAGCCTTTATTCAGGATATTCCCATAAAGAAAATTCATTTTAAATATCACTCCAGAAACGATATCATCGCTCTTTTGCATAAAAAGCTTCCTGATGATGTGATTTTCTACTCACTGAAGTCTTGTGATTAAGTAGGTTTAGACTTACATCAATTTGGGGCTATGTGAAAGATAACATCTGCGCCAATGGACCACTATTTTTTTTTATTTCTTTCAGAATAACTAACAGGGACTCCTAATTGTGTGCTAACAATATTTGGCAATACAATCTGAACGTGTCCAGGCACCCAAAGTGGTGAAATCGAAAATCATATAATTAATGCACACTTCTGGTAAAAAACGAAAATTTAACATCCGAATTTATTTAAAGGAGCAGTCAATCAAACCGACAATTATTCGAACATGTCGACTGCCGAAATTCTCCGTTGTTCGCTTAGTCTGCGACTGTTTAAATTTTGACAACTTCTGCTGTAGCTTGGCAGCAGTAAGAACAAACTCTTGAAATTTTCAAAAACGCAAAATGGAAATCCCAAAATTTAAAAATTCACCTAAAGTAAACAGATCTCCAAAAAAACTAAAAAATCGCAAAAAACCGAAAAAATAGCAAAAAAAAAAGCGCCAAAACTAAAAAAATCGCTAAAACTAAAAATATGTAAAAAAAATTAAAAAAAAAACGCCAAAGCATATAAACGGCAAAACTAAAAAAAAAATCAATTTGGGTCCCAAAAACGCTTGCCAAATACTTTGTGCTCTTACAAAATTGCATAATATTTTGCCGTAAAAGTGGATAATGGCACTCCCATTAAAACTAAGTACATTATTTTACGTACTTCTACTTGGCCTATTCTGACGGTACTTGGCACACAAAATCTTGTTTTTAGAAAAGTGGGAGGGGATACTATTCTTAGCAAAATTGGGTGGAACCACGCCCCTTGATATTCAAAATTGGAACTAAAAAGCTGAAAATGAAACTTAAAAAAAAGAGAGGTGTCTTAGGAGACCCGGTTATAGCTATGCTGCTTGGCTATATATAACCAACTTAATGTGTTAAATAACAATGCAATAAAGTTATATTATATGATGAGGTCAAATTCGCTGCAAATATTTCAAAACGTTTTTATTTATTTCCCATTATTTTCTTTTCTAGTAGCAAACGATTAAATTAATGTATTATTTCTGGCCTGCGGCGGCTGTTAGCCGTCTTATAGTCGATCGGCTGTGTTCTCTGGTTTGTGCTCATGTGCAAAAACAATACAAAAACAAATTGATCAATCCTTCTTATTGTTTTTATTTCACTCACTTCAAAGAACATAAGGATACAAAATCAAACAATTTGTTTCTCTTATTTTCGTACTCTGGTTTTAAGTATCAAGAAATTAAAACAAAAAGAAATTTATAACTATGTATAATAGTGTCGATTAGTTTTGTTACAAAACTCACGTCCTAGCACGAGTGTCGTGAAATAAATAGCATAGCTATAAAAAGTTTAGCCGAGTTTGGGATTAAGTTAAACAAATCATTTATACATGAAGCCAGTGACAATTACATTTGCAAACTATAATCAGAAATAATTTCTTAATCAGGCTTAAGTTCAGTAATTTCAATTCTTATAGAATAAAATATTTTTTATTAATTAATGTGACTTTCTAAAGAAGAGAAGAAAAATTAAAGTAGACTTTATTAGCCACTACAATTATACTTACATGTATGTATCGACGGTACATCGAATAAGTAAAAAATTATTAATGCGACGATCGTAAAAGATAAGCAAGAATAGTTAAATATACTTAGGTAGAGTGATATAACTTCGTGCTAACCAAAATAGAAAATGAAAAAATGGAAAAACAGAAAATGAATAACGATACTTACAAATGTATTTACCAAAGGTAAATCAATAATTTTATACACAATAATCATTTCTCATATTCCATTTCATTGAAAATTTGCGTTAAATAGCTGATGTTAAGAAGAAAACTCTACCCCAGTAGATAGACATGGGTGCTGATGAAGTGCGTGGCTGCACAGAAAAATATCGGTATTTCCCCCAGCTAATAAAGTCTAATTTAATTTTTCGTCTCTTCTTTAGAAACTCACATTAATTAACAAAAAATATTTTATTCTATAAGAATTGAAATTACTGAACTTAAGCCCGATTAAGAAATTATTTCTGATTAAAATTCCTTTGCAAACTATTTTAAAACTTTTAGTCCCTATTAATGAAGTCGGTTAAATTTGTTTTTTAAATTTCATTAGTATCATAAAGCTCTTATAGTGCGTTTACATTTGGGCTAACTCTGCTACTTACGGAATTTCGGGCAAAATCATATAGATTTCCCATACAAAACTAAATCTACTTTGCCACTAGATTTTGTACAAATCTACTTAAACTCTAGTAGAACTTTGTGATGCAACTATATGATTCTTTTGAAAGTTGTACTTTAAAGTTAGGCTGAACGTGCATAAAAGGTGTGTGAATTAGCTAAATGGCAGTTGTTTGATTGGGTTTTGTTTTGGATAGGAACTAGTGCAAATTTGTGCAAACGAAATAGATTTTCTTAAAGATTTTAATTGAGATGTGCTAGATTTCTTGCAGCTGCAAAAGCCCCATTACAGTAAAATATGACTAAAGTCTTTTTCCTTACTGTCACTCATAGCTACGTTGAACAGGTAATTTCGTATAGAGTTGACTTTATAAGCACTTTTTTGTCCATTTGGTTTGGTTTGGTAATGCCGTTTAAAAATGCACAACTTTGCAAAATTTAATATGATAATCTTGCATTTAATCTTAGCAGTAGAGTTTCTGACGTGAATACCCTTATTATCGTCTGTTTAATATGTAAATAGATTTAGTTCAGGATTTTGTTAATACCTTCAAGGAAATATTGTTTCTTAAGATCTTACCGAAATACTTTTGCACTAAGTCCGAAAAATATAAAATATGTTCATGATAATCTTTGCCTATAAATATATCGAATGTTCTTATTTGAAAAAAGAAAAACTTTAAGCACAATTTTTACTTAGATTCGCCGCTCCTTTTATATACGAGTATATGTTTATTTTACCTCTCTTAATTGGCTTGCAGCAGTTCAGTTTCTTTTTTTTAAATAAAACTTGAAACGTTTACCTTAAACTAATTAACTTTTATTATTATGTATTTTATATGTATGTGTACATGTAAATTTTAATTCCCTAATTTCCTTTATAGCTAATCATTTCTAGTTTAATTAAAATCATCAGCTTCTTTTTATTTTTTAATTCAAAACATTTTTATGAGATCTACATAAACATACGATAAAAAGCTACCTTTAAGTTTTAAAATATTCCTGCTCAGGCATATACGTATTGAAAAAAAAGTAAGTAAGGAGAAAAAAAATGTGTATCAACAACATAAGTGTTCCTGGAATCTCATAATGAAAACATAAACTTATGGTGCCAATTAAAATTAAAAAAAGTAAATAAAAAACGAGCAACATGAACCGCATAAAAAAGTCCAAAGATAGACCAGGGAAGGAAAATGACTTCTTGGACTTTGTACCAACTTTGAAAACAAAATGTACTTCTTGGACCATGACGGTACAATTTTTTTTAATATTTATTAATAAGAACGGAAACGTAAAAAACTTTTAAAAATTCAGAAGTAAACAATAAAAAGCAGAAACTTAACAAAAATGTGTATAAAATTTCAGTATAAAAAATAGCATAAAAAAATATTAAATATTACATTCATAAGGGTACATTCGTAGATTAGACTTTTTAGAGATCGGTTATTTTACAAATTTTGCTTATTAACAGGCCTGTTATTTTTATGCACTATAAAATCTAAGTTATGCACATAAAAAGTGCGCGATAAAACCAACTATTGAAGTAAAGGAGCGATATGTAGTTAAAAAAAATAAATATAACCACAGCCAAGGCGTGTTCATGTACGAGGTGCTGTCAAGTTAACAGGTACATTTAAAGTACTACAGTCTATTAACTAGACAGATTTTTTTTGTTGCAGAGCTGACAACAGCATTGCAGCAAAAACATAGAAGCTGACCGTCTAAAATAAAACACACACAAACAAATTAAAGACAATAAAGGCAAAATTACCCTGCAGAAAATTTGGTGACAATTGATCCAAAAGTACTCGTCCTATAGCTGAAGAAAATGTGGGTGTTATCAAAAGTACGGAGTAGTGTATGGTGAAAAAAGACATATCGTTTAAATGGTGACATAGTGACCATTTTCGTGATGTATCGTCTTGATCTTGAGCCAATTTAATTCGGGCTAGGTCTAGTATTGTAGTAAACGGCACTGAACATGTTCGATGTGGTCGAACACAGGACCTATCAAATAGTGTAAATATAATGTTAATTGCTCCCTTAAATGTGACTCTGGGATCAGTCCCGTAACTATACTTAGATATTAACCTAAGCTTAAATGGTATTTATACTTTTGAAATATGAGTGGCCCTGTGGTCGAGTGGGTAGTGTGCCAGCCTGTCATGCACGAGGTTGTCGGTTCGAATCTCAAAAAATTTTCAGATTAAAAATAACATTTAAAAAAAATTTCATTGCATTTGTAACAATAAAAAAATTTATAAGCGTGAATTGTTACAGTTAAATGCCGAAATTTTATTTATAAATAATTTATATTATTATACATCGAATAGGTCCCTATGGGATAGTTCAGTGATAAGTCACAAGGTGCATACAAAGTATCAATTAACCCCATCCTAGGAAATGTAAAAGTTACTGGTCCGCTTCATAGTATTAGAACTCGGACTGGTCCCTATCACTTGGGGACCGGTCACGTGACTAGTCTTGTGTCAGTTCCATTTCCTGCAGGGAAGTGCTACAACTTGGACTGGTCCCTATCCTTGGGGACCGGTCACGTGACTAGTCTTGTGTGAGTTCCATTTCCTGCAGGGTAATGTTACCATATAGTGAAATATTGGCATTTTTAAATTTTACCAAGTAATTCGCGGTAGTACCACGGTACCAACGAGGTCCAAAATGTACCATAAAAAGTACAATTGTACCATGATTTCCATCCGTGAGATAGACAGATGAGGAAAGGAAATTAACTAGTGCTGAAGTTAAAATGTTCTTCAAACGTGAACAATAAAATAACTTCAAAATTGTTGTATGTTTGCAATTTTAATTTTATTTATTTTTTATTCTCTTCTCTCATTCTAAACACTTCCACCGGGCAAAATTATATTGAACTAGTGCGCCGCAACAGTGTCAATATAATTTCTACAACATAAAATTGCATTTGCTCTACTGCTGCTGCGCTCTCATAAACTTGTGAAGAAAATTATTTTACTACATATAATTTTTAAAACTAACAATCTCCCCAGCATAGTGAGAACACCTTAGGAAGTTGCTAAAGTTGCTAAATAAAAATTATAAACTGTTGCTGCCTGCCTGCCTGCCAGGTTGTTTGCATTGCAGCAAATAGTGCAGGTGCAGGACAAACAAATGCCAAAAAAAAAGAAACATACCAGGGCTGCTGTAGTTCTTTTGTTATTTGTTGTCGAGCCAATAATGATTACCAGCAGTGATAATGTTTGCACTTTTGTTCCTTCCCTTGCCTACAAATGCAGCGTTGAGCCAATAACAACAACTTTTGCGGTTTTATGATGACAGCTCATTAGGTATGTCATCGTTGACAGGCCTGACATGTCTGCATTTTAATGAGCTCTAATGAGTTTAGTTCATAAATTTATCAATTATAAGTAGAAACACTGCAAAAAAAGAACACATTTGGGTTTCTTTGTTGGTTCGTTCATTTACACAATGTTATCTCTCTTGCAAGTGCTAATAATTTTGTTAATTTGTTGTTACTACTTGACTGTTGGCGAATGCTTTTTGTTGTTGCAATTAAAAACTTGTGTTAAAGCAATCAAATAATTTGCCAATAAACCTTTGCTTTTTGTTTAAGGGAGTGTGGATTCATATAAATTTATTGACTTTTATCGTTTAGCTAATGACGGCTTTGATTTGATTTGATTTTAATTTTTGGTGGAACTTGTAAAGGCATTGGTCGAAGAAGCTTGGTGCAGTTTTATTTTTTATTTCTTTTTATTACATGTTTTTATACACATATTTTATTTTATATGAGTTTTATATAATGTTCAAGTTCCAGCGACAAAAGTTTTCTAAGAAGTGAGTAGCATAATTGCGCTGGTCGCTTGTATGGATAGCCAGATACCTTTATTGCGTTCTCAATTTCAAATAATCCGACTTTATCGGTCGAATTATCTTGCCACGCGGCAGCTCTCCATATCTGTTTCTAAGCGGCCAACTCCATGTAAAACTTTTAAGCATCAATTCTGCTAGCCATTCGAAATCAGCTTGCTGTGACGTTCTGGTAGTGTTTTTTTTTTACTAATACCGAAGAAGTAAATTTGAACTCTGTCGTGCCACATGGACTTTACTTATATTTCTTTATATAGAATCTTGAGGCGTTTTTGGCCAAAACTTGACTCAGGAAGATCCAAACTGCTACTGGACATGGATAGGAAGGCGATGCGAATCATGATATGCGCGTTGACAGGTCACTGCTCGGTCAGAGCAAGAACCAGCATTTGGGAAACTGGCACTCTAGATTTTTGTAGGATGTGCGGGGATGAAGAGGAATCAGAAACCATTGAACATAACTATTATCTGACACTGCCCGAAGCTGCAACGTCATAGGCTTAGATGGCTGAGCAGACGTTTCCATGAAAGCCTTACTGATATCGGGAAGTGTAAACTAGAGGACATCAGGGGCTTCATTATGGGGACTCGGTGGCTTAATGACGGATAATAGAGTCAATTCTGGCTATTAATGAGAGGGGGTAAATATTACTAGTAATGGGCAATAGAAGGGAATCACAATGGACCCAATTGGGTCTCCGAGTGAAGGCGCGTTATAGGACCACCCTTCCTAACTTAAGCTAGCCTATATTTTTTATTGATAGACTAATGCTACCTGATTAATGATAAAATATATACCGCGAAAGGATAATATATATATATGCCATTATTTGTGAAAAGTTTTTGAACACATCTATCGAATATTAGCGATCTAAAGCGTTGCGTATGCCCACAGTGGCCAATATATTCACCGAAGGCTAGTCGGCAATTATGGCAATCACAACCGTAAACTCTAGGATATTTTTAGATTGCAAGAACATGATAAATGAGTACATGGCAACATTCGTCTTGTATGGGTGCCGGCCCACTACGGCGTAACCGGAAATGAACCTGCAAAAATTAACTAGCGAAAAAGGCCAGAACGCCAAGGACAGTAACTATAACTAATCCACCAAATATTGAGTTACAAAATTGGGCGAAAATGGCTCTCAGGACACGATGAAATTGTGATACTGTGGGTAATCTAACCTAGGTTCTAGGGGACAACCCGGACTAAGACTTAAGGGAGCACTGTAATCTACGAAGACGTTTCTACCGGATTGAAGTCACGAATGACAATGAATGCAGGGCATGCATGGAGGACATCAAGACAACGGAAAACTTCCTTTATCATTGTCCAGCTTTCGCCCAGCATAGATCCCGTTATTTTGGGGATGACACTTTACCGGGCATTACCCACCTTAGAGGTTTTTGGCTGGAAAAGTTTTAGGGACTACTTAAACGATATTGAGTTCCTATAAAGGTCTTGGACTGGCTTATGTGTATGTGCCGGACATGAGCGTAATGGCTTATCTTTTCAACCTAACCTAACTTAACCTAAAGCGTCGGTTGTAAATCAAATAAGAAATAAAAACCAAACTTTTTTTAGGTTTTACTTGCTCACTCACATTTTCTATTTCAAAACACAACTAAATAAAAGCATTAAATGCAAGACTCAATATCTTAATACATACATACCTGACCTTCTCCGAGAAAAGGGACCTAGTGTGTGAAAATGAAGTTTTGAGACACACTAGGTCCCTTTTTTCGGATAAGGTCACATATATAAATATATTGAGCGAATACTTTTGCAGTTGACGATTTATGGATTAAAAATTATTTTCTTTAAACGATCGCCTGCTCTCAAGTATCAAACATGATATATAATTTTTATATCTACACCGTCAATGAATGAATGTGTTGCAAAACAAAAGCAACAACGAAATTGTTAAAATTAACATTTTCTCACCATCAGGTGGCAGAATGCGTTGCTGATTTTTTTTAATCACCATTTTTCACTCGTTCATATATTTTTCCACTTTATTCCTGTAAACGTTGGTGTCATTGTTTTATTACAAATAATAATAAAGCAAGCAACTTTAAACGTTTTTAAATGCAGCATTACATTTTGGGCAAACACAGACACACACACACACAACTTCTTTACGCCAACAGTATCCTCATCGCCATCAACCACAATGTCGTCATCAATTTTGAGTAGGTGTGTTGCTTGAGCAGATCACACTCCTTACTTCGTCATGCTCGTACCACATTCTAGTAATTTTTATTTTGTCTTTGGTATGTTGCAAGTACCTAAGCCATTGTTTTTGCCACAAATCCAAGTAAAAACAGCAAAAAAAAAAAAAAAGAACAACTTTAGAGTATATCGAAATATAAAATAAAAAGAATTGTTGGTGTTTATGATGGTGTATCGAATTTCACGGTTATGAACCTCGCAAAATAAATATAATAAAAAGAAAACTAAAACTAAAGCAACCATCCCATTCATTCAAGTAACCGACCAACAAAAATATAAAATTTTTTTTTATTTTAATACGATGTAAGTAAATGAATCTTTTAGTTTTGTTATAAATTGTCTGTTTATATATTCATGAGCCCCAAAAATTTTTTTATACCCAACACTATGTATTGCTGAATATTGTTGTTATATCTGCAGTTAGTGGCTGCAGTTGTGTTTGAAGAAAGTGGCTGGCGTGTGCAAATAACTTAAGGCTCGAGATTTGTATTCATTACAAGACGGAGTAACGTTGCTCCAGCATATCCAAAAATTTATGACCGTTGTCGTTTTTATGTCAAGTTGTTTTCTTTATAATTTTTTATAGCAGCACCAAAATCCTCTACGGTTGGCTTAATTTTAAGTAATTTGCAGTGTGGTCACTTGGATTTATGGTCCTACAAGTACTACCATCATATGCTTTAATAGCAAACTACGAGTTTTAATTGATAGATATGTTTGTGACATAGAACTAGCTCTAGAAATATAAAACCCATTATTTCGCATTTGTAACTCAGAAAACTCTGCTTTCTACTTCATGGTCCTACGAACCATTCACACCAACTTCCTGTGCAGGAAATTGGTAAGACCTCAATATGCTCTCAGTGCCTCCAATTGCATAGTAGTCACATTTTGCTTAAGCTGCTGATAGCACAAACCATGTAACTAAAAGCACCATTTTCGCACTCCGCTGTTCAAAATAATTTTCTTTTGCACATAACGTTACACAGTGGTACGGCTTTATAAATTTTTGCGCAAAAACTATAGAGTGGTTCTAGATCATTGAAAGTTAACACTGAACATTATATTGAGTTAATTAAGAAAACAATGGATATTCATATAATTCTGCCGCGCTCATCACCCATTATTCTATGTTCAAAATTGAGTGGTTGAGAAATAGCGTTTCGAAACCAAATTCCATCCCTTTAAGGTTATTTCCGGTATTGCTGTTTGAGAGGGAATATAGAATGAAGAGTGATAGGCACGATATAGATTATTTCATCGCTCTAAACAATTTAACCGATTCAGCAAGTTAAATTAGTTTGCTTAGAAAAATCCCTTCATATTTCGTCCGGTGCTGATGTAAACATTAGAAACAACTTTTGTGTTCAAAATATCTATGTGTTCACTTATGGTAGTCCCAGTTCACACACGTCAAGTTTTGTTGATCAACTCGTATTTCAGCTGTAAGAAAGACGGAGACGAATACACAAACATCTCTTTTTTTCTACCAGCTGAATTGGAAGTTGATCAAGAAAAGTTGACGTGTGTGAACCAGGACGTACTGCAAGTTCTATCAGCATATGTTTTAGTGGCAATGATAGATGTTTGTGTAACATAGAATTAGTCCTAAAAATCTAAATACCGTTATTTTGCATCTATAGGTCAGAAAATTCTGCTTTCTACTTCCTGGACCTACGAACCATTCACACCAACTTCCTCTGCAATGAATTGTTCGGTTCTGAATTTGCTGCAGAATGCTTTTAAAAATTGTTTTCTTTGCCACATGCCCTCACACATTGGGATGGCTTCATAAATTTTTGTGTAAAAACTATAGAGAGGTTCTAGATCATTGAAAGCTACCGCCGAACATTATATTGACTTTATTCAGAAAACTATGAATGTTCATCCGAATCTGCCGCGAACACCGCCCATCATTCAATGTTTAAAATTGAGTGGTTTGGATCTAGGGATTCGAAACCATAATCCATATTTTTATGGAGTTTTCCGGTATTGCTGTTAGACAGGAAATACAGAATTAAGCGCGATATGAACGATCTGGATCATTTAATCGCTCTGTACAATTTAACCGATTCAGCAAATTAAACTAAATTTGCCTAGTAAAATCCGATCATATTTCGTCCCGTAAAGATGTCAACATTTCAGACAACAATTTATTTTTGATGCTTGCACTTAATAAAATTGAAGGGTATTTAGAATTCGACTTGTAGCAAAAATAAAATGCAGCAGCACTTTTAGCTGATGTTTCATGTGCCTGCTTTTATTGTTATAATGCATTCATTCACTGTATATCCATCTTGAAAATTAAGCACATTATGCGTGTGTGGGTGTGCTTAAATTAAGCATCATACAGTAAAGGACAATAAATTTTTCTTTTTTGTTTCATTTTTCTTATCTACCCAAAAAAAAATTCCCCTAACGTTTCTTCATTTACATGGTGATGCATACATACATCCTCTCCAGCAAACTTCATACATACTTATGTATGTCTCCCCGTTTGTCTTTCTATCTGGCTGCTTTAAAAATATGTGCATTTAAAACTGTTTGTCTGCTTGCTCATTACAATTGCTTAAATATACCTCTATCTAATGTATTTTACGGATTTTGCTCTCTTTATACATAACATATATCTTTTGTGGGTTTTGGTCAAAGTAATGTGTTGTAACGTTTTGTTTAATTTGGTTTAAGTTCTAGATGGAAAAAATTCGTTGCACATGAATGACCACAACAGATGCTGCCATCATCACACTCCCGTCTACTACAACAATATTACATGCAACAACTACTACAACAGCTATGTACTTACAACTGTGCACCACTATTGCCACTTCTTGCAACTACCACTTGCTTCTTGTTGCATTACTTGAGATTGTGATAATTTTTGCAGAGGGACTTTTAAGATTTGAACGAGTATTATTCGTTGTTGCATTTATTTGCTTTTATATTTTGAATTTTTCCTTTTTATTTTATTTTGTGTAAAATATTTTCTGTATTTAATTTGCTCCCTAGCATTTTTATAGTGATGTTGGTCAACAAGCGTATACATGGCCACAAGTTACAAAATTTTTTCCCCCACTTCTTTGTACGTGTTCTTAAATACATGTAAAATGTATAAAATGATTTTTATGTTTTGGTTTTTCTTTTTTTTTTTTTTGTTAAAAATGCTTTCGTTTCCTTTTTATGTTTTTTCTTTTTCAAGATGTCTCCCTTTTCTGCATTAATGTTTAAACGATTTAAACATTTTATCTGCACAAATCTGTTGGTGATAAGTAAACTACACCAAGTCACATTTTAACAAAACAAAAATTTTAATATTATGGAATTATTATTTTTTGCTATACATATCTGGAAACTATGTGAGAAAAGAAAAATATTTTAAGAATAATATTTTAATCAAATATACGGCCTGTCCCACGATGGCACCACAATTCGTTCGATCGACAACTTGTTTTGCAAACAACAATAACATTAGAAAATTTGTTGTTGTTTGTAATAGAAGTTGTCGATCGAAAGAATTCTGTTGACATCGTGGGACAGACCGATCATTTTATGAACAATATCATCATGGAAGTAGAAGAATGATAATGGAGTTTCGTTTGATGTAAGGAACATTTTTAATACAGACATATACATATATAGAAGACCTCTAGGATTTATCTTGTATTTGTATGGCCTTTTGTAAAAAATTCCAAATTTGAGCTGGCAAAAATTACTTCTCACCAAAAAAAATATTATGTCAAAAAGCAATTAATAAATAATTCTTTCTGCAAAAAAACCAACTTCAATGCAAAGATCTGATAGAAGAAGATAATAAGGAGAACGTGAAATATAAAATTTAAAAAGCTAGATAGTGTGTTTCTCAGAGCTCAGTAAATATCGGTAAAGCAGAACCACTTAAAATAAAATATTAAATATTAATGGGCGTGACTCCGCCCATATTTTTAAATCGAGGATTGTGTCTATTTTAGAGTTCAAGTTGTGTGGTAAGTTTTGTAAAAATGGGTTAAGTAGAATCGCGTGAAATATTATAATAAATTTGTATGAGCGTAACCCCGCCCCATTTTTCAACTTTCAAATTATGTAGTTACAAGAATCAAAGGTATTTTATAGGTTTCTCAGCAATCAAATAAATAGAATATCATAAAATTAAATAAAAAATTATGTGTCCCGCCCACTTTTTTACAATGGGACCAATGGGAAGCTATATCCTCCCAGACCAAATAAGAATTTTTACAATGGGTCTAAAATGTACCGAGTTATTAAGTTACATTTGAAGAAAAAAAGAGAAACGAATTGTTAACCTCCTCCTTTTTTTGAAGTCGGTTAAAATAACTTGATATCAGATATCGGCTTAAATTTTTTTAGTACTAGTAATTTAAATTATTCTGACCCGATTATATTATATACAATCGATTACTTCAATCAACACCTTTATTAAAAAAAAAAAATAAATAAATTAAGATTTTAATTCTGTCAACAAAACTTTTTAATTAATTAAATTTGTAAACAATTGTTTAATTGTCGCATTGAAATTTTTAATTAATTGTTTGTATTTATTTTATCAATTAAAGGTATTAATTAATAAATCTTTTTCTTGGTACAAACTTTCTAAAATCATTTACAAAGATTTTCTTAGGGTAAAGCTCTTTCATATAAATTATATGATTTTGGTTGGAAAAGCATTGCAAAAATATTTTATTTTATATTTTTAAAGTTTTAATAATATTTTTAAATTGATAAATATTTTTTTCTTCTATTGCAGGTAAGTCTATCAAACAACTTTATATTACAATGGTAAGTCATTGTAAGATACATTTGTATGTATATATATCGTATTTTTTTTTGTCAAACTGTAGGTAAAACTGGATAGAGTAGAACGAAAACAAAAATATTTATAAGCGTAGAAATTTTTCTTCAAAATTATATTAAAATATGTCCTGCCCTTGTATTCCTGTGCAACTTGAGCTTTCAATGGAAAAGAAATTACCGTCAGTTTTTTTTTTTCTATTGCCTTCTTTGTTTGGTATAATACTCGTAGTACCTAGATCTAATTAAGACACTGATTAATTCAACAATTTTCTTAACGGAAAGAAAGTATAATAATGTCAGTTTCCGATCTACTCTTTGATTGAACTTTTAATAGTATTCAATTAAAACATTAACTGAATCGAATTCAATGAATTATAATATTCCTGTAATAAACAACTTTAATTGAAAATAAAACCAAAAATCAATTAAAACTATATTTAAGGCAATTAAACTTTTGTTTAAAAATTTAATTGATTTTTCGTGTTATTTCAGATTATTAAAGCTGTTTATTGCAGAAATATGTTTTTCTGTGAACAAACCATGTTGTCATATTTGCGAAAGCTTTATGTTTAGATATTTAGCAATTTTTAATTATATTTTCTAAGTTTTTGTATATATAAGTTTTGTCATGGACACGTCCACATTTTCAAAGGCATGAGTGTCATTATAAAAGACTAAAATTTATGCAGAGCTATGTAGTTGTCGGTTTAGTAGAAGTACGCAAAACTTAATAGTTAATTTAAGTGCATGTGAATCCGCCCTTTTTTAAACAATATGAGAAAACAGCAGCTCTGCACTCATGTTTATTAAATGTTTGTCCGAATCGAGAACCTTCTCCTTTTTCAGCCAACACAAAATATAAAAGCTCCCAATTTGGTTTTACTTTTTTTAGGTCGCCGTAATAACGACAAAATACAGTTATCAAAGAATTTTTACAAAAGGGCATACAGAGTTAAGAAGTCAACTGGCTCGCATATGAGTGTTGTTGAGGATACGACATGCTGAAACTCTCGGACACTAGTTGTGTCACTGTCTAGCATTCAGTCAAATTAGAGGACAAATCTTCCATCTGGCATATAGAAAATCTTAGGGGTTCAGACTGGAAAACCTAAGGAAGTATAATGAAGAGACTAACATCCTAATCTGATTAAGTTTAATAGGCTTTCATGGTTTTTATGGGGTGTCTCCCCAATATTTCTTATCAAGAGCGCACAACATGCTATATAAGCATAGATGTAATCAGAAACAGATTGGGTCAATTGTTCTTTTAAACCTGGCCCAGAAGGTGGTCCCAAAACGATGTAGTATCAAAAACACTTTGAAGATTATAAATAATTGACTTAAATTAGAGAGTTGGATGAATCATGCATGATCATGCACAGTGGTAAATTAATTATTGTTGTTTAGTGAGCATACACTAGTTAGATTTTGCGTTGTTGTATTTGTGTAAAATGGTGCGAATTTTAATTTGAAATTTCTGGAATACAAATCGATGCCCATAAAAAGAATATAACAAAAATGTGATTGAATCATGCGTTCAAGTGATAGCAAACTGGCCAGCAAAAAATTACACATTACCATCAGAACTACCCAGCAAAAATGACTGCTTCCCTGAAGTGTTTTTGTAAGGGATACAATATTACAGAATCACTTTGCTGTTGCGCATGAATAAGGCATTTTTTTTTTTTTGTTGTTCGAGATGAGCCAGCTTCCAAAAAGCCATGAATTCTTCGCCTTACTAAAGAGAGTTAATACTCACATGCAAAATTTACTAGTTTGCAAAACTTTCTGTGTTAATTTTCTACTTTGTTAGAGAGCTGGCCTTACGTAAGTGCTTTTCAGAAGCATTTTTCGAAGCTATTATTATCAAGTAATCATTCCATTGCTTTCCTCAGTTGTTTGTGCTTTCAAATCAGAATTTGTTATCCTGGGTACTTGCTATATAATGACTTACTTTTCTGATTACCGAATTCCATTATAGGGCATTTACAGCGCACAAAATTTAGCATATTTTGCTTAAAATCTTAATGCAAATCTATACCGTTTACACCAACGTTTTTTTTTTTGACATTTATCAAGATTTTTTTATCCAAAACAAAACCCATGAACTGAATTATTTCCAAAACTACAACCAAACAACTGAAATGTAGCCAATTCACACACTTTTTTTAGGCAGGCCGTACCTAATTCACTCACCTTTTGCTGTACAGGATAGTAAAGAATAAATAAAAACATTAGAGTTTTATTAGATTTCCTACAAATCTACTGAAAAATTTGATTTCGTTTTGTATGGGAAATCTGGAAAAAAAGCAGCTTCATTTAGCTCGAAATCACATTACATAAAATTTTTAAAAATGATGTACAAGTTGATAAAGTAGGAAAATGATTCTTTTAGATTTAATAGATTACGTGAATATGTTGCCAAATAAAACATGTAAGTAGTTCTCAAGAATCGATTATTTTAGTCTTGTTAAAATCATTAAGTAGGTGATCCAGTAGGGATGAGCTTCCACCCAAAATACTTAATTCCAAACCCGATTGCATTTTTTGAAATTTTTTGCTAAGTGGTTTCATTTAATGGAAACATGAGGTCATGTGCTGGTGCGAGAATTTAAATAAATTGATCTTTATTAAAATGAATGGATCGAAACATTGCATTTGTTCTGATTCGAAGACGTTTTTTCACAGGTTAACAAAAACATATTTTTTACCAGTCGTTGTTGAGCTATTTATAAGGACGAATTTATTCGGATTTAGGAAAGAGTTAAACATGTATAAATTATCTGTTTTAATGATTAATGCAGTAAACACATTCACCACAGCAAGCTACCGACTACCAAATGTCAAGGATAGAATAAACATGTTTATATTAGAATAATTCTTTTGAAGACAGCAAGGCAACAGGGCGACAGGTTGTTGTCTATGCTGATTTTGTCGTTGTACTCCAATTAAACTAATTTCAATTTTTTTTTGTCTACAATGGAGTTCTCGTGGTACCTTCATAGCGAACAGTCGAATAGCGGAATTTTACTTACTTACCAAACAAACAAAAATTATATATACAAAAAAAAAAAAATATTAGTAGTACATATTATTCGTAATAGGTACATACATACTGTCTTTAATAAATAAGCTTTCTGCTTTGCTAATATTTTTTACATAGTAAAAATAACAAAAACAAAAAAACCGCAAAAAAAACTTAAACAAGTGATATTGAGGAATACCTCAAAGTCAAACAAACAATCATAAATAACAAAAACAAAAAATACCGAAAATAAAAAAAACATAAACGAATAACCCTTGAGGAATTCTTTGTATGAATTCCTCAAATACAGAAAAACTTGAAGTGAGTTCTAACGGCAGAAATGCTTATTTTACTGTGAGTTCTGAAACTCTGAATGAAAAAATATAAAAAATAAATCTGATGAAAATCTTTTGTTAACGGCAACGCCAATTTTTCGTCAGCGATCAACTTCGCTTTGTCCAATGCCAAATAGTAATGATGCATTAACATTACAGTTGCCCAGTACTTCTTCATATAAGTCAGTAATATCATCCCCTTCAGGCTCGTGTTTATCACTTAACAAAGTTATCACTACAGATAACAGCGGCTCGAAACTCAAGGTACAAGTTGGAATGGACAGATACATTACAATTTTAAAGCGCGGGCGAAGCCCGAATTCTTCAAAAATCTCATCTGCTCCAAAAGTGTCTAGGGATAACAGCGCAGCCTCAACTAATCGCCAAAACCGCTTTAAAATTTTTCAAGATGACAACGACAAACCCGAGGTATCCTCGAACAAAACATCCAAGCCGCCACCAATCTATTTGAGACAAAAAAATTCAAATGCCCTTATTAAAAAATTAATTTCGGTCATTGGTGAGAATAAATTTCACATTGTTCCAATAAAACGTGGCAACATCGATGAAACTAAAATCCAAATTTATGACGAAAAAGATTTCCGCAAAATGGTTGCTGAATTTGAAAAAAGTAAAACAAGCTTCTACACATACCAGCTTAAGAGCGCTAAAGGCATGCAGATCGTATTGAAGGGCATAGATTCTTATGTTGTCCCCGAAGAAATAAAAGATGCACTCGTCCTCCAGGGGTTCAAGGTAAAAAATGTGTCCAATATAATAAATAGAGAAAAGATTCCCCAACCCCTATTTCGTGTTGAACTAGAACCTAATGATATAAAATTGAAAAAAAATGAGACGCATCCAATTTATAATTTAAAATACCTCTTGTACCGAAAAATCACAGTTGAAGAGCCACATAAGCGTTCAGGTCCTGTACAGTGCCATAATTGCCAAGAATACAAAAACATACTGCAATTTACCCTTTGTTTGTGTTGTGTGCGGCGAATTACACGGCACCGCTAGCTGCAACAAACCAAAAGATCAAAGTGATAAAAAATGCAGTAGTTGTGGAGGCAATCACACCGCTAACTACAGAGGTTGTCGTGTGTACTCTTTGGTAAAGAAGACTATGGTGCAAAAACCTAAATTAGCTCCAGCTCAATCAGCAAACGTTTACTCTGCCACTTTTCAGCAAATGAGCCAACCAGTTACTTCCCGTGTATCGTATGCAGATGCTGCTAAGGCTAGTTCTATTCCGACACAAAATGTTTCACCGCAAAATAATTCTACAAATACACACTCAAACTTTAATTATAATCGCCTTGAAGCCACTATTGAAAATATTGTGCAAACTATAAACAATTTTACAACAAATATGACTAGCATGATGCAAGAAATGTTGCGAATGCAGAATACTCTGCTTCAAGCAATACTTAGTAAGCCATGAACACGTTAACAATATGTTTCTGGAACGCAAACGGCATTCGCCAACATAAAAATGAACTTGAGCACTTCCTCACGGAAAAAAATATTGATATAATGTTAGTATCTGAGACTCATTTGACTTCGAGAAGTCTTTTTAAAATTTATGGCTACACTATATATGATACAAAGGACCCTAGAGGAAGGGCTTGCGGTGGATCAGCAATTCTAATAAAGTCAAGACTCAAGCACTATGTTCTTGATAACATTTGTGAAGAATACCTACAAGCAACAAATATTGGCATTGAAAGTTTTTGTTCAAATTTCGTTATATCATCAATTTACTCCCCTCCCAGATTTTTAATCACTGAGAATCAATATGAGGATTTCTACAAATCTCTTGGACCTTGTTTTGTAGCAGCTGGAGACTACAATGCGAAACATACGTTCTGGGGTTCGCGCCTTGTTACACCCAGAGGTCGAGCATTGTTCAACACTATTTCAAAAATGGGCTTGGATGTCATTTCGAGTGGGGAGCCCACTTATTGGCCTACTGACATACAAAAAATTCCGGATGTTATAGATTTTGGCGTCATAAAAAATATCTCTAGGGATTTAATTCAAGTTCAAGCTTCTCTTGATCTCTCGTCCGATCACTCCCCGACGATAATCACAATTTGTAGCCCATTAAGAAGTAACTTACCTGACCCATATGTGAAGATGATCAATCGTGTAAATTGGCTGGGGTTCAAAAAATATCTCAGCAGTCATTGTACGGAAAACATTACGCTTAGAACACCCGATGATATTGAATCGAACATTGCCAATCTCAGCGAGAATATTAAACAGGCTGCTGAACATGCCACTATCTCCCATCCGCAGATTGGGTTTAATAAAATTTATTCTACAGACATTGAACGTCTCGTACGTGAAAAAAGAAGGGCTAGAAGGGAATGGCAACAGCACAGATCACCACAAAATAAAATCAGATTTAAAGAGTGCACTAAACGACTCCAAGAGTTGCTTGCATCTGAAAAAATTGCATCTCTTAAAAATTATCTGGAGGGTCTTGATGTTACACCGGCGTCTAATTACTCCTTGTGGCGCGCTGCCAGAAAGCTTAAAACACCCGTTGAGTATAAGCCACCTCTACGCACATCTACCGGAGGTTGGGCAAGAAGCGATACTGAAAAAGGTAAAATATTTGCTGAGCACTTAAAATCCGTTTTTACGCCAAATATATGTACTGGTGTTGCTGATTTGCCGAATATAGTCGCTCTACCCCTCAACACATAAAGTTTAAGACGCGTGATTTACAAAAATTAATTGCCGAACTCAACCCGAAGAAAGCTCCGGGTATTGATGGAATTAGTAATCAGATGCTGATGAACTTGCCTCGTATTGCAATGAGAATCCTGTTATTCATATTTAATGCTATTTTACGACTGGAGTATTATCCACACAACTGGAAACTGGAAAGGTTAAAATGATTCCAAAGCCGGGCAAAGATATAACAAAGGCTGAGTCATATAGGCCAATAAGTCTACTATCTACAATGTCAAAGCTTTTCGAAAAACTGCTCAAAACAAAATTGTCCCCAATTCTAATTAGTAGTGGGTGCATACCAGACCATCAATTTGGTTTTAGAAGTCAGCATAGCACCATTGAACAAACTCACAGATTAGTTCAATTTATAAGAAGAACTTTTGAGGGATAAAAGTATTGTTCTGCGCTGTTTATTGACGTTTCCCAGGCATTTGATAAAGTGTGGCATGAAGGCCTTATTTTAAAATTGAAGACTTACTTACCAATAAACATTTTAAATCTTTTGGAAAGTTACATTATTTCCCGTAAGTTCACTGTTGCGGAAGGAGACTTTACAAGTAGGCCTGAAACAATTTCATCTGGTGTGCCACAGGGGAGTATACTGGGACCAGTTTTATATTTAATTTATACTTGTGATATGCCTGTGAGCAGTAGTATCCATACTTCCACATTTGCCGACGATACAGCCTGCCTTAGTATGCATGAAAACCCTGATGAGGCATCCCGCAAACTCCAGGAACACATTACCCAGATGGAGCTTTGATTAAACTTATGGAGAATCAAGGTAAATGAACAAAAGTGTGTTCAGGTAACATTTACTTTACGAAGAGATACTTGTTCCCCCATTCGGATTAACAATCAAGTTGTTTCTCAACATTCACATGTGAAATATCTTGGTATACACCTTGATCGACGACTTACATGGAAACACCACATTGATTCTAAGTTAACTCAAATGAAACTTAAACTAACTCAGGTACATTGGCTGATTGGTCGAAATTCAACACTTAGCCTAGACTGTAAACTTTTAATATACAAGTCGCTTTTAAAGCCAATATGGTGCTACGGAATTCAACTATGGGGCACTGCTTCAGCTTCAAATGTAGAGAAAATTCAACGCAGGCAAAATAAAATTTTACGCATGATAACATCGGATCCATGGTACATCAAAAATTCAAATATACATCGTGATTTGAATATGCCACTAGTGACTGAAGAAATTGCAAAATACGCTGGCAAATATTTAACAAAACTCGAGTCACATCCTAATCCGCTTGCCCGTAATATTTTGAACTTTACTGGACACATCCGCCTAAAAAAGAGGGACACAATGGCTCTTATTCACAGCACTCCAGATGGGACTTCTTGAAAATACTTTTATTTTTTTTCCTTTTGATTATCACTACTTACATATGTATTATATATAACTACTACTAAGCTTATGTCCGACATTGGTCGGGCCTAATTATATTTTTTAGATTTAAGATTTGAATACTTATTGTTAGTTCATATATGAAGATACAATAAATAAAAATCATGCATAAAAAAAAAAAAAAAAAAAAGGCTACAATGAGCAAATGCAGTGTTGCCATTATAATACAAAATGTTGAATGAATTATGTCGATTCAATTATTTCATATTATTTACCAAAAATTTTATGTAAAGAATAAATTGATTCATGTTTGTACTTTTAAGTGAAATTAGTACATTTTAAAAGAACAATTAATTTTTATAAATGCAAAATATGTGAAAGTGGCAATACTGAATTATGCATTCGTACTTGAATATCAGCTGTAGGTGGTGCTGTTGCCATCTCCAAAATAATTAAGTAGCTGGCTACGAGGCGACAAATGCTGCTAGCGGCATTTGAAGTCGAGTGTTCGTGTTGTCTGCTGTGGTGAATGTGTTTAATGCATAAGACGGCATGAAAATTACAAATTCTTTGAACTACTTAATTTATTTTTCTTGGGTAATGTTTAAATTCAAATGGAAATCGTGCTCTATTTTCATCATTTCATGATTGCGGAGGAGTAAGTCAGACCTTTATTTTTATAATAACCCATGAGCTTTGTGAACAATTACCAACGATTCCATTTCTATTGCAGGTATATCGACTAAAATGCATTATTATATCTTTAAAGCCTACAAAATACTCGTAAAAAATTGTTGAATGAAAAGCCACATATGACAATGAATTTTAATTTACTAATAAATTGTTTAATACAAAGCCTGACGTTTCGTAGAAAATAAAGTAAAACACACTTATGTTTGTATATAAATATATGGGTATACTCGAAATATCACTTTCAGTATTTATAAGTTTGCTAAAATTGCAAGATGTCAAGCATTCCACTCAGACATTTTATTAAAATGAAACTTCTCAAAAAGCGTCCTTGATAGTTCTGATGATATAATAAATGATTTTAAGAAAATCTTGTTAAGAAAAAAAATGGCTGATTAACCCTTGCATAACCTAGAGCACAATAAAGAGCCAATAATTGCGGACATATTTATTTAAGCGAAATAACCCAATAATCTATGTTTATTTAAAATTCAAGATGAAAACTATGACCCTTATTATGACCCATGACATAAATTTTTAGTGCTGACTTTGACGCTAATGATAAAATATATATCTCACTAGCTCCTCTAAAGAGGGTCCTTATTATGAGTTACATTCAATTTTCCATCTTGGCTGGCTGTCGAACATCGAAAATCAAATGTTCAATTAATATTATGAGCATCGAAAATTCCGTTGAGCAACGAATTTTCTATCGAACAGAATTTATCTTTCTATGAAGTACACCTATACCTCGATTTACATGATAGATACGTTCCTGAGAAAGTCGTGTAAATCGAAATTTTAAATTTTTGTGTGAAAAATTGTGTAAATCGAAAATAAAGGCCGAATCGCGTAAAAAATAAATTTTATTATGAAATTATCTATGTATTTCAACTTAGTTTTTAAGAAGCGTTTACTCAAAACACATAAAAATAAACTTTTATTCATTAAACAAAATAAATGCTATTCATAAAAACAAAAACAAAATTAATGTAATTCATAAAATATTCAATAAAACATATTAAAAATCTTGTAAATCGAGGTATTTCATAAATCTCTCAATTTACACGAGAACCAAAATAATCGTGTAAAAGTGAAATCTTGTAAAAAAAAGTATCGTGTAAATCGAGGTATAAGTGTATTTTAATATGAAAAGTTATTAAAAACGATTAGTTTTAATTTTAAAACTCAAAGGTAAAGTTGTTGCAAACTTTAAAAATCGTTCTGAGTGATATTCACAATAAGGACATTCGTTGTCGCATGCTCGTCATAATACCAAATAAAAATTTGTTCGATCATCACTTTCGACTACAGTCGAAGATCGAAAGTTGCCCATAATAAGGGCCTCGTATTTGCTAGACGCAGAAAAATACTAAAAACTTGAAAACTTACCACAAAGGGTTAATTTGCAGGCCGTGTGTTAATTTATGTATATGTATGTATGTACAAATGAACGTATGTATGTCATATGATTGTCATTTATGGAAAGAAAGAAATCTACTCCGCTCTTGCAAAGGCCAAGAATTATTACTGCAGCTTTTTAATTTATGACTTTGTCACATTCTGTTTATGTTTTTTAAAATTTTTTTCCTTTTTTTTTGAACAAATTAAATCTCATGGGATAATGATTCCTCTGCTTTTAGTTTTTCATTTATTCAGTTGTTTGTTGTTTTTGTTTTTTTTCTTAATTTCTTGCGATGACGAGTATGTTGCATGAATTGCGTTAACGATATGAAATTGTAGTTATTGTGTGAATACACATGTTTTATTATTATTCCTGTTAAATGACTAAAATTACAAATGTGACTAACAGCGGCATGATAGACTGACTGCCTGTGATACTTCTCGTATGGGTATTACTCTTGATATATTCGCTTCTCGTACCCCATCTATTTGGCTTCCAATCTGTCCTTAGCAATTTTGCATGTATGTATGTATGTAGTTGTGCATACATGTGTGTAAATATTGTTCGATTACAACATTATTAATTTCATTGTATCCTTTTTTTTTCTTTCTTTGTATTTTGTGGCATTTGTTGTTTCTACTCAATTGCTGGATAAATATCTGAACAAATAATACAGTAGCAAATGAGTTGCAAAATTTGTCTTGTTGTCCTTGGCTGTTGTGCTTATATGGATGTTTTATGTGTACGAGTACATATCCTTACATTTATCATTATCGTCTGCGTCATTATAATCATACTCGTACAATATGCCAGCAAAGCATCTTGCTTTTTTGCTGTTATTACCAAATGTGTGTATGTGTACTTGGAGAAACCAATGTTAAGCATTTGATAAGACTTTTCAAAAAATAAAAAAACACACTATGCTCCAGAACTGTAAATGAATCACTCATTTTTGAATTAATTCGCAATCATTCATGCACTGTATAAGCAAATTTTTAATTAATTCTTTTCACACAAAAAATTAATTAAATTTGAGTTAATTTAAATGAATTTGGTAAAAATGAATTGCAGTTCGTTTTCAATTCAAATGAATTTGTCAAAGTGAATTGCAATTCGTTTCTAATTCAAATGAGTTTGTCAAAGTGAATTGCAATGCATTTTTCAAATTCATTTGAATTGAATTGATTTTGAATCCATTGAAATGAATGAACAATGAATTGCAATTCAAATGACTGAAATAAAAAAATGAGTTGCAATCAATTGAATTCAAGAGCAGATCTATTGTAATAAAAAATGGAAATTTCTCCTACCAAAATTAAAATATTCAGAATGATTCATTTACAGCTCTGCTATGCTCTGTTCTCTGTTACTTTTATGAAGTACAGTAAATTTGTGATATATATAACTAGTTGACACTTTATGCATGCTGTAATAAATACCCTTAAATAATTCAACTAAAATACATGTACACTACGAATCGTTTAAATAAGGTAAACACTTTTTACTGAATATTGAATTTTTTTTAATATTATTTGAAAGCTCTTAAGTAGAAGGTTTTAATATATCTATGCTATTAATTTTTCCTGAATAGCTGAAGTCTATAAACCTACAAAAATCTATAGATTTTATATATATAGATATATATATCTATATATATAAAATCGTAGTGTGTGTTTGTTCCTAACGCAACCAACAACTGACCACTATGTTCAATAATTTGTAGTTAGAAAAAAAAAAATAACATAAGTGAGGGTAGGACAATGATTGCCGGGCTCAGCCAGTAATATTTGTGATAT